>CM053509.1:94690697-94916674 GCA_028627145.1 Eidolon dupreanum | reverse complement strand
TATTGAGTTGTGTGACTTCTTTTGTATATTTTGGATATTGGGCCCTTTTCGGAGGTGTTGCTTGCAAATATATTTTCCCATTCAGATGGTTGTCTCTTTATCTTGTTGACGATTTCTTTTGCTGAGCAGAAGCTTTTTAGTTTGATGTAGTCCCATTCATTTGTTTTTTCTTGTACTTCCCTTGCCTTTGAGGTCAAATTCATTAAATCCTCTTTAAGTCCAAGGTCCTTGAGTTTAGTTCCTATGTGTTCTTCTATGCATTTTATTGATTCCAGTCTTATATTCAGGTCCTTAATCCATTTTGAGTTAATTTTGGGGTGTGGTGATAGACAACAGTCTAGTTTCATTCATTTGCATATGGCTTTCCAGTTTTCCCAGCACCATTAATTGAAGAGGCTTTCCTTACTCCACTGTATGTTTTTGGCTTTTTTGTTGAAAATCATTTGCCCATATAAACATGAGTTTACTTCTGGATCTCGATTCTGTTCCACTGGTTTGTGTGTATGTTTTTCTGCAAATACCATGCCATTTTGATTACTGTCGCTTTGTAGTACATTTTGAAATTGGGCAGAGTGATGCCTCCCAGCCTCATTCTTTTTTCTCAGGATGGCTTTGGCAGTTCAGGGTCTTTTATGCTTCCATACAAATCTGATGCCTTTTTGTTCTATTTCTTTAAAAATGCCAATGGGATTTTGATGGGGATTGCATTAAATCTGTATAATGCTTTAGGTAATATGGTCATTTTAACTATGTTGATTGTTCCAACCCAAGAACATGGACTATCCGTTTCTTTGTTTCTTCTTCAATTTCTTTTAATACGGTCTTATAGTTTTCATTATATAGGTCCTTCACATGTTTCATTAGATTTATTCCTAGGTATTTTATTCTTTTTGTTGCAATTGCAAAAGGAATTATTTTTTCCACTTCTTTTTTTGACACTTCATTATTAGAGGATAGGAACGCTATACTCTGAATTTTTGAACATTATTTCGTATGGAGAGACTACTGTGCTTATTTTTTCTAGTATTTTTCTTTTGGAGTCTTTGGGGTTTTCTTTATAAAAAATCATGTCATCTGCAAATAGTGACAGTTTGACTTCTTCATTTCCTATTTGGGTGCCTTTTATATCTTTCTCTTGCCTGATTGCCCTTGCTAGGACCTCCAGTGTTATAGTGAATAATAGTGGTGATAGTGGACAGCCTTGCCTTGTTCTTGATCTTAAAGGGAAGGTTTTTAGTTTTTCACCATTAAATATAATGTTGGCTGAGGGTGTGTCATGTATGACCTTTATCATGTTAAGGTACTTTTCTTCTATACTGATTTTGTGAAGTGTTTTGATCATAAATGAATGCTGTATCTTGTCGAAGGCTTTTTCTGCATCTATTGATATGATCATACGATTCTTATTTTTTCATTTTTTATGTGGTGTATCACATTGATTTGTGTATGTTGAACCATTCCTGTGCCCTTGGGATGAAGCTCACTTGATCGTGGTGTATAATCTTTTTAATATGTTGCTGTATTCAGTTCACTAGTATCTTATTTAGGATTTTTGCATCTGTGTTTATGAGAGATATTGATCTGTAGTTTTCTTTTTTGTGTTACCTTTACCAGGTTTTGGTATCAGAGTAATATTGGCCTCATAAAATGAGTTGGGAAGTATTGCCTCCTCTTCAATTTTTTGAAAGATTTTGAAAGATTTTGAGGAGACTATTCTTCTTTGAATGTTTGGTAGAATTCACTGGTGAAGCCATCTGGTCTTGGACTTTTACTTTTTGGTAGGTTTTTGATGAATGTTTTAATTTCCATACTGCTGATCAATCTATTTAGATTTTCCAGTACTTCTCGATTCAGTCTAGGAAGGTTGTATTTTTCTAAGTACTGGTCCATTTCTTCTAGGTTCTTTAATTTGGTGTTATATACTTTTTCATGGTATTCTTGTTTGATCCTTTGTATTTTTGAGGTGTCTGTCATACTTTCCCCTCTTTCATCTCTGATTTGTTTATTTGTGTCCTTTCTCTTTTTTCTTTAGTGAGTCTAGCCAGGGGTTTGTCAATTTTTTTAACTTCCTCAAAGAACCAGCTCTTTGTTGTATTTATTTTTTCTATTTTTTTCTGTTTGTTTTCAATTTCATTTATTTCTGTTCTAATTTTGATCCTTTCTTTCCTTCTGCTGACTCTAGGCTTCATTTGTTCTTACTTTTTTAGTTTTTTAAGATGAAGCATTAGGTTGTTTATTTGGATTCGTTCTTGTTTTTGGAGGTAGGCCTGTAATGATACGAACTTTCCTCTTATGACCGCTTTTGCCGTGTCTCAAAAGTTTTTATATTTTGTACTGTCATTATCTTTCATTTCTATGTATCTCTTGATTTCTCTTTTTATTTCTTCTCTGATCCAGTTATTCTTCAGTAGTATGATGTTTAATCTCCATTTATTTGTGGTTCTTCCTGCTTTCTTTTTGCAGTTCATCTCTAGTTTCAAAGCATTATGATCAGAGATATGATTGGTATGATTTCAACCCTCTTATATTTGCTGAGGCTATCTCTGTGTCCCAGTATGTGATCAATCCTTGAGAATCTTCAGGGCGCACTAGAGAAGAATGTATAAGCAGCTGTTTTGGGATGGAAGGCTCTGTTAATATGACTTATGCCCATTTGGTCTAATGTGTCATTTACAGATGTTATTTCCTTATTGATTTTCTGTTTAGATGATCAGAATGTCCATATCCGACAGTGAGGTATTTAGGTCCCCTACTACAATAGTTTTTTGGTTTGTTTCTCCCTTTAGTTCTGTTAGTAATTGCTTTATATATTTTGGGGCTTCCTGATTGGGAGTATAGATATTAATAAGTGTTATGCCTTCTTGGTGCATGATTCCCTTTATCATTATGAAGTGTCCCTCAGTATCTTTACCTTTTGATTTCAAAGTCTGTTTCATCTAATATTGGTGCCACTACTCTCACTTTTTTCTGAATGCCATTTGCTTGAAATAGCATTTTCCACCCTTTCACTTTGAGTCTGTATTTGTCTTTGGAGCTTAGATGTGTCTCCTGGAGGCAGCATATGGTTGGGTTTTGTTTTTTGATCCATTCTGCAACCCTGTGCTTTTTATTGGTGAGTTCAGTCCATTAACATTTAGGGTGATTATTGAAATATGATGCCTTCCTGTAGCCATTTTATCTTTTGCTTTCTGGTAGCTTGGTGTTTTCATTACTTCCTTGTCCTTGTGTTTCTGTTTTCTTTATTTTGGTTGGCTTTTGTGGGTTTTGCCTCTGGTTGTTCTTTTTTTATGTTACATACTTCAGTTCTGAATCTTTGGTGTGTGGTTGCCATTACAAATATGTAAAGTATAGTTATACACACACACAGAAACACACACACACACACACACACACACACACACACACACACACACAGAAGTTGTCCTTTTTCTTCTGTGCGTCCCTTATCTCCATTCCCTTTTGTGAATTTTGATCTTTGAATCTTCCCCTTTTCAGTCATTGTTGTCTCATTTTATCCCTGTGTATGCTGAATGTTCATTACTATCTTGCTATAGCAAATATTTTCTTATTGTTTAAGCCTATAATGCTCTGTTCTAAGGTTTGCTTTCCTCCACCTCTATGTGCCTGCTAGTCACGTTACTCCTAATGATTTTTTTTTTTTTGTCATTTTGTTTTAGGTGAGCTGACCACTTTCAGTATTTCCTCTAGTGCAGGCCTCGTAGTGGAGAATTCCCTCAATTTTTGTATGTCTGGAAAGATCTTTATTTCTCCTTCATATCTAAAGGAGAGCTTTGCTGGATACATTATTTTTGGCTGGGAGTTTCTTTCATTTAATCATTTGAATATTTGATTTCACTCCTTTCTGGCTTGTAAGGTTTGTGCTGAGAAGTCTGACGATAATCTAATGGGTTTTCCTATAGGTTACCATCTTCTTTTCCCTGGCTGCCCTGAGAATTCTGTCTCTGTCATTGATTTTTGATAATTTTAATATGATATGTCTTGGAGAAGGCCTTTTTGGGTTGAGAAAATTGGGTGTTCTGTTGACTTCTTGAATTCCAAGCTCTAGCTCATTCCTTAGATTTGGGAAATTCTCATCTACTATTTGCTCCTTTTCCTCACCTTCGATAATGCCCATTATTCTTATGTTTCCTCTCCTGATGGCATCAGCTAGTTTTTGTATTTCTCTTTCATTATTTTTCATTCTTTGTTTTCTCTCTTCTTGCTTCTGATTTATTTCTAGATTTCTGTCTTCAATATCACTGATCCTTTCCTCCATTTGGTCGACTGTATTTCCCAGGCTTGGTATTTCATTTTTCAGTTCTTGCAGTGTCTTTTTTTTTTTATCTCCAGAAGATCTATTCTGTTCTTTTTGAGGGTTTCAATCCCCCTACTAAAGAACTCATTCTGCTCATCTAGTTGTTTTTTCAGTTCCTGAAATTGTTGATATGACTTGTTTCGGAACTCACTGAGTTTTTTCAGAAGTACTATCTTGAATTCTCTGTCATTTAAGTTGCATATTTCTATGTCTGTAAGCTTATTTTGTGGAGATTTTTCTCTTTCTTTATGAGATGGCTTGTCACCTTGGTTGTTCATGGTGTTTAATGGACTATTTCTCCACCTGGGCATTAATGGAAGTGTATTCTGCTTTTTTCCCCAGGAAGATTTATTATATAAAGTTTTCTCTTTAGCCTGTTGCAAGGAAGGGGCTTTTCTTTTGGTTTCCAGTAGGTGGTGTCTGTGCCTCTTGCATCCTTACTTTATTTAAAGCCTTAATGGTGCCTTTTTTTTTTGTAAATGTTTAGTCATGCTTGCTGCCCTCAGTCTCAGTCCCTGTCAGTGTTAACGACAATTTCGATAGCGTTTGCTCAGATTCTCCTAGGGCTCCACAGTGTTCAGTCTTTGAGGGTATGGGAGGAGGGGCCTTTTGGGTTGCGGGTTGGGGGCTGCAGCTCAGTCTTGGTTTTGTAGCTGTGGCCAGTAAAAATCAACTGTTATTTCTCTGCCGTCCTATTTCTCTGCTTTCTGCTCTGATGACTGGGCCCTGCCACCAGCCACATGGAGCTCACAGGCAGGGCTGTTCAGGGAACTCACCACACCTTCTCCTTCTACCCTCCCCCTCCCAGTATATTGAACTCCAGCAGCTGCAAGAAGCAGCTTCTTTATTTCTTATAGTCCACTCCTCCCCTGACACCCGGGGTTCTGACCTCTGGCAACTCTTATGTGCAGAACCCAAGCTCAGATGTGCTGGTGTGGAGTTTGGGTGTTTTTAGTTGATTTTTTGGTATTCAGTTTATTGTTTTTTTAAGGGGAGAGATGTGGGGACGTCTTTCACTTCTTTTTGTTTCTCCAGAACCCTAGAGTACTTTTATATCTATGCTCAGAGGAGTTTAATATAGTCGAAATATTGTAATCCACTAAGGATATATAATTTCCTAATTTATACTTTACAAAAACCCTATTGGAAAATTTAAATGAGTTCTCTTTGGATGAGAAAAAGTATTAACAAAGATATGGATTTGATATGGTATCTAAAGGAGCATAAAAAAAGTATATTTCTTTTCAACTACGGTATATTCTTCAGTTTACAGAAGTCTTCTTTGTCATCCAGAAGACACGATAATTGGGGCCTTTGAATCTGCTGTTTTCCCAGTTTTGAATTCTCCTGGTACATTCAGTTAGTATGTTCATATCATAATTCTTATGTCATTTTAAGTCGGATTGTGATATAGAGGAGTTTTAATATACAGTAGACTCAATATTTTCAGATTTAGCATGTGCAGTTTTGACTTTTGCAATTGATCTAGAAAATATCCGATATGCAGTAAGTTGTTTTGCTAAGACTCACAATTTGAGTAATAGTTTCTGTGAGGCAGGTTTGGGGGCATGAGGCATTGATGGAGTTTGTAAGCCTAACTCACCCCTAGAGTCTGCCTCTCAGGGTAACTTTGCTGTTTATCCCTCACCAGAGCTTTCTTAATAGTTCTCATGAAGTAATAAAATGTTTTTTAATGGTTTCGTAAAAGAAAGCCATCTGCTAGCCCTGTTGTTGAAAGAGAAGAGAAAATGTTAAGGTCTAAGAAAATGTTGGTTCTTGGTATGAATGTTTTGGGTAGATTAAAGACTGGAATGTCTCTTTAAATTGTAGTTATGAATTAAAATGTGAATGAATCTATAATAGTCATCAAGTTGCTGAACTCGTTTCAGTGTTCCAGCATCAAGTATTGAAGGTACTAGTCAATTTCTTTAAAAAAAACAAAAAACTTTAGTGTGAGTAAAGTTTGACTTATAATTTTAAGAAATGATTTTCTTTGTGTAATGGAAAGAAAACTGGTTAATGTGAAGCATCAACCAATCATAGTGTTAGGGACAAGTTTCCTCTTGAGTTCTAGGAGGTGAAGATGTTATAGACTAGAAAAGTACTCATCAGGTAATAAAGGTGGAGACAAAGACAGTGATGAAAAATATGAATAAACTGTGTGTGATATTTATAACTCCAGTGAAGTAGTCTTATAGTAGAAGTTGCTAATTAGCATGTTCCTCGCTTGTGATGTATTGATAAATTGGAGCTTTAAGAATGCCTGTGCAATAAATTTCTCATCAGCCTCATGTAAAAGAAATTTATGAAAAGCTAGAAAGGGAAAATATTATGTATGCTTTAAGAAAGCATCTACCAGTATCTTCATTGTCCTCCTTCAAGCTTTTCACATTTGGTTTAATGTCTTTTTCCATTACCTGTTTTCATTCCTGATATTGCCAATGGCCACCAGGAGGTCAGTGAGAAGGACCTTGCTGAAAGTTTCTAACCTATCGCTTCTCGGCCTTTTGGCTAAGATCAAGTGTGGAAGTTTCTGACCTACTCTTTTGTATATTCATCTTGGGTGCAACTATAAGACAGGAGTAGTAATGTGAAACATTGTTATTATTTAGAATCATTTTGATACCTCGCAGTTCAGTATATAAATGATCCATGCTCCTGTATTAATAATGTTATATAATATTGAGTTGATTTTAATGGCAGAATTTTATATGACTAGGCTTTTATTTATTGAGGTTCAATTCACATAAATAAATCACCATTTTAATCATTTTAAAGTGTAATAATTCTTCCGTAGTATTAAGTGCATTCATTGTTATTCAACCATTATGAATAATTTTAGAAGATTTTCATCACCCCTAAAAGAAACCCTTTACCCATTAAGCAGTCACTCCCTATATTCCCGTTTCCCTACCTCCCTATCCTCCCCTCCCCCCTGCTCCAGACCCTGGCAACCACTGATCTCCTTCTGGCTCTATGTATTTGCCTCTTCTGACATTTTGCATAAGCAGAATCATACAGTATGTGTTTTTTTTTGTGTCTGACTGCTTTTCCTTAGCATGTTTTCAAAGTTCAGGCATATTGTAGCATGTGCCAGTATTGCATTATTTTTTTTGGTTAAATAATATTCCATTGTATATGTTACTGAGCAAGGGCTCCCTGCCCAATGTGCGTAGAAGCTAATACCATGACATTGACTTTTGAGAAAAATAAAAGGCTTAATTGTGAGGTCTACCAGCAAAGAGACAGGAGGCAAGGCTCAAATATGTCTCCCTGACTGAGGGTTTGGAGTAGAACTTAAGGAGTTAGAGAAGGACAGTCAGGTATATGGAAGCACTGGTGGAGCAGATTTCAGTTGGAGGGCTTCAGCACTAGATCTTCCTGGACAGCAGAGCCCTCACTTCTGAAACGACTCTGGTGATCCAGTTCTGGTCAAGTCCCAGCATTTTGGTTCCATAGCGGATGGGGGAAACTTTGATTCAGGGTGTTATTCAAAGTCAGAATTCTCTCCTCTGTGCATGTTTTGACTGCATGACTTACGGTTTTGTTCTGTTGTCACTGAAAAACAATTCAGTATCTTGTTAGAAACAAGGTAAGGCCAGTTCGAGCTGATTCTGCAGTTACATATGAGATATATCATATTTTATCCATTCATCAGTTGATTAATTTTTGGGTTACTTCTATTTTTTGGCTATTATAAATCATGCTGCCATGAACACATGTGTACAAGTTTTTGTTTGAATATTTTTTTTCTATTTTTTTGGGTCTACCTAAGAGTAGAATTGCTGAGTCATACGTTTAACTTTTTGAAGAACTGTTAAACTGTTTTTCATAGTGGCTGCACCATTTTATATTTTCACCAGCAATGCCAAAAGCTAGAAACAACCCAAATTTCCATTAGCGAAATAACATAACAGCAATGCATGAGGATTCCAATTTTCTTACAACTTTCCAACACTTACTATTTTCCTTTGTATCACTAGTTTTACAAATGATTTTGATTGGTATAATAAAGTCTGATAGAGTCATTTAAATCTTCTATTTTGCTCTACAATATACTTTAATGGTATTGACAAAGGCCTCAACATATTTTTTATATAAGGTCTTTTATATTTCAAATGTGATTTAATTTCTAACAGATTCATAACAGGCTTTTAAACTTCAAGTTTCTTCAGAGTAGTAATCTAGTACTTTTTCCCTTTTGCTATTTTTTGGATTCTTCCCTTTTTTCCCCTTAACTTCTTAAGATAGATACCTAACTCATTAATTAATATTTTATTGTGGTAAAATATACATAATATAAGTTACCATTTTAACCATTTTTAAGTGTTCAGTTCAGTGGCATAAGTACATTCATATTATTGTGTAACCATTGCCACCATTCATCTCCAGAAAGTTTTTCATCTTCCCAAACTGAAGTTCTCTATCCATTAAACAATAACTCTCCATTACCCCTTTCCTCAGCCCCTGGCAACCACCATTCTTTCTGCCTTTTTGACTATTCTAGGTACCTCATATAAGTGGAAGCATACCATATTTGTCCTTTTGTGTCTGACTTGCTTCACTTAGCATAGTGTCTTTAAGTTTCAGCCATGTCGTAGCATGTGTCAAGAATTTTATTACTTTTAACCACTGAATAATATTCCATTGTATGTGGATACCACAGCTTGTATGTACATTCATTCACTGATGGAAATTTGGGTTCTTTCCAGCTTTTAGCTGTTGTAAATGGATATGCACATTCCAATCCCTGCTTTCAGTTCTTTTGGATATAACCCAGAGGTGGAATTGCTGGATAATGTGGTAATTCTATGATAACTATTTCAAGAAATAGTCATACTGTTTTCCACAGTAGCTGCACCATTTTATATTCTTAACAGCAAAGTCTAAGAGTTCTAATTTCTCTACAGCTTCACTGGCACTTGTATTTTATTTTGTTAGTTGGTTTGTTTTGATGATAGCTGATCTAATAGGTGTCAAGTGGTATCTCATTGTGGTTTCAATTTTCATTTCCCTAATGATTAGTGACGTTGAACATCTTTACATGTGCCTATTGGCTATTCGTATATCTTGTCGGGGCAATGTCTATTCAAGTCTTTTGCCCATTTTTTAATTGTTTTTGTTGTCATGTGTTTACATAGAATTTCTTTATACACTCTGGATCTTAACTCATCAGATATATGATTTCCAAATGTTTTTCTCTTATTCTTTGTGTTATCTTTTCACTCTCTTGATAGCGCCCTTTGATGCACAAGTTTTTAATTTTTATGAAGTGTGATTTCTTTATCTTTTTCTTTTGTTACCTGTACTTTTGATGTCATATCTTAAGAATTCCAGTGTCATGAAGTTCTTTCCCCTGTGCTTTTTTCTAAGAATTTTATAGTTTTAGAGCTTATATTAAAGTCCTTGATATTTTGAGTTAATTTTATATGTGGCGTAAGGTTAATTTTGAAATCTTTTAAAAAATATACACATTTAAAGCTGTAAATGCTTTAATTACATCCCACTTGTTTTGATTCTGGAACTATTTCATTCCTTGGAGTTTTGTCAATTTTTGCTTTATGTAGTAATATAGTATATTATTTGGTGTGTATAAATTTAAAATTTTTATAGCATCCTGGTGAGTTGAATTTTATTATTATGAAATGTCTCTATTGATGTATTTTGCTGTAACTGATTTTATTTACTAGGAATAGCTGTGCCAGCTTTCCTTTTGTTATTGTCAACCTTTTCTTATCCTTAAGTTTCAGTTGTCACTGATAAACATTGTATTTTTAGATTTTAAAAACCTAACCTGATCATCTTTTTTTAAAGCTATATCATTTAGCCTATTTACATTTAATGTGATCAGTGACATAGTTGGATTTAAGTCTGACTTTTATTTTCTTCTTTTAGCTCCAATTATTTTGTGTTTTGTCTTCTCTCTTTTCTTGCATTCTTTTTGATCCATGATTTAAAAAAATAATTCCACAGTTCATTAGTTTCAAAATTACATACTGCATGTCTATTCTTTTAATGATTATCCTAGAAATTACAACATATGTAATTCATAAAAGTCTGAAAGTACTTTTTCTCTTTTTTTTTGGATAATATCAGTCTTTAGAATAGTTTAACTCCTTCCAGCCTGTGTGCTATTGCTTCTGTGAGTTTTCAACATTTACATCCATAAGTGCTTTTATTCTTTGTGCTTAATTACTTCTTCTACCTTCTACTTTTCTCCTGGGATGATTTTCCTCTATCTGAAGAATTCCTAAGAATTTTCTTTGCTGGTTTGCTCCTACTTTTAAAATCTGCATGATAATGTTTACATTGCATCTTCATCCTCGAAAATGTTGCTGGATATAGCATTTTGGTTCAGCATTTTCATTCAGAACATTGAAGCTCTGCCTGCTTTTTGGATTTCTTTTTTGCCATTAGTTTCCTGCAGTTTTAGTATATATTATGTTTCTGAGGAGCGTGTTTTGTACCATTTCCCCATAGTATCCTCTTGAACTGAGTTCCATTTAACCACCCTGAATAGACGGCTTAACAACTCTCCCTTTATTAGCTCCTTTCTTTTCCTTGTATCACTTTTGCATTTCCCTAACATTATTTACCTTCTAAATAAACTATTTTTTCCAGGTCTGCTTCTGGAGAACCCAAAATAAGGCATTTATCCTTTTTTTATGTGACATTGAGATTAATTAGGCTTCTAAGATCTGTGGATTAATACGTGTATTGGGGACAAAAAGGTACACTTGGAAGATGTTCAGTTTCCTTAATGGAAAACTATTTGGATAGGAATCTGTGGATCAGGATAAAGCATAAATGATCTCAGACAGAAATATAGGCTTATCAGGTCCCCCAGAGATTCCCAAATGGTAGATCTACCAATGATGAGAAGCCCCCTTAGCAGCTCATAAATCTCATGAGATTTTGTACATTTTTGGTCATTTACTCTTCTCCCCACCTTCGTACTTGAATGTTATTGTTCTGGAGTTCAGTGACATGCCTACCTACTCAGTAGGTAGAGTAACTGGTACACAGCAATTACCACAGATTCTTCAGAGTTTACTGCAGGATTGTGCGGATATGAAGACCAGTTTTCTGGAAGTAGTCTTTTAGCAAGTGTAAATTTCAGGCATGTCTGAGTTTCATTCTGAAATGTGTGTGCTATCTAATTCAGGTTAAAATTTTTAAAAAAGAATAATTTGAAAGAATAGAGAATTTGTGAATATTGATATTTATATGAATTTTGTGGAGAATGACATGAATTTTAGCACAATCATAAATATCAATTGTAGATGTTAACATAAAATTATTATTCCCCTATGAAATAAGAGGGTGAAAGCTCCCTTTTTATGGTATCCTCTTTTCGTAGTATACTCACGTGTCTTTTTTCAGGGTTCAGTTGTGTAGTTTTTAGATTCCTACTGCCACCAGTGCATATGCAAACACTTAGTGATTGTATGAAAACCATACAGTTGGCCCTCTGTATCTGCGGGTTTCTCATCTGAGGATTCAACTAACTGTGGATTGAAAATATTCAGAAAAAAATCCCAGAAGTTTCCAAAAAGCAAAACTTGAATTTGTCAGGTGTCCAGCACTATGCTAAATCCCACACGATATGTAGGCACACCCTGCTGTAGCCTATATGCAAATCCAGGTTATATGCAAATACTGTGACATTTTATATAAGGGACTTGAGCATCTGTGGCTTTTGTTACCTGCGGGGTTCCTGAAACCAGTCATCCATAGATAACAAGGGACGACTGTAACTGTTAGTTTATGTATACACAGATAGATAATGCTATATATAAGAATTATATATACTTCTGAGCATTTACCTCAGCAGGTATTTTAAAAGTTCAGAAAATTAAAAAATGAAAGGCTGAACTCCCTATAGTTTCTCTGAGAAACTGTAGAGACACATTAATAAAATATGAAAGGAGAAACTATGGAGTGACATGAAACTGTTAGATGAAATGAAACTCTTGGAGTAACAGAAAACAATGAAGAAAGAGAAGTGTGATTGGAAATAAAAAGAGTGAAGTGTTACAGGATTGTTCAAATAGAAGCACTGTGTGCAAATACTCAACAAAATGTAATCAAGGTAGAAGAGCATAGGAAATATGTGTTATGGCAAGAGCTTGGTAATGCATGCTATTAGAGACCATGTGCTAAGTGTTGTGACTACTACCTATTACTGAGAACATGTAAAAGAAAATTTACATGGAACACAATACTAAAGATTACCTGTATGAGAGTAGAGCTTACCATGCTAAGATTAGGTCACGGCCTTGAAATGGTCCAGTGGGTTTCAAGTGTGTGGGCAGATTAATAAAATACATAAACATCTTATTTATAGCTATTAAGAGCTGCTGGAACAAATAATTGTCACACTATGGAAAGCTGAGTTTTCTCCTGTATATGATCTTATCAAAGACAGATTACCTTATATAAAAAAGATGTGATCAAGTTGAACAGTGAAATTGTAAATAAAACTCTACTTTACAAACTATTCTTTCTTGCCGAAACATTACCCTATGCTTTGGAGAAAGCAAGAATATTTTTAGATAAAAAGAAACAATTCTTGATCCCATTCATTAATACTAAATGCCAGACATTTTACTTGTATGTCAGATACCCATGTTCTAATACAGATTATTTGTAACTGAGAAATTTCAGAGATTTTGAGAGAAATTATGAATTGAATTGGGAAAATGGGGAAAACTTATCAACTGGAAAAACATTTTACTACTGTATAGCAATGGTAAAAAGAATATCTTGGATGTTTATTTTGGATATCTATCTTGAATTTTTACAAGCAAGGAAAATAGAAATCAGTTTTTATTCAGTGGGGGAAAAGGTATATTGGAGATGTGCAACTTATGTTGAGAACTGCCTGCCTTTTTGTTAAGAAAAAAGGAAAATTTCTAGTTTAATGCCTTGAAGGCAATTTGAATAGTTTCCATTTTGGAAATTATGCAATTTCATATTAAATAGTGGGTGGTAAGGTGGTCAGATGGAAGAGTTCAGTTCATCCAGCATCATCAGATTGGTTTGACAAATGGAATTCTTTTAACTGTGTGGAAAACATTTTGCTTCCTTTATCCTTGGGCAGAGGCAGACGTCGTCTGTGGTTTCCTCACAGAAGTTTGGGTAGGTAAATTTAGGATGTGTAAATAGAAACAGCAGATAGATTGTCTCTGACAGTTGGAAGGGCCCACTGAGAATCCTAGAATGAGACTGTTGACACTGATGATGTGGCATGGTATTGAGTTGTTAGAATTGAGAGAGGAATTTAAAAATGTGGACATAAATGAAGAATGCAAATGCTCAGAATAAAGTGTTAGTTCTTAAGGAAAGAAGCCAAAGATTTTAGGTTGAGGTCTCTGAAAAATTTGTTTTTGATGCAAACAAAAACAAAGAATTTACTCCTTATATTCAGCCTTCATTTCCTTTTGTGATGTCACCAAGAATTTGTGATTTGGATGAGCGTGCGATAGATAGGTTTCTCCGTGAATGACTCTATCATGATGTACAACCTTGGGCAGAATATTTAACTTCTCTTTGCCTCAGTTTTCTCATTTATAAAATAGGTTTTTAGAGATTAATTGAGACATGTCTAAAGCCCTTATAATTGTCCTTGGCATAAAAAAAACAGTATAAGTAGTAGCTGCTATAATGATAATTATCATTATAATAATTACTACCATCATCATCATCTCCAGTTTTATTTTAGTAGATTGTGAAGGAGGAAGCTCTTTACTTCCTCTAATAATCTTAGTATATTTGATGTATTCTTAAAGAAATTAATCAGGAACAAATTGTTTAGTTTTTAGGATGATTTATAATATATCCATGTTACCTTCAAAAAATTCATTTTTGAAAAATGAGTAACTGGGTGATTTCCATTTTCTTAGCATTTTTTCCAGATTAAAACACGAGCTGAAAATGTCACTTAAAAACCATATAGCCACTTGGGGCCATTTAGTGTAGGGGCAAAGAACTATACATACCCCAGTGATCCCTATATATTACAAAGCTGTGCAGTAATTCTTAATAGTGGCCAGCCCCCAAGACATCCTAATTTTAGGATGCTCTTTTAAAAAGAGAATTATGTAATTGCTTTTTAAAAAGATTTCCATCATGAATACATAAAGCAAGTTTTGGCACTTAAAATTCCTGATTTTAGCAACTTTTATTAGGTTTAGTCTATTCATAAGTGCATTGAAATAAAAGTCATGTATTTTATCACAGCCTTGAAGTTAGCATAAGAGAAACAGATCTCTTAATCTTCCTTCCAGACTTTCATATTCCTCTTGTCTTTTCTAATATTGTCCATAATATGTTATAGGGCTGTGATGGTCTGAAGCTGCCTTGCCTTTTTTTTTGTTTTTGTTTTGTATAACCTATGCAATTTGTCAGCTTTTTTTGTTATGGTAAGTTGGTTTTGTTTTCTCATACAGTACCACCATTTATTCCAACAGATGATCTTACCTGTTAAGATCAAAATGGAAGATAAGTGGAAGATTTTTGTATTTAACTGCTAAAGTTATTATTTTAGGACTCCTAGAAATAATAGCAAAGATAATCTTCAGAGATGGCTTAAGAACTGCATAGTAGGTGTTTGGTTAAATGTGTTTTGATGATGAATGAATCACATCTAGATGTGACTATATTCAGAAGAAAGATACAGTTCTCCCACTTTCTTTCTCAGGAACAAGGAAATCTTTCCTGGAAGCCCCCATTCTGGATGACTTGTAACTCCTTGGTCAGGATACAGTCACTGATAAGGGGTATGGGATTACTTGGATTGACTTAGGTAGAATAGGTGTTTAAGGTATAAACCAGAAAGACTGCTGCATTAGTTATAAAAATGATACATGATACATGATTATCATAGGAAATTTGGAAAATAATGGAAAATATATATAATTAAGAAAATAAAAAATATTATACAGAGAAAACTATCGTTAACAATATGCTGTTTAGCTTTCCCATTTTTGGTTGTATACGTATATATTTATGTTTGTAAAAGAAAATTGCAATCATATTTTACATCGCTTTTGTAGTCTTAAATTTAGCAGTCCAGCAAAATTTTTCCATGTCACTAAACCATGTTCTTCTAAAATGAGACTAGTGATTCACTGTGTTCCTTCATATGGCTATATACAAATTATTTGTTTGTTAGATATTTAGATCATTAGTTTTTTTTATTGTAAATATATAGTGAACATACTTTAATGTCAGTCATTGTATACATGTCTGGTTATTTCTTAGAATTTCTAGAAGTGAATTAATGGGTGAAAGGGCATAAACACCTTCAAAGCTTTTGGTTACCCTCCAGAAAACTTGTAACATTTGCACTCCCACAAATATGAGTGTCTATTTAACTATATTTCTACCAGCACTGGGAGTTATTTTTTAGTTGCTAATTTTACAGGCAAAAAGTAGTATATATTTTTTGTTTTACTCTGCTCTTTTTGGTTACCATTGTTATTAAATATATTTTCCTTTAGTCAGCAATCAGTAGATATCTGTTGAATGAAAGAATGTGTTTCTTGATGTGTAGATTATCTGTTTACATCCTTTATCTGGCATTATTATTTTTTTAAACTTTTTTTATTGCAGTATACACAGTATAAAGAAAAAGTATGTTAATGGTAAATGTAAAATCCATAGAATTTGTGACATTCTATTTTAAGTTTGTTATTCCAAATTTAGTTTACTTACTTTGTAATATTGTAATAATTTTAAATTATAGTATTTTAGAGCCTACTTTGTTTAGATGAGTTATCCATCATAGTCACATCTTTTCTGGAGCTCCTGATTACATATAGACTTCATCTTTGATAATGACTAAGAAATAAATTGTTCCTTTTCAGATTCCTTTATGTTATTTAGTAAATGTCTATGGCTCTTCCTCACACTTCTTTGCTTTGGCAACATAGAATTTTACTTATCTTCACTTTCTCCCAGGCATCAAAATCTTTTTTTCCCCTATATAGCAGGAATTTTCAATTACTTTTATTCTTTTTCCCTTCTTGGCTCAGATTCTTTTTTCTTTTCTCAATTAAAAGTGCGTGCGTGTGTGCGTGCGTGCGTGTGTGTGTGTGTGTGTGTGTGTGTGTGTGTATAGGAGGAATCTCAGAGCTAGAGTAAATATATTTTATGTTATTGATAGTTACAAGTACTTTTTATTGTTAATGTCTCATTTAATCTTTTTTGTTCTGAGATTTGTATCATTACCCCTTTCTTTTAGAGAGAGAAGAAATATTTTGGGCCACACAGCTAATAGTGGTAGAGCTAGGGTTGTAACCTAGTTTGCTAGTAATATGTTTGGATTTAAAATTATAAAGTGTACCATGTTTGGTCTTTCACATAAAAAGAGGCTGAACTGAAGTTTTCCAAATTATGTTGAGAAATTTACAGTTTATTTAAATTGGTTCTACCTCTCAGGTAGACTCTTCTCCCTGTTATTTACAGCTAGGAAAATAAAAGCCCCTCAAATATAATTTAATACAACCAATAAGAACCATACCACTTTTACAGTCATTTTGTTGTAAAATAGCATTTCTACAACCCATGACTTGACAGCCTACCAAACCATCTTATATTACAATATTTTGAATGTAGCAGGAACTGGCTTAGCAAAATCTTGAAACCTCTGACTCTGATATTTGTGGTACAGTAAAGTAAACAACTTTGGGGCTTTCAGGGTTGTGTGGTGCACAGCCTGTCCAAGACATTGGTGCCTATTCTTAGTGTTGACTCTTACTTTCACGAGCAGTTCTACTGACAGGCATTTGGGCTCACCAAGAGAGATTATTTCTACAGAGCAGAGAAATCTTTGAGAAAGCTATAAGCTTCTTTTTATTAGAAATGCAATAACTAATGATAATAGCTAACATTTTCTTGAGTGCTTACAATATGCCAGGCACAGGTCTAAGTGCTTTCTGTATATTTATGTATTTTTTTATTCACATTAACCTACTAGTTTTCCCATTTTACAGATTCAGAAACTGAGAGACAGAGAAACTAAAGAACTTCCCAAGGTCACAGGGCTAGTATATGGGGTAGTGTAGAGTGGGGATTCAAACCTTGGCAATCTGCCTCCAGTATCATCCTCCATTATTGTTCTGATATACTGATATTTATTAGATGAGAAAAAAAGAGAGGTATGGGTGACTCATAAATAGCTGTTTATGTCTTCTGGAAAAGGCTTGGCTATGCCTGTGGCAGCTCAAAATAGTTAAGAGATTACCACTCATTAAATTCATAACTCATATAAAATGAGTTATTTGTCTTATACCTAATATGGTGGAACATAGTAAAACATACTCTTTTGTGTTAATGTAAATTTAGGTAAGCTTACATTTCCAGTAAACAATATGGTTTTGTAGAAAGACAGTGTTTAAAACAAAACCTTAGAAGAGTGGGTTCAGAATCAAAGTAACTAATAGTCAAAGAATGGTCAGATAATCTGGTTAATGATCTGTAATAAAGAGTGTAGACCATGCCTTTTTGGTTCTGTATTCCATTCTTTATAACAATATTCCAAAACATGGCAGGTGAAATATTTTGGAATTGCTCAGGCTTGCTCTAGGCAGAATTTGTCTTTGATACCTTCTCCTTTCACCTGTCACTGGTACCTTTGGTCTCTTCTGCCTTTCCCCATTACTAGGTGGGATGTGCTGCTTAACTACCTTTACTCACTGTCAACAAGTCTTCCTAAGATGTTCATATTAATGTTTAAAAGCATGGTACATCTTTTCTCAGGGCCTTTTTATTTAATAAAAAGAATCAAAATTTGGGCTGTAGGGTTACTTTTGAGATTTGCCTCACGCCTTTATGAGGTTCACTATTCTCCTCATCCTTGTCTCTCTCCTGTTTGTTTTGCTTCCGAGTCTAGACCTTAAGAAGGAGGCTTGGGTGGCCCAACTTACTACCAGTGGCACAACTAATAATGATAATGGGGAATGGTGAAACTGATTCATTGTTGAACACCAGTGTGATCTCACCCTTTCTTCTCATGGTTGAGAAGTAGTGAATAAATGAAAACTTGGCATATCATCTTTGGACATTTATTGTTACCTCATATCCCATACCAGGCCTCCTCACTGTTTCTCATTGGAAATATTGAGATAGGTGAATTAGATTAAACTAATGAATCCAACCCAGTTTTTGGAGATGGTTGTTTGTATAGTTCTCGCTTATTTGAAAGGCTATCACTTAAAGTGGCCCTTGGTCAGATAATAAGTGGTCAGTTCATATGTGGCAGTTAATCCTCCATTTGTTTGTAAGATAGTCGTATGTGGTAGAGTCAGCTACTAGCCTGAATTTGGTTTATTAGTAACACTGCTTGGTATATCACTAGCATGCTTGTGGAATTAGGATCATAAGTAACATGTGAAGAGTGGAGGGATCCAGAGAAGTGAATATATCTCTGTCCTTAATCTTCTGCTGAGGCATCTCCCATTAGCTCTTTGAATTTAGAACTGGAGATTTTTCTTTGGTAATTGTCAAGACCAATCTACCAGGGCAAGGACATAGTGAGAATGTCAGCCTTGGTTTTTAAAAAAATGGCAAGGGGATAGACTTTTGTGGTATGTGATGTGTGAGTATGTGTGTGTTTTACGTATTTGAAAATCTGCAAGGACAGAGAATTCTGGGCATTGCATGATGGCCAGAGGAAAAAGATCCCTCAGAGGGGCCGACTTAGTAGGAGCTGTTGGAGAAAGGAAGTGATGCCCATGAAATGAAGGGAGGACAGTGTGTTTAGGCAAGTACCGTGAATAGTGTTCAGTGCTGCAGAAAAGGCAAACAAATTAAGGCCTGAATAAATAATATTAGACCTTTCCCAGGAGGTTTGGTAGCACTGAGTTGTTGTTGACCTTTGCCCCCAAAACTTCAACATGATGGTGGCAGCATAAGTCATTTCTAGAAACTGAAGAGCAAGCAATTACTGAGAAAAGAGACAGCAGTGAGTGATTATAGACTGTTCTTTCAAAAAGCTTAACTGTGAAGGAAAAGAAGGAAGTAGAATGACATCAAGGAAAAGGCTTTTACTTTTATTCTTTTTCAAGATCAGAAAAAATAGTTTTTTAGTAGGCCATGAGAAAAGGAGATGATGAACAGGGAGAACAATGGTTGGAGAAAAGTCTTAAATGAAATGGGAAGGGATGAGAATAGAGCATTGATGGGAAAAGTGGAATTCCAGAGACCTCAGGGAAGCAGGAAGAGTGCAGTTTCATTTGGAATGTGGGGAAGTTGAAGACATTCAGGACAGACATTTCAAAAAATGAAAAAACTGCTTCTGACTGAGTAGAATACAGTGAATACAAGAATACTGGTAATAGTTTCAAAAGAGTCAAAAGATTCAAATAGTTTCAAAATATTTTGCAATAAAATCGCATATAATTTAAGGTTATGCATTAAATTTTTTCTGAATCATGTTTTGTAATTATTTCTAGTATATAATTAAAATGGTGTAAAGATTTTATAAAATTTAAAAATCTATTAAACATAAAAGTGCAATTTTATAACTGTGGCTCTAAATAAGATGGATGGGGTGGTGGTGGTTATATTTTCAGTGAGTGCCTTGAGAAATGTATCATTGCTAGTCTTTTGAATAGTTGCTGTTTAGAACCCTGGTTTTTACACCTTACAAATATTATGTACCATAGTAAGATAGTTGCTGTTTAGAGCCCTGGTTTTTACACCTTACAAATATCATGTACCATAGTAAGAGAATGGCTTCTGAAAAGGGAAAACACATTTCCCTTTCTGCATGTCTCCTCTGCTCTTGATATATACTCACAGAACATTTCACTTCACTTGTGAAACTCTGGTCACCAATTGTGTAGGGATTTCCCCACATCAAGCAATTCTCATACACCAGCCAGGGTCCTACAATTTAACTCAATTCTGACACTAGCTACCTAGAGATGGCATTAGATCCTAGAAGTTAAGGGTTCAGTCCCACAAGACTGCCCCTCTCTCTTCCCCCTTCGGATACAATCACAGGTCCAGGTTATCACCCATGCTTCTGACCCAACCAGCTATGTCGAAGGTTCCCATGACCCCCTTCTTGGGTTTGATTAATTTGCTAGAGCGACTCACAGGACTAACAGGAAAACAGTGGCTGACAGGAAAAGTTTACTACATTACCAGTTTATTACAAAGAATATTAAAGGAAATGAATGAACAGCCAGATGAAGAGATACATAAGGTGAGGTCCAAAGGGTTCTAAGCAAAGGATCTTCTGTCCCTGTGGAGTTTGGGGTGCACCACCTCCTGGCAAGTGGATGCATTCTTTTTCAACAACCTGAAAGCTTCAAACTCTAGTTCAGGAATTTTTATGGAGGCTTCATTATGTAGGCATGATTGATTAAATCATTGGCCATTGATGATTGATTTCACCTCCAGCCCCAACCTCTTCTTGGAGGGGTGAGAATGAAAGTTCCAACCCATTAATCATGGCTGGTCCCCTGGCAACCAGCCTCCATCCTTAGGGGCTTCTAAAACATTAACATAAACTCAGGTGTGGTTGAAAGAGACTTGTTATGAATAACGAGACACCCTTTCACCTTACTACTCTGAAGTTATTTCAGTAATTGAGAACTAGAGACCAAATATTATAACAAAAGATACTCCCATTGCTCTTATCACTTAGGAAATTCCAAGGGTTTTGGGAGCTATGAGCCAGGATCCTTGGATGAAGACCAAAATATATATTTCTTATTACACATCACGACATCACAGCTTCCTGCTACTAAGTGGGAGAAAAATGATTATGACAGCGGAGGGAGGAAAAGAGAGGCTTAGACCTCAGTTCTCATAGAATTTTTAGGAAAGAGAATGATGCTACAGACTGAATGTTTAGGTCCCCCGCCACCCCCAGCTCCATTCATATGTTGAAACCTAATCTGAAAAGTGATGGTACTAGGAAGTAGCACCTTTGATAGGTGATTAGGTCATGAGGGTGGAGCCATCATGAATCTGATTAGTACCTTGTAAAAGAGGCCCCAGAGAGCTGTCTAACCCCTTCCAGTGTGTGAAGACACTGCAAAAAGATGGCTGGCTGTGAACTAGAAAGTTGGTCGCTACTAGACTCTGAATCCACGGCACCTTAATCTTGGATGTCCCAGTTTCAAGAACTGTAAGAAATAAAGTTCTGTTATTTATAAGCCACCCAGTTTGTGGTATTTTGTTATAGCAGCCTGAATGGACTAAGAGTACATATGAAAATTGAAGATCTAGAAATTGATATTAAAACTAATTGTGCCTGTGTATTCCTCAGACAACCTCTGTACTATATATTCCCAGTGGTAAATACATCACAAATTAAAGACATAGTATAAAGCCTGGAAGCATGGCATGGGCAAAGCTGGGTCAAGGTCTTTTCTTCAGTGTGTGTGTTTTTACTGCTCTTTAACGCATGGATTTGAATATCCTCATGTCTTTCAGAATTTAGTTACATCAGTGACTTCCACAGAGTCTGAGTTTCCTTATCTGCGAACTGAGGGATTTGAGTTTTAGACAATTCTTAAAGTTGTTTCTGGTTCAAAACTACCTTTTATTATTTGTATAGGCCACCCTGAAATTGGGTAACATACAAATTGAGATCAGGTTTTATCTCCTTTTTTTAGTGAAAGGTAAATTTGATTAGTTTTCCCCTTCTGTACTCTAATGAGTCTAAAAAGATTATTTAATTGTTTGAATACTTTGGAATAGTTTTTGGACTTGGCTTTTAAAAAATATTGGGAAAAAGTTCATCTTTTAAGACGTTAAAAATTAAATTATAAGAATTGCTGACAGGTTTACTGTTTTTCATTTGCTGCTGGTATACCACATATTTGGTTGTTGATTGTGGGTGACACTTTGTTAGAGAACTGATATTTATAAGTAATGATAACCCAGGTTATCAGGCCTGTGTCCAATTTGATGTGGTAGTGATTGTCATATTTTTTGAGTTTTAAGACTCTTTCTTTCGTATACATACAATGAAAGAAACTTAAGATTTTGAGCTAAGGAGCAAGGGTGAAAGTGAAAAAATTAGGATTCTTCCTATGTAGAGGAAAAAATATTTTGATACTTGGAAGAAAGTGAAATAATGATGATTTTATGTCTATATTCATAAAAAATAATGATCTCTAGTTTTTTATAATGTCTACTTTTTGTTTTGGTATTATGGTAATACTGGCCTCATAAAATAAGTTGGGAAGTATTCCTTTTTCTTACATTTTTTTTGCATTTTATGAAGAATTAGTATTAGTTCTTTTTAAAATGCTTGATAGTGGTAAACTTGTCTGATCCTGGGCTTTTCTTTGTGGGTAGTTTTTTAATTACTTATTTTATCCCTTTACTTGTTATAGGTCTATTCAGTTTGTCTATGTCTTCTTGAGTCACTTTTGGTAGTTTGTGTCTTTCTAAGATTTAGTTCATTTTATCTAAGTTATCTAATCTGCTGCTGTGTTATTCATAGTATTCCTTTTGAACCCTTTTTTATTTCCATAAGATTCATAGTTATGTCCTCTCTATTTGGGTACTAGTAATTTGAGTCTTCTTTTTCTCCTCGTTCAGTTCATCTAAAAATTTATTAATTTTGTTGATATTGTCAAAGAGCCAACTTTTGGGTTGTTTTTTTTTATTGTTGTCTATTTCATATGATTTCTTCTCTAGTTTTATTATTTCCTTATTTCTGCTTGCTTTAAGTTTAATTTGATCTATTTTTAGCTGGAAGATTAGGTTTTGGTTTGAGATCTTTTATCTTTCTTAATATAGGCATTTATAGCTATAAATTTCTCTCTAAGCTCTGCTTTAGCTGCATCCCATAAGTTTTCTTTTTAATTAAATTGATCAGGATGATATTGGTTAATAAAATTTACAGGTTTCAAGTGTATAATTTAATATGTCATATGTATGCATTCCATAAGTTTTGGTATTGCTGTGTCTTTATTTTCATTCATCTATAAACATTTTTTAATTTCCTTTTTGGTTTTTTTTGACCCACTAGTTATTTAGCAGTACATTGTTTAATTTCCACGTATTTGTGTATTTCCCCCATTTTTTCCCACTACTGATTTCTACTTTGATTCCTTTGTGGTCAGCTTCATATATTTTGGTGCTCTGTTATTCTATACATATATGAAATCATTATATCTCCCTTGGAGATTGACCCTTTTATCATTATGAAGTAGCACTATTTGTCTCTAATACTATTTTTTGTTTTAAAGTCTGTTTTCTCTTATGTTAGGATAGACATGCCAACGTTCTTGTTTTTGTGTGGATAATATTCTATTTTCCATTCTTTTACTTTGAAGCTGTTTGTATCTTTGCATCTGAAGTGTGTCTTATATAGAGTACATATAGTGGATTATATTTTTGAATAGAGTCTGATAATCTCTCTTTTGGTTGGATTATTCCTCTCACATTTAATGATGCTGTTGATATAATTGGATTTATGTCTGTCATTTTACTTTCTGTTTTCTATATGTTTCTTGCCTTTTTTTGTTTCTCTTTCTCTTTATTGTGTTCTTTTCCATTAGTGAATATTTTTTAATGTAGCATCTTAATTTCTTTAATGATATTTTCTGGGTTTTTTTTGTTGTTATTTTTTAGTGGTTGTTCTAGGGATTACCATGTACAGTTTAATTTATTAGAATCAGCTTCAGGTTTACACTAGCTTTATTTCAGTGATATATAAAAACATATAGTTATATGCTTAATCCAGTATAGTTCTATTCCCTTCTCCCCCATCCCCTTTTGTGACATTATTATTTTACATTTACACCTTTTAATGTTATAAACCCAACAATATGTTGTTATAGATATTACTCTGCTATGTGTAGTTATTTCCTTAGCTCAGTACAGCTTTGCTCCCACACACTTCATTTGCCCTGATACTGGAAAATATAGCACATATATCTTACGTTTATGTATGTTATAGGCCCAACAATACCTTATATACATAGCGTTTTATACAATTGATTTTTATGTTAGTTATGAGAAGAAAGAATGTGCATTTATAATTATGTGATTACCTTTACCGCTGGTGTTCTTTGTTTTATTATGTAGATTTGAATTACCTTCTGTGGTTACTTGCTTTTAGCCTGAAGAACTTACTTTATATTTCTTGTAAGGTGAGTTTTCTAAGGAATGAATTCTCTCAGTCTTTGTTCATCTGGGAAAGTCTTTGTTTCATGTTCATTTTTGAAAGATAGCTTTGCTGGATATGGGATTTTTGGTTGACAGTATTTTCCTTTGACCATGTTGAAAATGTTATCCCACTCTTGCTTCTATTGTTTCCACTGAGAAGTCAGCTGTTAATCTTATTGGGATTCCCTTGTAAATAATGGGTTATTGTTCTCCTACTACTTTCAATATTCTCTCCTTATCCTTGACTTTCACTATTTTTATAATGATATATCTGTTTGTGGCTATTTTTTTAATGTTTTTCTGTTCCTTTCTTTCTTCTGGTATTTTCCATTATGAGTATGTTGGTGCATTTAATGGTATTTCACATTTCTCTGAGGCTTTCTTCATTTTTCTTCATTTTTATTCTCCCTGTTCATTGGCTTGATCTCTATTCATCCATCCATCCATCTTAAAGTTTGCTTATTCTTTCTTCTGTTCATATTTACTATTGAGTTATTCTAGTGAGTTCTGCCCCATACCTTGTTATTGTACTTTTCATCTTCAAAACTTCTTTTTTTATAATTTATGTCAGTTTATTGATTCAACATTGTCATCATACTTTTCTTCTTTAATCATGGTTTTCTTTAGTTCTGAGAACATGTTTATAATGGTTACTTTGAACTCTTTTAATGTAAAATCTAACATCTGATTGTTTTCACAGGCAGTTTCTGTTGCCTCATTTTTTTCTGGTGTATGAGGTCATACTTTCCAGTTATTTGGATGTTTCATTTTTTGTTATTGTTGTTGCTGTTGTTGGAAACTGGACATTTTAGATAAAAGAGTATAGCAACTTTGGACACTAGTTGTCCCCAACCCCCTGCCTTCCGAGGCTTGTTATGTCATTTGCTTGTTTATTTCTTTAGAGTGGCTGGTCTGTTTCTCCTCTCACTGTATTAAGCTTCTGATCTCGCTCCTCAGCAGCTTTGGGTATGCCCATCATCATCCTAGAATGATAGAGATACTGGTAGGTCTCTCCAACTCTTTCTCTGGTCACATCCAGCTATTGAGCTCCACTGATTGCTGGAGTGGAGTCTTCCTGAATCGAGGGAAGGGAGGTAGGGAATGGTGTTGGTTCAAATATCACAGACTCTCTCCTTTCTTAACAAGTTTTCATGAATAGATTTTTTTTTTCATTTACTATCTGCCATTGAGACTATTTCCAGAGGCTTTAAATGGTTGTTGTTTTAATAATTTTCACCAGTTTTGCTGGGGAGCAGATCAGCTGAGCTCCTTGCACTGTCATGCTGGAAGTCTACCCTCTCTTGCATAGTTTTTTAACTAGTGTGGTTTGATATCTTGTTTAGGCTCAAAAAAGTTTTGGTAATTCTCTTTGATGCTCCCATAGTATCCTTTCCTTTTTTTCTATCACTCTTTATATTTCATTATCATTTCTTTTGTAAGAAATTTCTCCTCCCACAGCAGGTTCCCTAAAACATTTTGACTGTGTTTTGCAATAAGAAATCTACTTTATATCCTATTTAGAACACATTTATATAATATTTTTTACAAAAGTTTCACCAGACAGCACTTATTCTTTCTACTTATGCTGTACCATATTTTTCATCCTATTTTAATTAAAAAAAAAAAAAAAAGAATACTTGGTTGCTGTCCACTTAATTGATTACACAACTTATAATTTGAAAAGCACTCTCTAGGCTAAGGGTCCTTGAGGCAAAGGACTGTACCTGGGATTGACATTTTTATCACCAATCTCTGGCATAGTGCCTGGTACATAGTAGGCACTTATTGAGTATTTGTTGAATGACCATGTGAACGTTGGGTTCTCACAGTTTTTAATTAGTTACAGTGCACTAAGGTGCCCTAAGAGAAGTTAAAGTATACAGTTAGAAGCCTTACTTGACTCCTGAACCCTTTGATTATGGAATCTCTTTAAATATCTCTTAGAACTAATGCTTGGGAGTATTTTTTAGATGAATAAAAGCATGGCTTAGTAAATTTCTTTTTCCAGTGAAAACAAAGGGTAAAAGCCAGGAAATACTATGTAAACATTTTGTACTTTCATGATATCTCTCTTAAATGCTTAAAGGATGAAATCTGTACTATAGGGAAGGAGGCAAAAAAGAAAACAGACAAAAGTAATTGTGTGTGGACTAGTTTATTTTCAAAACTTATCTTTAATTAACCAAAGGTTACAATTATGATTTTTAAGCTAGAGAAAAAAATTTCGGGATCTGTATCCACAGTTAATAGTCAAAAGAACTCATACTTGTTCTTTCATTTTTTTTTTGAGGTCCCACCCAAATGGATGTGGTTGAACTTTTTGAGGATTGCCAGACCAAAAATACAATTCTTGGAGTATGACAAGGAATGAGCAGTAGCACTTATTAAGACTTAGGCTAGGTACATACTTACATAATCAAGCTGTTTCTTGAGATTACTTTGCCCCTAAATGAGTGGTCTTGAAGACAAGGTAGGGGAAGGTTAAGAGAAAGACCAGGCTCCCTGACAGGAAGAGGAGCATCTGTTAGAGGAAAGATTTAAAGAAAAGTTGGCCCATGGAATTAATGCCAGAGGCCATATGGTACTTTTGAATATCCTGCAGTCTAAGTCGAGATGAAACTTCAAGAACAAACCTAGCAACAAAAAAACTTCATAGATGTAAGAGGAGATCTCCCCTTTGAAATTCTTAGTTGACATTGGAAATGAATATTATCTTGGGGGTAGAGTTAGGGGGAGACCCAATAAAAGCTTTGTATTTAATTTCCTGGTGGTTGAGGAGTTCATATACTAGACTTGGAAGCAGATAATACCTTATAGTACAACCAACAGGAATTATCTTCTCTGGAGAAACCAAGCTGGCTGTCTGAATTTATGAAATTGTAACTGAGGGAACTGATTAATTTTATTATATAGGGCGTGAGGGCTGTGGCTGCTGCCAGATGTAATTGAGATCCATTCTTGCCTTTCTCACTCTACTCTTGCTATTTATGATCTTTATGCTCAGAATGTCTAGAATAGGTTTTAGTTTTGTTAGGCCAAGGTTGCTCCTGTCACCATGGCCTTTTTATTTTAAATAGACCTTTTTAAAGAGTAGTTTTAGCTTCAGAGAAAATTTGAGTGGAAAGTACACAGTTCCCATATATTCACTTCCCCCACGTATGCACAACCTACTTTTATCAACACCCTGTATTAGAGTGATACATTTGGTACAGTTGATGAATCTACACTGACACATCATAATCATCTAAAGTCCATCATTTACCTTAGGGTTCCCTCTTGATGTGGTACATTTGGAGAAATGTATGACATGTATCCACCATAATAGTATCATACAGAGTAGTTTTGTGGCCCTAAAGATCTACTGTGGCTACCTATATATCCTCTCCCACCCCTCAATCTTTGTCATCCTTTTTGTTTTTAGTTTTAAAAATTACTTGAGGTACAAGTTCTATTAGAATTCTATGCCTGTGCTGAACTGTTGAACTATACTTTGACCATGATACAAGTCAGAGAATTTCTACTTATGATATCTTTTGTTTATTCCTTTCCCCAAACAATGACAAGTCAGTGACCATATCGTGTAAAAGAAGAAATGTTCTCTTATTCCTTAGACTTTCTTGGTGGCCTGCTAATTGAAGATATTTCTGGACAAATGATTGAATTTGATAATACAGTAAGTAGAAAGGTTTTGCTCTAGACACATAGAGCTGAAAGAAAATTTAAAAATGGTTCCTGCTCTGCTTATAGGTTGTGGTCATCTCTTTTACATATACATAAATAATATAATCTTCTTGGGTCCTTTACTAAAAGGCTGTAAAACTCTTGAGTGCCTCAATGCAGGGGTTCCCAACTCCCGGGCCGTGAACCCATACTGGTCCATGGCCTGTTAGGAACTGGGCTGCACGGCAGGAGATGAGCGGTGGGAGCGTGAGAAAAAGCTTTATCTATACTTGCAGCCAATCCCTAGCGCTAGCATCACCGCCTCAGCTCCACCTCAGATCATGAGCCATTAGATTCTCATAGGAGTACCAGGTTCCAGGTGCCAAAAAAGTTGTGGACCTCTGCCTTAATACACATTCCAATCATTTTCTCTTTGTTGCACCTTTCTTGAAGAATTTTCCCAGAGTTCAGTACCTGTCAACGACAAATCTTTGTGGGATGAGCAGCTGACCCAGTAGAAGCCAATCTAGAGACTCCATTGACTAGATTGAACTAATTAGATTTTCTTCCCTGAGAATAGTGACCTTGAGCTACTGAGTTAATTACATAATGATGAATCTTTGGGCTGAAAGATCATGTAGAGTCATGACCAACTTCTGAACTATATCATAAAAGCCATGTGCAAGCCAGAGGGAACAAAAAAACAAAGGAAGCTAGTCTATGGAGAGAAGCTGTAGAGTGGAGCAGACATATGGAGACCCATAAGAGATGGTGGTGGGAACTTCCAGTCCCAGTTTTCATTTGGTCCAGCTAAACTTTATTTTCTTTCCTTGGGTATCCATGAGACTCTTTTGTTGTAGCCTTTTTATAGCAACCTCCCCCCAATATGACTTGAGCCAGTTGTATGGGTTTTTGTTCTACAACTGAGATAGAGTATGAATAGAATCTAGTATAACAGAGTCTTATATCATTCAAGTCTTGGCTCTTTAGGTTGCAAGACACAAAAAGTTAGAAAACCAAGGTTTGGTTATCAGTGCAAAGTAAGCTGAGGTAGCACTTAAGCAATGTATTCTAAACCTGAAGGCATTTATTAATGATAACCACGCTTTCCTTTTCTAAGCTAAAGAATACCTGTATCATTTCATCTCCCCCCCCCCAAAAAAAAGTTCTGCTATATTCTGCTTTATTCACATTTTTCTTCAATTCTTTTATTTAACCTCATGTAGACTACTGGACTAAGTGCTAGGAGACCTGGATTCTGTTCTTGCTGGTATTCTAAACAGGTAGATGGTCTGTCTAAGGAGGTTACTTCATCCCTCTGTACCCTCTTAGGTCTTCTGTGATGTGAAAAGGTTGGGCTGGATCACTGATCTCTAACTTATAGTTCCTGCACTCCTTAAAGGTAATAATAACAGGTTCCAGGCATTAGGACAGGGACATATATGTGGGGTGGTGGGTGGGTAGGGTGCAACATTTAGCCATACTATTGATGAGAGGACATGGTTGAATCATTTTGAAAATGTTTTTGTTACATATGATATTCTTGCCAAGGCATTAATAAAGAGAGTCAAGAAACTAAACTATTGACCAGGCATTTGCTATAGATGAGATAAATATACCTATTCTTCACTTAAAGACTTTAATTATTTCCTATAAACCCTGTCACTAAGTGAAAAGCTAGCAAAGAAAAAATTATTTATCTTAATTTTAACCCATTTCCCATTTAGAACAAAAAGCACAGCTTGCTGCCAACGTTAATTTAATTTTACATAAACATGCTCTTTGAGGCTGAAACAAATCTGGTTTTCAATGTGAAAATAAAATATAAATAACTGTTCTTGGAGTTATTTCTTAACAGGACTTTTCTCCAATCCTAATGAAACAAATGTATATGATGGTCAGTATTTAATAATTTTTTTTTCATTTGGTAAATTTCAAAGCACAGAACAACACAAAATGGAACATCACATTTTGCACAAAAATATCACATTTCTCTCTGGATCTTCTTGCCATTCTTGTCATTGTGCAAGCAACAAACTTTGTAGCGACCAGTTAAATTTTGTTTCCCTGATATTGGTGATATGCTCTTGGGGAAGTGTCTTCTAGACAGGCGAGGAGGCGTGACACATCATCAGAGCATGGATGACCTCAAAGACATTGTTCCCCTGGCTTGTGCTGCTTTTCCAGCATTCTTTCAGTTAATGTTTGTTTGAAGTTTATATAGCTAATCGTGTGCTCAGGATCGTCCTTTTTGAACAAGATGTAGGAGTTCAGCACTGTAATGTTTAGAAGAAGTATGCAACTGATCAGCCGAGTCCACTGCTCCCATATTCTCGTTATAATCCACAATGACACATAGCTTATCAGTTTTCTTTCCATTTCTTTTGTCTAATTCAGTTATTGTGGAATGCGGATAACATTGTCACCTCCTTCTTTTCACAGCATTTCAGTGCCATAAGTTCACCATGGAATTTGGCTACAGGCATCCCCTTTGCAATCCTTTTTTCCAGTTCATTTGGTATCAGTTTTCTGTTCAAACAACTTGTCCCAACTGCATCAGTTCTGTTTTGATGTAAGTCTCTGAAAAGCATGGGAGATGTATGGCAAACTTTGGGGGTAAGATTAGGACTGTAATCTGCGAGTTATCTTGGGGTAAACACTGCATCCACAAGTGCTTCTGGCTAATATTCTCTAGGCAAAAAGGAAATGGGTTAATGGGAAAAGTTATGTGTTCTATCCCAACTCAAGATACCTAAGCATTTTCCACAAATAGGAAAATATATCATTGAGCAATGAAACATTTTTATATATGTAGTAAACAATAATCTGAAAATAAATATAGTTTATACATAAAATATAATAAAATGTTACTCTGTTGCCTCTGAAGAAGAAAGAGAAGGCATGACAGGACGTGGGGATAGAGAGAGGAAGTCATTCTTTGGAAGATGATGGAAAGCCAGGCTATTGGGCTTTCAAACATGCATTCAATATCAGAAGTGCCTAATGATAATTTTTTTAATGCCTTCGGGAATTTGACAGTAGAAGAAACTTCTATAGAAGAGAAATATTTGGGTCCAAAAAATAAAAAAGGCTTTCCTCTTCCAGCTTCTGGTAGCCGCCAGCATGGCATTCCTGGGCTTGTGGTGTCTTCACCTTGTCTCCTGTGTGTCTGTCTGCAAACTCCTGCCCCCTGTCTCATCAGGATACAAGTGATTGCATTTATGACTTACCCTGCTAATTCAGGAAAAGTACCTCTTCCCAAGATCCTTAACTTAATCACTTCTTTTATCATAAGGTAATAATCACAGATTCTGAGATTAGGACATGGGCATATATTTTGGGGGGCCATCATTTAGCCTATGACAGATGAGATTGATATTTGAACCATTTTTTAAAATCATTTTGTTCCATATGATAGTCTTGACAAAAAACTGCTATATTAAATAAATTAGTGAGTCTGTGCTTTATCTGAAACTATAATATTGAAATGTTATAGTGATTTACTTAGTTTGCTGTGTGTTGAAAAGGTCATTAAACGAGGGGGGAAATTTAGTCATTGTCCAAAAAATGGTATATCATTTTAAGATCTCTTATGGCATGAATTCATGACCTGAACTCTGTGCTTGTCTTCCATACTTTATCCTAGAGCCAGCCTCCTTGTAGGGTAAGCTGACTTCCAGCAGTAGCTAGACCTCTTATTTCCTAATTCTCATCTGGCAAGGAGAGAGGAGTCTTTTCCAATAGCTCCTTGTAGTATGGGTGAGGGGGTAACACTAGTGGCCAGATAATTTTTGATTGTGGAGACTGTCCTGAGCATTGTAAAATGTTCACCAGCATCCCTTGCCTCTCTACACACTGGATGCCATTAGCTCACTACCCCAGTTGTGACAAACAAAACTGTTGTCAAACATTGTCAAAGGTCCCCTGTGGGTCAGGATTGCCCCTGACTGAGAACCAGTGCTTTGACAATCAGACCCCATTCTTGTTTCACCAAAATCTGCTGGCTTGGATATTTCGGGTCTTGTTAGGAAGAGGAAAGTAGAAAATATATGCTGGAGAAGTTAACTGCAAATGTCCCCTTCACCTGAAATTCTAATGAGGACCAAAATCGGGTCAGATTTAGCAGGCTTACAGAATTTTTGCTAGACCCCAGTAAATATTTCCTACCATTATAGTCTTTTATGTTAGACAACTAAAACCCAATATTACGCTTTTAATTTTTATTTAATTCTATGAGCATATCAGTCCCAGGTTGGGTTGTTTTTTCTGCTTTACTTATGTTGATTAGTCATTTGCTTTTTGTCTTAGAATTTATCTCTGTATAACTTCATTCTTTTTCAACAAATCTATCCCCTGAGGTTTTTACCTTCAGTTGGACTTATTCTCCCTGTAACATTGCCCTAGTTCCCCTTGCTGTGGGGCATTCGCAAACATTGTGTTCTACAGACTACCCATTTAGCTAGCCATTAATACACTAGAGAACTGATTGGAATTTTTCTAAAGTATTATTTTTCCTTTTCTGTGAAGTAATTGAAATAGAACACAGACACATTTATTGTTTTGAAGTTTTTATGATTTCCAGATTAACAAATTTGTACTTTAACAGGCATCAGATGTCTGATATTTTGGGGATGCATGTTATTTCTTCCCCGATTGCTCTGTGTAGAGGATCTCTTCTGTATTTTCATGTGAGTGCTCTAGCTGTAATGGAAACCCTGACTAGTACTGGATCAGAGGGTGTGCAACATGATTTGGAATAAACATGAGCTGCTGATTTTTCATCACAACTAAGACGTTAGTAGAGGTTACACATACAGTGGCTCAAAGAGTTCCCCCACCAGACCAATAAAATATAACAAAACTAAATGACATACAGGCTAGAATTTATGTGAATTTTCAAGTGAGTCTGTCAGGGTTATTGTAATTGACAATATCTAGGAGCCTCAAGAAAACCATGAAGGGCTCCTAATAGAACCCTGTTTTGCCATGGATTTAGTTGTATTCTCTACGTATACAGCATATCATAAACAGTCAGCTCTAACCTGATGTTACTTATAATATCTCATAAATTGTCTTTCCCCATGTATTTTCTTCTTCTGTTTTTCTCATAGTTTGTTTGGCTTCCTGCTTTGCTGGTCTAGAACTTCTCAGTTTATTTTAAGCTAGAGGGGAGGGGGACTATTGTAATCATCTTAGTACTATCTAGTAGGACTTAAAATTTGACTTTACACATATCCTTCCCAGACCCACTAGTACTACTACAACTTCTCCACTTGAGTTTTTCTTTGCCCCTTGGAAAACAGAAGGTAAGAGCTCTAGATAAGCAGTATTCACTGAGAGCTGAAGCTACATAAGAAGGAAAGAGGACTTTAACATTTGCAAGATTTGTTTTACTGTGGTTATTAAAGCTAAAATGGAACCAAGGAGAAGGCATGCTGTTTCTTTTTCAAGAGGTCTTGGCAAAGGCTTTAGTTTTAAAAGAGAAAGAGACACCCAGTTAGGTTGAAATGATTTGAAGTCCATCCCTCCACAGTTATATTTTTCTGAAGCCAAGGTAATCAGGTGGGTAGAGGTGGATACATAGCCATTTTTCAATAAATGGACTAAATTGTCCCCTGGAACTGTTTCAGTAGGTGGTGCTCTTGTGCCATAACATAATGTAGTTTTTAAAAAGGTTTTGAAACTACAGTGGCTAGTTACTAGGGCCTGTTTTCCTATCCATCTCCTTGGATGACTGCCAGGTGCACGATTTGGATAGCATCACCTGGGTGGTGTTGGTGAGAGGTTTTTATGTTTGGAAATGAGGTGAATTCTGGTCTTTACTTTCTCTAGCTTGCCTGAGCTCTGCTTTCCAGAGGAACCTAATGAAAGGTTTACTGACGTTCTTTTTTTTTTTTTTTTTTTAAATGTGGCTTTCGTTTTTATCTGAATAATTATGATTTGCATTCTGTTACCAGTTTTCCAAGACCATTTTTTTCTATTGGAAATCATCTGTGATCTTCCAAATCAAATTCATTTCCAGATAACTCAGGTTATCATTTTTGTTTCTTTATATTTTTTTCTTTAACTTCAGAGACGATGCAGTAGAATGAAATAACATATGGTAGAGAAATTTATAAGCGATGAAGGAATATGGATGAAAAAACTTTAAGTTCAAATAGCAGCTAGTAGTAACTGTAGCTGACAGTGAACCCTGTTGGCATCAGCCCCTTTCCTCACTTCTTTTCCTATACAATGTGTGTTTTGGTCTGAAGTTGGTTATGATACCATGATGATGAACAAGGCATCCAGTAAAGTCCACATTTGGTGTGGCTGGTAAAAGCTTGGATGATGGGCAAGGAAGAGAAATTTAAATCTGGATCTGAGTATCCGTTCCAGGGAGGACAAATCTCTTGTTGCCTGAAGTTGCTGGAAACATTTAGGAATTTGCTTTTTCTGGGAGTTTCTTGGGGTTACCTCTAATGTGAAAGATAGTTGTTTTATCTTGTACCCACCAACTGTTAAGGAAAAGGCAAAATGCTTGTAGGACTTCTCTGCCAGCCTGGGTGTGATGATCCGAGCTGCTGATTCCCCATTATGTCTGTAGGCTGCCAGGTCTCAGTGTGCTCAGCTGGTTCTTGCTGCTGTACCAGCAGCCAGCCTCCTTTTGAGCTTTGTGACCCAGCAATCTGATAGATGTTCGGGGTGCTCTCTGGTGGCTTTTGAGATTTTTTTTTTTTTTTAATGATTAGTATTTTAGTTTGTGTGGGCTTTTTAAAAATTGATTTATATAATTATCTGCTTGTTGATTAAATTATCTTAGTATTTAGAATGTACTTTTAATCTGAGAACTCATGTATTTCTTGAACATTCTTAGCTTACCTCTTTAAATATTCTTAGCTTTATCTGTTTGATTACTGCTTTTTTCTCATTCTTTTCACTTCCTTTTGATGTGATGCTCTCTAGATGTTTGTGAAGCAATCCTTCATGTTTCTTAACTCGTATTTTTCTTCTTTTCTTTTTGAGTTGCAATCTGAGTAAATTCCTGAGTATTACCTTCAAAGAATTTACCAGTTCTTCATTCAATTCTGCCCAGTCTAAAGTATCTTGTGGACTGAGTTTTTAATTTTAACGATTATATTCTTCATTTATGCAATTTCCAGTTGACTCTTTCTTAAACATCTCGTTTTAATTCTGCCTTTTTGTTTTATAATTTCTTATTCTTTTAAATGATCTAAATATACTTATTTCGTTGGACTTTTATAATAGCAATTTCGTCTGAAGTAAATTAGTGATCTGATGGCTCATTTTGTTACTTGCCTTTGTTGGTATTAGATTTCTTTATATACTTTAGAACTTTGGTTGAATGGCATCTTTTGAATGAGATATATTTTTAAATTATTTTCATTTATTCATTTATTTTCTACCACTCTTTCTCCCTCTCTGCTCATTTTTCCCTGTGTAGCAATTTCATAGTTGTCTCTGTCTGGCTTCCATGGAACCCTAGTCCAGATGCAGTGGTGGTTTAGCTACTTGGGCAATTATAGCCTGTTTCATTGAGTTCCTGATGGCTGGCAGGCTTCTGTCCTGCCCTCCTCCCTAGGCCACAGCTCCATATGAAATAAACAGCTGTCAACCTTTTTCAGGAATGGGAGAGCACTCATTCATTTATCATCTTTGACCCTACCTTCAAGCAGTGATGCTAGGTCTCACTCTGTCCTTAGTGGGTGATGTTTAGCCTCAAAACCTTATAGGATTCATACTTCTAGTTTTGGTACCTATTTTTGGATCCTGAGCTTAGGAGTCTCAAGGCTTTAACTTTGAGGACTTACCTCTTTATATTTCTGCCCCAAAGCTATTTCACAGAAATGTTGCTATTAGTTTTTATTTTTTGCTTGCGTGCATCCTTTTAGTTTTCTTGTTTCCTCCCTTGTTGCTGTATGTTTGGAATTGGGATCCATCAAAGAGTGAATTTACTGTGCCATCTTAACTGGAAGTCATGTGGGATTGAGGGTTTAAAGGAAATAAAGTGAGATATTTGGTTTTACGTAGTACTAAAGCTAACCACAAAAATGCTTTTCTGTGTGAGTTCAGTGACCCATAACACAGTTATTTAAACTCCTCCTTCAGCGACTGGCAGCTCCAAAAAGATGAGTGGGATTAAGCAGGTGGGATTTATTAGTATGCCATGGTTCTCTACAAGGACTTTACCTTTTATTTTTCATTTTGATAGCAATTTAACAATTTAGTTGTTTCCAAACACCTAAATTCTAACTAAATAGTGTCTTGAGATGTCAGAGCCAGTAGTAATGTTTGTATTGGTGCCAAGTAGCACTACTTTTAGATATTGAAAAACGAACAGAGGTGAAAATGTAAATAACGTGTTTAAGCTGAATGAGAGATTGCCGTTTCACGGTAGTTCAAAAAGGGAAAAGTATTGGGTGAGGTTAGTCATTTCCAGCATATGGTAGGACCAGCACACTCAACAGAAGCTGCTAGTAGCAGCCAGTACCAGGTTCACATGACTAGTCCAAGTGAGGCTTGGTAATCTACATTATTGATTGCACCAAATTTATTTTGTTGATTGAAATTTTATTCATTTTGTAGATTTGTTGGTATTTGTGCATTTTAAAAATGTAGTTATATAAGTTATAAGCATAATGCATATTTTAGTGGTTTTATGTTTGTTAGTATTTTGACATAATAGTGATTTTAGACAACTCTGGAAGCTCTCAAGAGCTTTTTTTTTCATGGGTCAAAGGATAACTTGACTCTTCCAATGAAGTGTAGCAGCATTCTGTGTTTGATTTTGATGCTTTTGCCTGGCTCACTCCTTCTCATACTTTATGATTTTGCTTAGCTGAGGCATCATTTCTGTCTGGAATTGTCTGACACTTCTGCTGGGTGAGGTGCCCCTTCTTGATGCTCCCTGCAGGCACCTCATGTTTCATTTTCTCCCAGCTCTTCCAACAAGGGGTTATGTTTTATCCAGTTACAGATCCTGATTTCCTCACTAGCTTCAGGTTGCTTTAGAGCAGGGACCACTGCCATCTTTTTATTTGCAATGTTTTTCAGAGTTCCTGTCATAAAGTAGATTCCCAACAAATGTGTGGAATTTTTGTTTTTGTTTATTTAGTAATAAATTACGAGTAGAGAAAATCAACAGTGGAATGAGGCAGAAATAGCTTAGAGTTAAGTCACTAGTGATACAGGCAAGGAGATGATTTGTAATATTTTAATATCTAATGTGCTCATCAGCTCATTTTTCTAAATGGTCTCACCAAAAGCTCATAGTCTTACTGTCAGATAAGTGAATTGAGGACAAGAATTCAAGGAAAGTAAGTAACCACTATGTCTAAGAGAATGTATGCAGAAGACATTTCTGGAATCCCAGTGATAGTTCTGTGGTGCTCTGATGGAAAACAAGGTCAGAGGTTTCTAATTAGCACTTCTGAAGGCAGTACTATTATGAAGAAATGCTTTGACTTGGAAGCATGTTCTAGAGAGCAACTTTTTTCCCCACATGGCTGGAAAAATGAGTGTGGGAATCTGAAGAGTGTGTATGTGCACTCTGCACCTGGGTTGCAGTTGCCTCTGCTGATTCCTTAGACCTAGATTTTGTTTATGATTGAGGTTTGTTTGAAATTATCTGCAAATTTCAGGTCTGTGTTTTTGATATGACCATCTCAAAGCGGAAACACTGCCGATCCAACAGAGAAAAAGCCAGCTCCTCCTAGTGGAAATTTTCTTAAAACTTCATTGTTTTAAGGGTGTGTGTGTGTGTGTGTGTGTGTGTGTGTGTGTGTGAAATATTATTTGTTTTTTTTCATAAGCACTTTATGAGAACAAGAATATTTTATTGTGACCTTTTTTTAAAAAGCCACAAACACAAGGACAGATTGACCAGTCTTAATGAAGCAAAGAAATATTAAGTAAACTAAAATTAAGAGTATCAGGCTTTTGGTAAGGAAGGGGAAAAAATGTCAAGCTTAAGCATAGTGGAACATAAATTTCTTAATTCTATATTTGATTGTATTTTTGGAGGTTTAAAATATTTTCTGACAAGGCCATTGTTCCCCTGGTTGATGACATTAATTGGAGGCCTGGTATTTGATTTGTCTCTTTTTCTTCTTTTATAAACAATGTGTTTTGTAGCATTATGCCCACAAATTTTGTAGCATTCTGTCCACACATCTGCTTATTGCATGGGAGAAGCGACTTCAGTTGACTCATGCTCAGGAGAAATAGAAAAAAAAACATAGTGCTCTTTCTCAGGTTGCCACTTTGAGTAGTTAGATTATGGTCTGCATTTGGTATGTATAGACTGACTTCTCATACCTCTGGCTTAAAGATGGTACAGACCAAAAGAAAGCAATTTTGAGCTCTCTCGGTCCCTCTGACAATTATGCTACACAGCCATTTTTGATACTGTGAGATCTATGATGAGTTTTGTTTGAAATGTTGACAATCTGGGAGCAACACTGGGTTCTATCAAAACAAAATTGGTCAGATTTTTTATCTGTTTTATCTGTCTAATCCACTAAAGCTTTATTTACTTATTCATTTACATGCTTGTTCAGTTCTTACTTGTTGAGTGCTTACTGTGTGCCAGATACTGTGCAGAGTAGTGGTTTTCAGAATGTGTTTGACAAACTAGGTTCTTAGGAGATGTGCCAGCTAGGACATGTTTGACTACAAGTATCAAAAAAACAAAAACAAAAACAAAAACAAAAAAACAATGAAAGGTGGTTTAAGCCAAAAGGAAAATTCCAACATTGACTACTTTATTACCCCAGCTGTACTAGTTGAGAGAACTCAGGTCCATCTTTTTACTTTTGTACTTGCAGCATGTTTGCCAGTCCTCTCAGGCTTACTTACTCCTGGGTCCCAAAGTGATGACCACCATGTCACAGGAAGACTACAGTGTCTTATATGGAAAAAACATGAATTTAAGATTGAGAAATTCTCCCTTGGAAATCCTCTAGCTGAAGCTCAGTTCTCATTTTCCAGAGATGTATAACATTGCCCATACCTAGATTCAGTAGGGCAAATGGGTACCATGGTGTGTCTCTATCAGCCATTTTCAAAATGTGGCTCGGGGACCCTCGGGTCTTCCTAAGACCCTTTCAGGAGGGCCACAAGGTCAAAACTGTTTTCATAATAATGCTAAAGACATTATTTGCATTCCCCACTCTCATTCTCTCACTAGTGTGCAGTGGAGTTGTCAAGAGGTTACGTGATGTGTGATGATGTCATCGATCTGGCAGACGATATTGGAGAAATGCAAAGGTCCTCAGGACTCAAGGGATTAAGATCCTGGAGCTAAGGGTAGATTGCTGAGCAGACATTCTACAGCAGTGTTTCACTCAGGGCATTTGCAATTTGTTGAGAAGCAGGAAGAGACCTAGAACGTGAAAAGAGGTCCTGTCCCGAACAATTTCCGAGGGCAGTTTCATGGGGTTAGAGAGAGACACGTTGGTGTTCCAAAGGAAAAGATTGTTAATCTGACTACCTAAAATTGTAAAATTTATGTACATCAAGAAACAACAGGAGAATGGATAAAATTAGTCACTATTTTTTGAACCCTACTGGATATAAAATGATCACCAATAAATCATAAAACCAAGGTTAATGGTGAACCTTAATGGCTGGATTAGGTCGACAATACCTGAAACCCCTAGTCAGTTTCAACATTCTGATACATGTGACAACCCAACATTATGTGCCTTCAGATTTGAATCAAAATACATAACATCACAAATGAAGTATTCTTGCAAAAGAATTCACCCTGAATCTAATGAAACCTCTAGATCTAGCTATCAGTTTGTATGCAAGACAGGATATTAACAAAACATGTTAACACCAAAGGAATGCAATCAACCAAGTGCACAAGTATGAGATATTCTATAGGTCAAATGTGTTTTTTTTCCCCCAAGGAATAAATGATATGAAAATGTTAAAAAAACAAAGAGGGGTAATTGTTATAGATTAAAGAGATTTTTTTACTTTATTTTGTTACGCTTTAAAAGAAAATATGAGTTTTGACCATAAGCAATGTGTAGATCTTACTTGAATCTAAATATAAACAACCTAAATATAAAGGGAAACTTTTAAGAAATTTGAACATAGATGGGCTATTAGATGATATTAGTACTTTATTGGGTATGAAAGAGCTAGTGTAGTTAAGTTTCTTCTTTTTAAAAATCCTTATAAAAAAGAGATACAAATCAAAGTATTTGGGGTAAGGTGACATGATGCTATAATTTACTTTAAATATGGAAAATTTTAATAATTGTTTGAACTGGTTAATGGATACATAGTTGTTCATTTGGCTGTTATCTCTAATTTTTTTGAGTATTTAAAAACACTCATTAAACAGGTACAAAAAAGAATAAACATCATAAACAAAATTTTACTTGTACCACATAACCTGTGTTTTAAGTGAGATTATCATAAGCTACTTTCATTGGATGAATGTCTGCTGCTTATGAGTGGTATCAGACAAAGAGGCATAAACTTCATTTTATTTGTGTAGAGTATTTCCTAGCTGTTAGTTTTACATGTTAGACATGTGTAACTCTCCCATTTTTAAGGAGGCATACCTTGATCCATAATCTTACTAAAACTCTATAGAAAGGAAGAAGTACAGTTCTTGAGAGCTAAAGTGGGGTACGTATATATTAAAAGAACAGAAAAGGGTGCTAGATGGGCAGAAACCACCGATACTCACTCTTTCACTTGGTAGTTACTCAGGACATTCAAACCTACTGCTTTCCACACTCAGAATTTTTAAAACATTTCCAACTAACATAATTTAGCTGTCTCATTCTTAAGAGATGGAGATCATCCGAAGTACTGCCTGATTAATGTATCTAGCATCAAGCCCAGGAGTTCTGGATAATGTTAGTTGTTCTTCTCATCTCTTTTTTATTCCGTGAATTATAGACTCTAGAAAATTTATCTACTATTAATATGCTCCCTATATTCAGTAGTAGGAGGGGGTAAAATGAAAGAGGAGGGCATTTTAAAATTTATATGACGTAGCAAGCAAGACATATACAAATAGCATTCAAAAACCTCACTCATGCATTTTGACCAAGCAGGCCTAATTTACACATAATGATAGAGTGCTGCTGGGCACACCCAGCTTTGTAGCTTGGAAGATTAGTTTTCAGTGAGGCTTGCCATAGGCTCTTCCCAGAATCCAAATCTTCCACACATGCCTTAAACACTTGGATATGCTGGATTATTTGAACTGAGTAGCAGAGTGCTTCAGCATGGACCAGCTGTTCAGTGACTTTTGGTCTGGGCCCTACCCATATTTTCTCATTGCAAGGCAAATGGGTGGAAGCAGTAGAAGTTCTAAAACCCATACAATATATGTTGCCTTCAGAATCCCCAAGATGTTAACCAAGGATTTTGCCTCTTATCAGGTTAAGATACAACAGTTATCATTCATTTTATTTTTTATTATTATTATTTTTAAGTAATTAGTATACATTGCATTAAATTGAAAAGGTACAAAAAAGTATACAGTAAAACCGAAGTTCTTGTTCTGCACTTATTCAGCTACTTAGATCTCCACACTGGAAGCAACCACTGGCACTAGTTAGTTGCTTGTGTATCCTTATTTTAAAGGGCATATCCTGACTTGGCACAGACCGTTGGGTCACAAGAAACTCCATAAAGTGGCAGGCCTTGCATATTCATGCGATATATATACCACCATCTGAAATGTAAGCAAGGCACCTATATCTTTCTACTCTTCAGGTTCTATCAGCCTGATATCTTCAGTATAGTAGATTAGTGTAATGTGCTATGTCCTGAGTTGGTGTGACCAAGGCAGATGAAAGTAAACTCTCTCATGTCCTCAGTTTATTCCAATGGAGAAGTGCATTTACTTGCTTTATAACTGCATTCTAGGTGCCAAGGGTGGTATTAATTTGTTCCAGTTAGGCCCCACATCTGAAAGTGCAGCTTGAGTTGGAGTCACCATTTATGTTTGATAGCCTCATGTCTTTGACTGAGACCCTTTGGCCCCTTAATTGGGAGGTGGGGTTCTCTGTAAATCACCAGACTTGCAGCATTGTTTTTTTTTGTTGTTTGCTTGTTTCTGTTTGTTTTTGTATGATAGTCCAGTGGCTTTCACTTGCTCATTACTACTAAAAGAGTATGAGTCTGGTGCCCTTATTGCAGGTGAAACCTCATTGTTCTGTTTCACCTTCTTGTTCCATGGACTTCTGGTTTCCAATTCCCTAAAATGAACAGGAGTTTCATCACCATTTTCCCTGACTTGGGCCAGTAACCAGTTCTAAATTCCCTTTCTTTTTTCAAAGGTCTATGGTCTGTAGCCCACTATCTGGTATCAGTTTGTTTCAGATACTGTTATCCATTTCAGACCGTATCAGTTGTTCCTGTTCTTTGATTGAAAATCAGAGAAACCAGCAGTGATTAATTTAAGGGAAAAAGGAAAAAAAATTTTTTATGGAAGGCCCCTGGGTAGTTGGGTAGCTGACAGAATTAGAGAGCTGAAAATTGCCTTAAGGACATAATGTAGGCTAACTCTAGGGCTCTAGATGAAGAGGTCTTTGAATTACTTTGAAAGAAGTCTATGTCAGTCTACTCAAAATGCAAATTCATTCCCAGCAGAGTCTGGTTTGCCTAACTTGAATCATCATCCCACCCCTTGGCTGATGGTACAAGGTACCTTGATTAAGAGACCCACCAAGACTTGCGAAATAGAGGAGAGAGACTTTCCTAAATGAAAAGTAAGGTGCTGTAACCAAAAGAAGGCAAGGAGGAATGCTCAATAGGCAAAACCAACAGATGCCCATTCTGGAGTATTCAGGTTAAGTTAATATTTCTCAGTAGGATCATCATTGGGGCAGACCATTTTTCTTTGCTGTCTCAATGTATTGCATTATATTCAACATCCTTGGCTACTGGTCACTAAATGCTGGCAGCACTCCCACTGCTACCATCACAACCAAGGCACCACCATTTCCTGGCCATTACCAATTCCCCAGCTCTTCTCAGACAGGCTGTGGAATAGAACATCTGGACCACAGTACTGCCTGATCCCTCAAGCTGTTTCCATTTAAATAATCAAAACATTTCCATTGCTAAGCAAAAGGTTGTCTGTAATTTTGTTATAATAATGTTTCTTTTCTCTTCTGTGAAAAAGTTTTTCAGTTTATTCCAGTTATAAAAAAATAAGAGATGGTAATATAATGTACAGCATGGTGACTATAGTTAATAATACTGTATTGCATATTTGGAAGTTGTTCAGAGAGTAGATCTTAAAGTTTTCATCACAAGAAAAAAATTTGTAACCATGGTGACAGATATTAACTATACTTTCAGTGGCGATCATTTCACAATGTATAGAAATATTATGCTGTATACCTGCAACCAGTGTTACATGTCAACTATATCTTAATTAAAAAATGGAAAAAACAGTTCTTCGGTTAATTGTCTCCAAATATCTAAACTGATCTGTACCTAGAACCACACAAAATATATAAGAAATTCATTAATTTGTTTCTTCAGTTTATTTCTTTACTTAAGGACACCCACTTTATTTTTGTTAATTTTTTTCTCTTTTATTTTATTTTATTTTTGTGCATTTTTCAGATTTTTAAAAAAAATGTTTAAGTTTATTGGGGTAACCTTGGTTAATACAATTATGTAATTTTTGGTGTACATTATAATTTGACATCTATATGTTCTATTGTATGATTACCAACCAGAGTCCAGTTTCCTTCAGATACCATATATTTGATCCCTTTTACTTACTTCACCCTCCCTCAGCCTCCCAATATTTGATCCCCTTTACTCTATCTACCTTGTTCCTCCTCCTCCACCCCCTACTCTCTGGTAACTAATAGTCCATTGTCCATGTTCCTGAGTCTCTGCCCTTTTCATTTGTTGCTTTTAGGTTTATATACCACATATAAGTAATCATTTGATTTTCAACTTTTTCTGTCTGGCTTCTTTTGCTCAGCATGATTATTTTGAGGTCCATCCATGTCGTTGCAAATGACAGTATTTCATCTCTTCTTATGGCTGAGTAATATTCCATTGTATGTATGTAGCACAGCTTTTTTTTATCCAATATCCAATTATTGTAAGACACTTAGGTTTCTTCCATGTCCTGGCCACTGTGAATAATGCTGCTGGGAACATCGGTGTGCAAATATCTTTTCACATATGAATTGTCAAGTCTTTGGGGTAAAAACCCAGTAGAGGGATTGCTGGGTCATATGGTAGATCAATTCTTAGTTTTTTGAGGAACCTCCATACTGTTTTCCATAGTGGCTGTACCAATTTGCAGTCCCACCAGCAGTGTATGAGGGTTCCTTTTTCTCCACATCCTCTCCAACATTTGTTATTACTTGTCCTGTTGATTATAGCTATTCTAACAGGTGTGAGATGGTATCTCATTGTGGTTTTGATTTGCGTTTCGATAATAGCTAGCGATGTTGAGCATCTTTTCTTATATTTATTGGCCATTTGTATGTTCTCTAGGGAGAAGTGTCTGTTCAGGTCCTCTGCCCATTTTTTCATTGGATCATTTGTTTTTGTTGTTGTTGTTATCAAATTGTATGAGTTTTTTGTTTATTTTTGATATTAGGCCCTTATCGGAGGCATTGCTTGCAAATATATTTTCCCATTCAGATGATTGTCTCTTTACCTTGATTTATTTTGCTGAGCAGAAGCTTTTTAGTTTGATGTAGTCCCATTCATTAATTTTTTCTCTTCCCTTGCCTTTGAGGTCAAATTCATAAAATCCTCTTTAAGTCCAAAGTTCTTGAGTTTAGTTCCTATGTGTTCTTCTATGCATTTTATTGATTCCGGTCTTATAGTCAGGTCTTTAATCCATTTTGAGTTAATTTTGGTGTTTGGTGATAGACAACAGTCTAGTTTCATTCTTTTGCAAGTGGCTTTCCTGTTTTCCCAGCACCATTTATTCAAGAGGCTTTCCTTATTCCACTGTATGTTTTTGGCTTATTTGTCAAAAATTATTTGCCCATTTAATATGGGTTTACTACTGGGCTCTTGATTCTATTCCACTGGTCCATGTGTCTGTTTTGCTGCCAATACCATGCCGTTTTGATTATTGTCACTTTGTAGTATAATTTGAAGTCGGGCAGAGTGATGCCTCCAGCCTCATTCTTTTTTCTCAGGATGGCTTTAGCAATTTGGTGTTTTTTGTGCTTCCATATAAATCTGATGATTTTTTATTCTATGTCTTTGAAAAATGCCAATGGGATTTTGACAGGGATTGGATTAAATCTGTATAATGTTTTAGGTAATATGGTCATTTTAACTATGTTGATTGTTCCAACCCAAGAACATGGACTATCTTTCCATTTCTTTGTATCTTCTTAAATTTCTTCTAATAGGGTCTTATAGTTTTCATTATATAGGTCCTTCACGTGTTTCATTAGATTTATTCTTAGGTATTTTATACTTTTTGTTGCAATTGCAAAAGGAATTATTTATTCCACCTCTTTTTCTGACACTTCATTATTAGAGCATAAGAACACTATGGATTTTTGAACATTGATTTTGTATCCAGAGACTTTACTATATTTGCTTATTGTTTCTAGTAGTGTTCTTGTGGAGTCTTTAGGGTTTTCTATATAAAGAATCATGTCATCCGCAAATAGGGATAGTTTGACTTCTTTGTTTCTTATTTGGATGCCTTTTATATCTTTCTCTTGTCTGACTGCACTCGCTAGAACCTCCAATGCTATATTGAATAGCAGTGGCGATAGTTGTCAGCCTTGACTTGTTCCTGATCTTAAAGGGAAGGATTTTAGTTTTTCACCATTAAGTATAATCTTGGCTGAGGGTTTGTCATATATGGCCTTTATTATGTTAAAGTACTTTCCTTCTATACTGATTTTGTAAAATGTTTTGATCATAAATGGGTGCTGTATCTTGTCAAAGGCTTTTTCTGCATCTATTGATATGATTATATGATTCTTATTTTTAATTTGTTTATGTGGTGTATCACATTAATTGATTTGCATACGTTGAACCAACCCTGTGTCCCTGGGATGAATCCCACTTGATCGTTGTGTATAATCTTTTTAATATGTTGCTGTATTCAGTTCACTAATATCTTATTTAGGATTTTTGTATCTATATTCATGAGGGATATTGATCTGTAGTTTTCTATTTTTTGAGTTATCTTTACCAGGTTTTGGTATCAGAGTAATATTAGCCTCATAAAATGAGTTGGGAAGTATTGCTTCCTCTTTGATTTTTTGGAAGATTTTGTGGAGACTAGGTATTAAATCTTTGAATGTTTGGTAGAATTCACTGGTGAAGCTATCTGGTCCTGGATTTTTACTTTTTGGTAAGTTTTACATAAGGACACCCACTTTAGAGTCAGACTCTCAGAATGAAATCTCACAACTGTAGTTCTGCTATTTACTAGCACTTCCTTCATTTGGGCTTTTACATATCTTACTTTGGGCAATTACATACTCTCTCCATGCTTCTGTAAAATGATGATATTAATTGTACCTCTTTCATAGGATTGCTGCAAGGATTAAATTAGTTAGATGCATAAGTATTTACTATATTCCCAAGAGTATAGTAAATATATGTATGAATGATTATATTTCTAAAATAGGATGTTAATAAGTTTCACATAGGTAACAAAAAATAAAAACTTGGGGGGGAGCTACCTTTTAAAAATTAAAATGCTCAATTTGGAAAAGCATTTTGTATGGCATTTAGCTTATAACTATATTTTGAAAAATATTGAATTATTCATTTCATCATTTAATATTTATTGAGTGCTTGCCAGGCATGTAGCAATTCTAGGAAGATAGGTTTACATACTAGTGGAGAAAGCAGTAACTAAGTGAACAAATAAATTCCCAGGGTAATTATTGATGTGATAGTAGCTGTGGAAGAATCAGCAGAAAGGCTTGGAATAGGGAAGGGTTTGATTTATTGATGGATGAGAGGCCTGGTCTGGACTGTGGTCACCTGGGGAGAGGTGAGGTGCGAGGGTGTGCGAGAGTTATATTGTGTAGGGCCTTAGAGGATCTGCTAAGGAGCTGGAATTTTTTCTACAAGGAATTAGGATTTTTTCCCAAGGAATCTATTGGGGGTATATTTGGGAGGTGAGAGGGAATTTAAGCAGGAATGTGCTGAGTGAGATTTAAATTTGGGAAAGGTGTTTTGTCAGTTGTGTTGAATTGTTTTTTCTTATTGAAAATAAATTGGAGAGGGGCAGGTGAGACCAAGTAGAAGACTCCAGGGAAGGCATGAATGGGGATAGGATGGGATGGTGTCAGTAGAGGTGAAAAGTAGATGAAATCAAATCTCACATACAGGCATATCTCAGAGATATTGAGTTTGGTTCTAGACCACTGTAATAAAGCAAATATCACAAGACAGCGAGTCAAACATTTTTTGGTTTCCCAGTATATGTAAAAGTTATACTATAGTGTGTTAAGTGTGTGATAGCATTATGTCTAAAAATATATACATAACTTAATTAAAAAGTACTTTATTGCTAAAAAATGCTAACTACCATCTGAGCCTTCAGAAAATTGTAATCTTTTTGCTGTAGAGGGTCAGTGTTGATGAAAATGAAATATCTAGAAGTAAAATAAAGTTAAGTGCAATAAAACAAAGTATGCCTGTATTTATTTTGGGGTAGAATTGACAAGTATTTGTGATGACTTGGATGAGGATAGTGAGAGAAAGAGAAGAATCATTTTGGGCTGTTATGTGCCATTTGACAGTATGCATGTATTCCCTCTATTATTAAGCTTTTTTTTTTTTTCATTTTGACACAAACCTTTTTAAAATTAAAATTTTAGTACTATTTTAAAACTTTCATCTTCCTGATCTAGATTTTTTTTTTTTTTTTGCACTACAACTAAATTGTGCAATCTTTTTAAGTTTTTTCTTGTTTTCCTGTTTAGTGATGAGAACCTTCTTTTTCAATATTTTTGGCATTTAATTGGGAGCATTTTATCTGTTAATTATTGCTGCTGAGGATTTAAACTCACCACTTGCAGAGTAGCTTTTTGAAATTAGATAGCTGAGTGTCATCCCTGCCCCAGGAGAGCACAGCCTTTAAAGGCCTGCACCTCTTGAAGTAGCCTTCCCTTCTCTGCCCAGTGCACTGCCCAGGGTGAGGATGTCCAGGAACTGGGTTGGTAGTGGGGCACCAGGAGTCCATTTCCTTAGCTCTGCCTGAGCACAGGCTCACTGTGTAACTCTACTGTTCCTTTTAATATGTACTTTAGGTACAGTAAGTCAAATTTGAATTTTTATGTTGTCACTTAGGACTAGTACACCTCTTTAGTAATTGGAGTTCATCATATTTTACTAAAATATGAGTTCTTGTGAATGTATTGAGATCAGACATTCTTTAGATCAAGCAGATTGTTCAAATTGATGCATGTGGAATGAATTATTTTACTTTTTTCCTCAGGAATGAAGAAAAACTGAGAAGAAAATTCATTACACAGTAATGCATAGATATTTTTTACACCTAATTGAGGAACCAGAAATACATATAAAACATGAGAACTTTAGAAACATTTCTTAGATACAGACTATTATTAAATGCCCATGGATGTTTTTGATTCCCCATTACATTAAAATACTCGAACTTCATATTCCAAACATTTAAAAATAGCTCAATCTTAAAACGATATGAAGTATTATCAGCTGTGCTTTTTGTACATAATTAACATGTGCCTGTGGAGGTATAATGACTTTTAGTGTAATGATATTATTCACGATAAAAAGTTCAGATGGTAATGATTGGAGCTACAGCTGGGTGACACATTTTAAAATAACTCACAGAGACGACTCCACAGAGCACATGCTACTTTAGTCTCTTGTAATTAGTCCCCTTTTCACTCATCAGTGAATTGTGAAGACACCAAAAGATCCTTTGAAAATGCTTCATTTTCCCCCATTCTTAAAGATTTGACATGTGCTCACTGTTTCCTTTGGTGCTTGGCAGGCCACTGTGAAAGTATATCACCTTTTCCCTTCAGGTGAAATGGCTCAAGATTCAGGAGGCCTTTTTTCCGATTATCAGTTTTGGATGTGGAAGCTTTCTGTGTGGGGCCAGGCCTCCACTTTGGAAACCCAGCAAGACACCTGCCGTCACCTGCCTCAGTTTCAGGAGTTCTTGAGGCAGATGTATGAAGCTTTGAAAGAGATGGTAAGTTGTGGACCAAAATTAATGAAGTTGTTTTGTGACATCAGGGACTCTTTACCATATTTTACAAAGCCTGAATTTGATCCAGATTCAAGGATTTGTGGTACTGACCTAATGTATTGAAGGAGTAGAAAGACAAATTACTGGTAGGTAACACAGACAGGAAGTAGTTTCCTTGTCTCTGATTTATTGTGACGTCAGTCTTTTCTTCTTGATTATATTGTCACATGAGAGTTCCTGACCAATCAAGATGTTTTTAAATAAACAAGATTTGGACACATGTTGTCAGGTAATAATTGGGATTCTTTTAAGGGCCTTTGCATCTCTTAAACTTTTAAGGATTTGCTGAAATGCTTACCCTTTCCTCAACCCTGTTTTAAAGTGGGCTCTACTAAGAGATGATAAATATTAAGATCTCTTCTTAAAAATATTTTAAGTTGTCTTTTCTAGTGAATATTAAGATTTTGAATGTCTTTACAATTGTTATATAATTTATTATGTTAAAAATTGATATAATTTTATTTTGACATAAGATTTATTTTTATTGCAATATTTTATAAATTAACATGTTTTCATATAAAAATATTTGTTTTATACTTACTATCTAACTTAAAGATGAAAAAAACATGATCATTTAATATAGCTGTTCTTGTGTTATACTTTTATTACTTTATCAAGGAAGCAAGTAGGAAACTTGAAGAATTATTTATGTTGATGATATAGATGGGTTACTATGTCTTTAGAAACTATAAGGAAAGATGCAGTTCTGTATGAATGACCAATACTAATACTTTTAAAACTGTTATTTTGTAACTTGAGTTTAAAGGGGTCCCAGAAAGTCTAAGACCAGCCTTGAGGCAGAGACAAATGTGAGGACTTTATTGCTGCAATAGTAGGAATAGTAGGAAACATTTCTAATTTCAGCTAATGTGTACTTTATCTCAGGTTGATCTTATTTTTGAACTTTCTGAAAGGTAAAGAAGTGGGAAAAGGGCCAGTTATACAACAGCATGTATATTTTTAAATCCTAAGCTGTTTTCTACTTGGTTGATCTTTTCTGTCTCAGGTTTTAAGTTGTTGTAGACTAAAAATGATGTCATTTAGCATATAGTAATCAAAATAGTAATAAATACAGATATTTATCTTTACACTTTGGCTGCTTTTATTTCTTTTTACAAGCTCCAGAGCTCTCGTCCCCCTAAACTTCTTTGAAATAGCCCTAGTGGAGCTGAATTAGGAACCTCTCTAATTATATTAGAATCAAACTCCAGGATGAAAATGAGGTTATAAAGATATTAACCACCCTTAATAGGTTTTTTCCTTTGCTATTATGCACTTTGTTATTTTTAAATATAGTGCCCTTTACTAGCTGTTAAGTATGAATAAAATGAAGCTAATTTTATAACAAAATTGATTTTACCTAAAGGTGCTATGTATCTTAGTTTTGGTGACCTGGTTTAAGGAGAAAGAAGGTGGTTACTTTTAAACTTTATTTGAATAACTAAGATCTTCTCTAATCCTGTTTTTCCTACTTTTCTTAAATATATACTAAACAAGAAGGATTGAAGCTCCCTTAACCTATAGTGTCAGTTTAATCTTTCTAAGTGGCATAGAGCCATTTTACTCACCAAAACATAATTTTCTTTTACAGGATTCTAGTACAGTCATTGAAAGATTCCCCACAATTGGTCAACTGTTGGCAAAAAGTTGCTGGAATCCTTTTATCTTAGCATATGGTAAGATTCAAAGCATGTCCTCTCAAAACACAAACTTCAAATGATTAAATTATAAACCTGTCTTCTATTTTTCTTGAAGCAACTTATTAAATGTATTCATTGCCTCATTACAAAGATGACATCCTTTATTGTTGTCAATGCGTGTTTGTGTACATATAGATAAACATAAACACATACAGATCTGTAGTAAAATAGAATTCCTTGTATTAGAGGACAGAAACTCCCCAGTGATTACCATAACCTCATTTTTAATTCATCGTAAAATGGTTACAGCAGTGAAATAATTTCTTTTGTTTCACAGTTTCATATTAACTCACGTACTGTTTTCCATGTGTAAAACCATTCTTCAGAGTCTGAATCCTGCATGATTCTACCATTATTTAGGGATGACATTTTGGTTTTACACGAGGTTAAGAGGAATTTGGGGAAACTTTGGGGGAGGTGTTCTTTTACTGACCTCCTGCCTACCTGTCTAGCCTCATTTCCTGTTTAATCCTCCACAACTACACCACATGCATTGTAGCCAGGTCAAATTACTAACTGTGCCTGAAGGCACATGATGTTAGGGCTTATGACACACAATTCCTTTTGACTAGAACTCTGTTCTCATCTCTCATCCTCTTAAACTTTTGAAATCTCCCTGCTGGAGTGGAGTTAGGAACCTCTCTCAGTGTGTCTATAGCCGCCAGCATTTCCCTTAATTATAACACTTACTACAGTGTTTTTTAATTGTTGGCTTGCCTGTCTGATACCCTGGAAAACCGAATGCCTTTCAAGAGCAGGAACTGTGGTTTTAGGTCTCTGTCATCCTAGGGCCTACCATAGGGTGGAACAGGCTCTTCTAAAGGTGCACAGTTGAAGTTTATTGCCTTGATTTGACTGTATTATTAGCTAATGTAATATTTACTTCTCATATATTTTATTCAAAGATTGCATAATATGATATCAGAATAAAAGTAAAATGAATATTCCTCTTTTGATGTTTTAAAGAATTATATAATTTCTCCTAGCCTGTTACAAGTCATTATAAGAAACATGAACTAGGTAGAAAAGGGGCATCCACATTTGGTCTTGTGACCATACATGCCTGAGTGTGCCAGATATACCCAAACTCACTTGCTCTGCCCCCACCCTAATCTGTCCCTCTTCCTCTCCACTTATGCCTTTTGCTTCTTCTTCCCACTTGAATTGATTCTTCCTTCCTCCATCCACCCAGCTTGTTCAAGTTTTAATCTGAAATGGCAAAAACACAGTATAGCCATCACTGTGTTTGCCACATTTACTAGGGCCACACTTACCTGCCCTATGTTAGTATATTTCAGCTATGCCATTGTTTCTCAAACATCTTTAACCAGAAATACATTCTCTGTACAATGTGTATGTGTGTACATGTGTGTATGTATACATACACTTATACACACAGATACTTATACATGCACACACACATTAAAGAATGCTTATTTTTATTATGTGCAGTCCATATTCACTATACTATTTTTAAAATGGTCTTCATGACCCAAAACTGATTTCACAAACCACTGATGGGTCATGACCAAAAGTCTGAAAAACATTGAGCTAGGCTGATGATACTGATAGAAGGAAAAAGGAAACTTGTTGAATTTTCTCCATAAAAGCACCACCCATCGTTAGATACTTCATGGACTGGATAACCACTTTTTAGAAAAAAATTCTATGTCCTTTAAGTGTACATGGCGCATATAAGATACATCCCTAATTTAGAATGTTAACATGTGGGAAAGTTTGTGTTGTAGAATCGAAAAAGTAGAATGAAAGGCATTGCTCACTTTGTGTTAGGTGCTGTTCACTGTGGATTGCATAGTGGATCTAATTGAATTCTTTATGATAGTCTTAGAGGATAGATAATTATGGATTGGAGTAAATAAGTTGCTTTCCCCAGAATAGAAAGCTAATAAGAGCCAGGATCCCACCCCTCTAAAGTTCCACTTTGTTGTTATGATCTAACCCCCATGGGTGACACCATTGTGGTTGAAGTATTCCAGTCCTAGCTTTGCCAAGGGGGAGCTTCACCTGAATGTATATATTCACTGGACATAAATTTACTAAGGTTTTTTTTTTTTTCCCCCTGTAAGTCAGGGCCTAGGAAAACATGTCTCACAATTTCTGCCCATTTTCTGGTCAGGGAGAGGAAAGACCTGAGCAGATCAGCCAGACTCAGAGTAAGATTGGTATCCTGGAAGTCTGAATAAGGAGCTGAGGGGATGGAGAATTTCACAGGATAGTTCATGCTGGGGCTGACTCTTGGAGGACAGTAGATAAGATGGGGTTTTCTAAGACAAGCCATGGAACTTGCTGGGTTTTAGATTCCTTATTTGTAAAACTGCTAGAGGCTGGACAGATTTATCCCTATACCTTTAAACTTGTGTCAGTCTGTGATCTTTTCTTAGCACCTTATCTTCATTACATTGGCCCCCTCTGACAACCAGAAACAAATTCTCCACATCTTTTGTTTCAATGCATGTGTTACCTTTTGAACTGCCCATTAAATTTCAGTTTCCTGTTTTAGGTACACTTTGATTCTGAGCTGGTAGAAGAGACTCACAGGCACATAAATAATCAAATCTTGCCTGGATGCTGCTGTTTCACTAGTCGGGCCCTTTCTTTCAGAAAATGATATTTTCTTACAGTTAAATAATATCAAAATTTCTTTTTAAATGTGGTAAAAGTAAACAGTTTCCATCAAGGAAAAAAGCAATTCTCCCATAATATTAAAAGAGAACAGGATCAGAAATAAGGATAAGGAGAAAGGATTTGGAAATGAAAAGACACCACAAAGAGAAGAGAAAAAAATAAATAATAAAGGGAGAGAACACCTTTTATTCAGTGATGTTCTCTATATAAAATTACTGCCCTTACCTCGTTGGAATCCTTGATTCTATCTCTGCTCTCATAATTCAGCATAACAGCTATAACCTCACTTCCTCACTATTTGCTATCTATCGTTGTATAACAATTTGCCCCCAAACTTGGGAGTTTAAAACAGTATTTATTGCCTCAAAAAAAAAAAAAAATGCCTTCACACTATTAAACTATAGAATTAAAGTTTAAAAAATAATTTAGTTTTTATTTGAAATTTCAATTCAAGATAACAAAAAATAAAATTTTAGGTGGCAAATATAAGTTGGTATGTTCCTTTTCCTTTCATTCTTTTTTAGAATCCAAATTTCCACTATGATCTGTGGTCAGTTCACTATGATCTGAGGCAGTTTCCCATCTCCTTTAAACCATCAGGCAAGATTCTCCAGTCCCACAGTCAGGGCCTCCAGGGAGGATCTTGACAGATGTCGTACCCTGTAGTGAGTGCTGGTGACACTCATAAATAACAAGTGATGGCTTGCATCTATAAATTCCTAAAGCAAAGTAAGTTAATTAACAGTACAGTTTAGTGTATGTCAATTCATTGACTCTGGGTAAAGGAAGTCACCTCCTAAAAGGTGAGTGATCTCTGACTCTTTTTACCTTTTTGAGAAAAAAATAAATACACTTGTTGAACTAAATATGCAGAATCACTCAACGCCTAGGAGAAACTCCCATATTTTAGATTCATTTATGTTTAAGTTCCATAAATTAACATCTCTCTCTCTCTCTCTCTCTCTCTCATTCATTCATTCATTCATTTGGTGTTGAGTGTCTGGATTTTGGAAATGCTCCCCATCAAGTTTTGTTTTGTTTTGTTTTGAACACAGGAAGCTGCTTGTATAAGTGTATCATTGGTTGTGTGTCACATTTGCAATGTGAAGACAGAATTTCTTCTCATATTTAAAGCATAGAACATACAATAGTCACACTTTTAATCAGTGGCATTGTTTTAACCTGAAAAACCTTAAGATCATTAGAGATTATATGATTCTTGAAATAAATTGATTTCAGGCAAGCCAGTGCTGTATTTGAGCTTATAAAAACTAGGAGAAAAAAACCGAAGGCCCTCAGATAAAGTTTGTTCAGAGATGTTTGTCATTAGGAGACCATAAGTCTGTGGATGTGTACGGGGGAAAGTGGGTTTAAAAATTACTATTAATGTCTTCTGGTGTACAGTTAAAAATGCAGAGGTAGCTTACTGTAGTTTGTATTTTCCTTATTTCTTGTTAATGAAATCCTTAAAAATGCTGTGTTTATGAGACTGTAGAAGACAGAAGAAGGTAAAGGGTGAGGTAAAGCAGAATTTGCCACCCCAAAATATGCCTTTTGGGAGATTATTTTAAGCTGGTTATTTTTAATTAACAAAAGACTGAGTTGATCTTTTCTTCAACTACCTAAAAGAATTTAGAGAACCTGCTTCAGGAAGAAAGGTATTGTCATAGATAACTATAGTTCAGTATGAACTAAGTGTTAATAGACAGGGAGGAATCTAGCAAGGCCTGTTTGATCGAAGTCCTCTCTGTGTCCCATTGTTAAAGATAGTCCAGCAAACATTTATTTACCAAACATTTGCTTTTATATATGCATGTGAATTGTCTTCCTGCCATTTGAAGTCCCAAAGCACAATCCCCACCTCCTTCTCCTTAACTCAAGATGGCATATAAGCCTTAACTGCCTGATCTCTTCTTTGTCCCATATTCTTATGGAACCCCCATAAGTACATGTGTAATAAATTTGGTCATTTTCTCCTGTTAATCTGTCTCATATTAATTTGATTATTAGTCCAGCCAGAAGAATTTAGAAAGATACAAGCAAAATTTATTTTACCACACCACAAGGGCATTGGGTGATTCTGCAGAGGGATTGATTCCAACTGCCGGATTTTCTCAGTTTCACCTCCATGGCCTTGTGATAAAGTTCATAGTTGCTTGGTTCTATTTCAGGTAATGACATCTTCAGTTTTTAGGCCTTATTTTTGCTTTTTAATCGTTATAAAATTTCCAAGTGGAATGGACACAGTTTCCATAATAGGACAAAGAAAATGGTTCACAGAATAGATATTCTCATCAAATATAAGAGTTCAAAGTTCAACATTTTCTTCACATACTTGGTAAAGTTTTAAATTTTAAAGTAAAGAATTCAGAGCATGTTAAGAGGCTTCTATTTTATCCAAACCACTTGGTGTTATACAATCCTTATGTCGAATTTGTTTTTAACAAGTGAGAGTGTTTTGGTAAATTAGAAAATTAAAAAATTAAGTCAGAAGTATTGACTATTGCCTATAACAGTAATGTGGCCTTAAAAAGGTTGAAATTACTAGGGTTTGAAATGTGAAGTAAAGAACTGATCTTGAGAAAAGCCCCGTTCTCTTAGTTCTTTCCATCATTTTCTTTTGGCTTTAAAAACTGCTGCTGTAACAGAAAGGGAATTGACCACACAAGGGCTAAGCATAAGTGATCCCAAATCCACAAGAAGAAAAAACCCCACAAAGTTAAGTTTCACACGTGGTCCTGGATGCTTGTTCTATAAACTTAGTAGTTTTAGATTTTCCTAAAATATAATAAATGTATTTCCTGTAAATATGATGTTTTAAATTTTTTAAACTAATTGTCTTTCTTTTTTATTTGATAAAACCTACTCATTTTGGTTTTTCTTTTTGCAGATGAAAGCCAAAAAATTTTAATATGGTGCTTATGTTGTCTGATTAACAAAGAACCACAGAATTCTGGAGAATTGAAACTTAACTCTTGGACAAGGGTAAGAGTAAATCTTGCCCTGCACTACTTTGAATAAAGTTGATTGTTTAAAGGTGCTACTTTGAAACTTTTTCAAACATACCCTTCGCTGTTACATTATCTTGCTGAGTATAAAGTTATTCAAGAGATTTTATTTTTGTTTGTGAATTCTATAAGACATTGGTCTTTAGGGAACTTTCCCATGCCTATAAGACATAATGTTGAGTGGTTTTGAAAAGTTACTTTAATGTAATTAAAAGAATGTACTCTGTTTCCTTCTAGTAGTTGCTATCTTTCAAAAAATTGTTTTTCCCTACCAACCTAGTTTAAATAATGTAATATGTAATTCCTCTCCAGTTACTTCTCTGCCTCTTTCAGAATCTATTCTGTAATAAAACTGAAATTCCAGAGTTCCCTGGGAACAGCAGTCTTTATTTTGTGTCCTCAAGTTGGTACTTGGGCCAGTTTGCTCAGACTGGCACATGGTGTTAGTTGGCTACTGCTGCTCACATCGTAAAATCGGTCACCCAGCTATGCTAGTCCAGAGAGCTGACAGCTTCCTGCATTCCCACTGCCTTTCTGCTTCCCCTTGAAGGGCACAAGTTGGAAAAAGTTGTAATACTGGGCTGTGGCTGTCCTTACCACCAGCAAGTTGGCTGTTCTTTTCTCTTACCCCACACTGTACTGCTGCAGTAACCCCAAGGACTTGCTGATGGCTTTCAGACTCCCTTTCGTATGCATGTGGTTCTGATTAGCTGCTTAGTGTTATGAAATCACCCACCCAGATTAATACATGTGGTTTTGTCTCTCCACCTGACTGGTGATATCATTTCATTCACTGCTTTTTTACAATTCCTTTGTTTTGTACAAATTACCAACAGAGATGACAAAGACAATATTGGTAATTTTCTGTTAGGTTGAAAGAATCGAAGGGACATTAGAAGTGAAAAGGATTGGGTGAGGGAAGGAAAGAATGCAGCATTTAATTGGAAGGAAAATTAAAGAGCTGAAGGAAGGAAGGAACTGATAAGTGGAATTAAGGTTGAAAAGGTATGAAAACAACGTTATAGAAATAGAATAACATATTTAGTCTTAATGCTTTAAATTGTTGCTTCTGTTGAATATTTGATATTTTAATGATTCTTTAAGATATATTTTTATATTGCCTAGCTTAGTAAGTTCTGACATAGGCCATCTAATTAAAGTGTTTTTCTCCCTCTGGCTTTATGGAAAATCAATAGACAGTTAGTTTACATTGTGTAGTTCAGTGAGTTTTTTTTTCCAATTATAGTTGGCATACAATAATATATGTTTTTCAGTTGTACAATATAGTGGTTAGAGATCTATGTAACTCACAAAGTGATCACTCCACTAAATCTAGTACCCATCTTCTGCCTACATATTTATTAGAACATTATTAACTATTTTCCTTATGCTACACTTTATATCTCCATTTTTATTTTGTAACTATCCATTTATACTTCTTAATCCCTTTGCCCTTTTCACCATCCCCCCACAACCCCTTTCCCATTTAGTAGCCCTCAAAATATTCTATGTATCTGTGAGTTTGTTTCCATTTTTATTGTTGTTTGTTTCATTCTTTAGATTCCACATGTCCATGAAATCATGTGATATTTGTCTTTATCTGACTACTTCATTCACAATACCCTCTAGGTCCATCAAGTCAATATCTTTTTCTATCCCCTTCATTTTAGTCTATATGTGTCTTTTGATCTGAAGTGACTCTCTTGTAGGCAGCATATGTAGGGGTCTTGTTTTCTTATCCATTCAGCCACCCCCATCTTTTGCTTGGAACACTTAATTCTTTTCCATTTGAGATACTTGTTGATAGGAATGTATTTATTACAATTCTTTATTCATGCTTTTGAAACATGTCTTTTCTTCTTAAAGAACCCCTCTGACATTTCCTGTAATACTGGCTTGGTATTGTTAAAACTACCAGCCAAGAATAATGTAACCAGCTAAGCTCTCTTTTAGACATGAAGGAGAAATAAAGACCTTTCCAGACATACAAAAATTGAGGGAATTCTCCACTACAAGGCCTGCACTACAGAAAATTCTGAAAGAGGTCAGCTCACCTAAAACAAAATGACCAAAAAAAAAACCAAACAAACATAATTAGGAGTAAGGTCACTAGCAGGCCGATAAAAGCAGAGGAGTACAACCCTTACTACGAATAGGGCATTATAAGCTTATAATAAGAAGAGACTTGCTATAGCAAGATAGTAGTGAACATTCAGAATACATAGGGACAAATTGAGACAACAATGACTGAAAAGGGGAAGATACAAAGATCCAAATTCGCAAAAGGGAATGGAAATAAGGCACACGCAGAAAAAAGGACTATTGTATATATACAGCTATTCTTTTCATATTCGTAATGGTAACTACAAGCCAAAGATTTAGAACCAAAGTATATAACATAAAAACAAGAAGGACCAGAGGAGAAACCCACAAAAAACCAACCAAAATAAAGAAAACAGAAACACAAGGACAAGGAAGCAATGGAAACCCTAAGCTACCAGACAGCAAAAGATAAAATGGCTACAGGAAGGCATCATATTTCAATAATCACCCTAAATGTTAATAGACTGAACTCACCAGTAAAAAGGTACAGACTGCAAAATGGATCAAAAATAAAACCCAACCATATGCTACCTCCAGGAGAAATATCTCAGTTACAAAGACAAATACAGACTCAAAGTGAAAGGGTGGGAAATGATATTTCAGGCAAATGGCATTCAGAGAAAAGTGAGGGTAGCAGTACTAATATACAAAATAGACTTCAGAATAAAAAAGGTAAAGAAAGATACGGAGGGACACTTCATAATGACAAAAGGAATCATGCATGAACACTTATGAATATCTATGCTCCCAATCAGGGAGCCCAAAATATGTAAAGCAAATACTAACAACTAAAAGGAGAAAAGACCAAAACAATATCGTAGTAGGGGTCCTAAATACCCCACTTTCAGATATGGACAGATAATCCAAACAGAAAATCAATAAGGAAATAACATCCTTAAATGACACATTAGACCGACTGGACATACTTGACATTTACAGAGCCTTCCATCCCCAAACAGCTGCTTATACATTCTTCTCTAGTGCACATGGAACACTCTCAAAGATTGATCACATACTGGGACATAGAGATAGCCTCAACAAATATAAGAAGATTGAAATCATACCAATAATATTCTCTGATCATTATACTTTGAAACTCAAGATCAACTATAAAAAGAAAGTGGAAAGAACCACAAATACATGGAGATTAAACAACATACTACTGAAGAATGACTGGGTCAGAGTAGAAATAAAAAGATCAAGAGATACATAGAAATGAATGATAATGATAGTACAACATATCAAAACTTTTAGAACACGGCAAAAGTGGTCATAAGAGGAAAGTTCATATCGTTACAGGCCTACCTCCAAAAACAAGAACAAGCCCAAATAGACAACCTAATGCTTCATGTTAAAAAACTAAAAAAGGAAGAACAAATGAAGCCTAAAGTCAGCAGAAGGAAAGAAATAATCAAAATTAGAACAGAAATAAATGAAATTGAAAACAAACAATAGAAAAAATAAATGGAATGAAGAGCTGGTTCTTTGAGAGGGTTAATAAAATTGACAAACCCCTGGCTAGACTCACTAAAGAAAAAAGAAGACACAAATAAACAAAATCAGGGATGAAACGGGAAATTATGACAGACACCTCAGAAATACAAAGGATTTTACAATACTATGAAAAAGTATTTAACACCAAATTCAATAACCTAGAAGAAATAGACCAGTACTTAGAAAATACAACCTTCCTGGACTGAATCAAGAACTGGAAACTCTAAATAGATTGATCAGCAGTATGGAAATTGAAACAGTCATCAAAAACCTACCAAAAAGTAAAAGTCCAGGACCAAATGGCTTCACCAGTGAATTCCACCAAACATTCAAAGAAGATTTAATACCTATTCTCCACAAAATCTTGCAAAACATCAAAGAGGAGACTATTTCCCAACTCATTTTATGAGGCCAATATTATTCTGATACCAAAACTTGGTAAAGATAACTCAAAAAAAGAAAACTACAGATCAACATCTCTTATGAATACAGATACAGAAATTCTAAGTAAGATACTAGGGAACCAAATAGAGCAACATATTAAAAAGGTTATATACCATGATTATATCCCCAGGGACACAGGGATGGTTCAACATATGCAAATCGATTAATGTGATACACCATATAAACAAATTAAAAAATAAGAATCATAACAGATGCAGACAAGGTTTTTGACAAGATACAAAATCTATTTATGATCAAAACACTTCACAAAATTGGTATAGAAGGAAAGTACCGTAACATAATAAAGGCCATATATGACAAGCTCTCAACCAACATTACACTTAATGGTGAAAAACTAAAAACCTTCCCTCTGTGATCTGAAACAAGGCAAGGCTGTCCACTGTCGCCACTGTTATTCAATATAACACTGCACGTCCTAACGAGTACAGTCAGGCAAGACAAAGATATAAAAGGCATCCAAATAAGAAATGAAGAAGTCAAACTGTCCCTATTTGCAGATAACATGATTCCCTATATAGAAAACCCTAGAGACTCCATGAGAACACTACTAGAAACAATAAACAAATACAGTAAAGTCTCTGGATACAAAATAAATGTTCAGAAATCCACAGCATTCCTATACTCTAATAATGAAGTGTCAGAAAAAGGTGGAAAAACTAATTCCTTTTGCAATTGCACCAAAAAGAATAAAATACTTAGGAATAAATTTAACGAAACATGTGGAGGACCTATATAATAAAAACTACAAGACCCAATTAAACCGAAGAAGATACAAAGAAATGGAAAGATATACTGTGTTCTTGGATTTGAAGACTCAACATAGTTAAAATGACCATATTGCCTAAAGGATTATACAGATTTAATGCAATCCCCATCAAAATCTCATTGGCATTTTTTAAAGAAATAGAACAAAAAATCATCAGATTTGTATGGAAGCACAAACAAAACAAAACAAAACAAAAAATTGCCAACACCATCCTGAGATAAAAGAATGAGGCTGGAGACATCACTCTGCCCAATTTCAAATTATACTACAAAGTGACAGTAATCAAAATGGCATGGTATTGGCATAAAAGAAGACACATGAACCAGTGGAAGAAAATCGAGAGTCCAGAAGTAAACCCATATTTATATGGACAAATAATTTTCAGCAAAAATGCCAAAAATATTCAGCGGAGAAAGGAAAGCCTTTTCAATAAATGATCCTGGGAAAACTGGAAGGCCACCTGCAAAAGAATGAAACCACACACCAAAATTAATCAAAATGGATTAAGGTCCTGAATATAAGACCTGAAACAATAAAATGCATAGAAGAAAACAGAAACTAAATTCAAGGACCTTGGACTTAAAGAGGATTTTATTAATTTGACCACAAAGACAAGGGAAGTAAGAGCAAAAATAAATGAATGGGATTACATCAAACTAAAAAGCTGCTGCCCAGCAAAAGAAATCATCAATAAGATAAAGAGACAACAATCTGAATGGGAAAATATATTTACCCATTAGGCCCTCTGATAAGGGCCTAATAGCCAAAATATACAGAAGAAGTCACACAACTCAATAACAACAAAAAAACAATCCAATGAAAAAATGGGCAGAGGACCTGAACAGACACTTCTCCCTAGAGGACATACAAATGGCCAACAAATATATGAAAAGATGCTCGACATCGCCAGCTATTAGGGAAATGCAAATCAAAACCACAATGAGATACCATCTCACACCTGTTAGAATAGCTAAAATCAACAGGAAAAGTAATAACAAATGTTGAAAAGGATGCGGAAAAAACCTTTATTTCTTCAAATAGCTCTTCAGCTTTTTGTTCCCTTTCAAGTACCCCTATGACCTGGATATTTTTACATTTAATTTTGTTCCATAGGCTTCTTAAATTATTAAAATAGTCTTGGCTTCTGTTTTCTTGCTATTCTGATTGGGTGTCCTTGGCTTCTCCATCTTCTACGTCAGTGGTTCAATCCTCTTCTTTATCTACTTTGTTGATTCCCTCTAATATATTCTTCATCTCAGATAATGTGTTCTTCATTTCTAACTGGTTCCCTTTTATAATTTCCATTTTTATGTTTTTTATCTCTTTGTTAAAGTTCTCACTGAGTTCATCTACATTTCCCTAAGTTCACTGAGCATATTTATAACCAGTGTTTTGAACTCTGCATCTGTTAGATTACTTGACTCCATTATTCCTGGGTCTCTGTTCTGTTTTCTCATATGGTTTCTGCTTCGTCGTCTTACCATTTTGGCTGCTTTTCTGTGTGTTTCTACCTATAAAGCAAAGCTCCTAAGTCTCCTGGTCTTATTAGCATGGCTTTGTGTAGTAGGTGTCCAGTGGCATAGTCTAGAGAGGGGTTCATCTGCAGGCCATGTTTTGCCCCAGCCTGTTCCCTTCTGGGGCCACCTGTTAAGATTCAGCAAGCAATTCATAGATGTTGTGCTAATATTTGCTTTAAGAGGCCTCGCCAGACACCGAGGCCAGCTGCCACCAGTGTGGGTATTGGGGCTCAGGAAGGAACACCAGACTCACCAAGGATATAACTGGATGTGGCTTGGGTCGGACTGTGCGTTGGGGGTAGTGGAGCTTCAGGGAATCCTCTGGGCAGAATAACCTCTTACCCAGTTCGATGATGTCTCTCTCAGCTATGGTGGCTCTGTTTCCGTACCCCGGGAGGGGGAAGAACTCAACAGAGGAACCATGGATACGACCAGCTCTTATGCCCAGGAGAAAGCATTGCTTCTGGCCCTCGCTCCAACAATTTAGTGTCCCCCTATAAGTCCCTGGTGCCCCCCAGACAGCCAACCGAGTGCTGGTGCTCAGAGCAAACAAGTCTGTCACCATGGAAGTCCAGTTGCGGACACAGCCTCGTTAAGAGGTGTCTGCAGCCGCCTCCTGATGTTGCTGTAGCCTTTGTCCCCCTCAACCACTCAGGACCTAACAGCCTTGTGTCTTTGCCCCCTCCTACCTTCTACCACTGCAGGTTGATTATTTATTTCTTTCTAGTTGTAGTGCTTCTGTTCATCTAGATCCCAGGCGACTTTGCTTGCTATTTGCTCCATGTTTCAGCTCCAACTTTGATGTAGTGCCAAGAGGGATGAACAAAACCTCTCTCATCCACACCATATTTAGGTGTCCTAATTAAAGCATTTTTAGGTGATTGGCATTAGCTTTCTTCATTTCACTCATGACTGTATTAGTCTGTTTTAAAGTTTCTAGCCTTGCATTTTATTCTGTGGGTTTCCCTTAATATAGTCTGTATTTATCAATATGTACTTATTAAGTATAACTCAGGGAGGTAAAATAAAAACACTTAATTCATGTCTTCAGGGAATTCATAGACTGGTAACCATATCATCCAAGGGCAGTGTGATTGGGTTATTTATCTATATACAGGAGTTGAGGATATAGGAGATGGGGAAAACAGTTTCCCTCCTCATAGTACTAGGCAGGCCTGTAATATAAAATGATTAAAGAGATGTCTAGAGTAATATTGATTGTTTAAGTATAGCAATCTAAGCTAATTACATATACCTATCACAGATCAGTACCTACATAATCTACATAATCATATATTGTTAACCATAAATGCAGCAAGATGGAAGATACTTGTTTATGAATTAATTGTACATGTTTACTTTCTTTTATCTTAGAAGTGATGTATTACACATTAAGGATATGTAACTTGCTATCCAGTATCCTTCTTAAAATTACATAACAAGCCATATTTTAATATTTATTTTATTCAGTGAGCATTGATGCAGTGCCTGGTATGTGCTATGCTGCTCTAATTGTGGTAGTAAAATCTTGGGTTATTCTGTTTTCTTAGAGCATCACAAATGTGACTGAAACAGCCTGAATGAAACACTAAGAATTTCTATAAATTCTAAAATTCAGTAAAAATTCAGATTATTAAATTTGAAAATGTTAGACTGAGTTCTGCAGGTTGTACTTTTATTTGTTTGTTTGTTTGTTTGTTTGTTTATTCATTTTTTAGGTCAGGCAACCCTTGGCTGACCTCACAGATTGCAGGGACCTTGCGAGCTTACAATCTCTTATTTTTAAATTTTTTACGCCTATAGCACCTGGTCTTCCTAGGCGGTCTCCCATCCAAGTACTAACCAGGCCTGCCCCTTGCAGTATGTACTTTTAGAACAGAGGTGAAATAAAAATTCTATCTGATGCTTGCTATGTGTTAGCATATGTTAATATGTTGGAATACATTAATTCAATTTTTTTTTTTTTTTTTGAGGTTTACTGGTAACCTCATATGTACCATCCAACAACACTACCTCAGTGACTTGTCTTATAGTTTAGAGACTGGTCAAAGTCACAGGACTCTTTCACATCTTTTCAGAATACTTGGTTCTTGAATCCATTGAACAGATATTTTTTGAGCACCCACTGTTTGCCAGGCACTACCACAGAAGCTGAGGATAGCAGTAGTGGATCTAAAGACAGCATTATTTACAGTAGCCAAGATATGGAAGCAACCTAGGTGTCCATCAATAGATTATTGGATGAAGAAAATGTGGTATATGTATGGAATGAATATTATTCAACCATGAAAAATAGTGAAATCTTGCTGTTTGCAACAACATAGTTGGGCCCTAGAGGGCATTATGCTAAGTAAAATAAGTCATACAGAAAAAGACAAATGCCATATGATCTCAGTTACATGTGGATCTAAAAAAAAGAAAAAAAAAAAACCAAGCTCATAGATATAGAAAACAGATTGGCAGTTGACAGTGGTGGTGGGGGAAGTGTAAAGGGATTAAAAGGCACAAATATCCAGTTATAAAAGAAATAAGTCATGGGGACATAATGTACAGCATGGTGACTATAGTTAATAATACTTTATTACATATTTAAAAGTTGGTAAGAGAGTAGATCTTAAAAGTCCTCATCATCAGAAAAAAGATTTAATTTTTTTGTAAATGTGTGATGTGTGGTGATGGATGTTTACTAGACTTATTTTGGTAATCATCCTACCATGTGTACAAATATTGAATCATGTTGTGCACCTGAAACTAATGTTATACATCAATTATACTTCAATAATTAAAAAAAGGGTCACATATGCCAAAATGTATAATAAGTCATTGCTTAGTGCTAGAAAGGACAATAGAGGTGGGTAAGGGAAAGAGATGATGAAGGTTCATTATTAGAAAGGATAGTTAGAAATGTCCTCCAAGGAGATGACTTTTTATGAGAGATTTGAATTAGTTGAAGGAGTAGCCATTTGTTTTTTAATTCTACTTGGTTGTCTTTCATATCATTTTGTAGAAATCCTTTGTGTGTGTTGAATATGGGTACCTTTTTTATTGTATATTTTGCAGCTATTTCTTTTTTCCGCTCTGGTTTATATTTTTGTGTTTCCTTTTCCTAATTTTTTTAAAGAAGATATTTTTAGTTTTATTGTAGTCATATTGATTAATATTACTCTTTGTGGTTAATAACTTTGTGTCTTAAGAAAATTTTCCCTACTCCAATGTCATAAAGACCTTCTATATTATCTTCTAAAAGTATATTGGTTTGCCTTTCCCATATAGGTCTGTGACCCACCTGTAACTGTTTTATTGCATGTTCTAAGGTGGGAGTCCATTTTCATTTTGCTTCTACCTGGATACCCCATTGTCTCAACAACATTATTGAAAAGTCCTTTCCTTACTGATCTACATATATTGCTACCTTCATCAAAAATCAAGTATTTTTGTATGTGCAGGTATGATCCCAAAGCTCTCTATTAGTCTCATTGTTTATCTATGATAGTTAATTTTATGTGTCAACTTTGGTCCATTGCATGCCAACGATTCTGTCAAACATTATCTTGAGTGTTTCAATGAGGGTGTTTTGGGACGTGATTAACATTTAAACCGATAGACTGAGTAAAGCAAAATACCTTCCCTAATGTGTGTGGGCCTCTTCCAATTAGTTGAAGGCTGATCCCTTTCATGAGGATTTTCTCTATATTGGAACCTAATAACCAGTGGCTCTTGAGTAAACTCCAAATTGTATGTTTTATTTTTAGTGTAACATATCAGTGTCAGAGAGCATGCTACATATTTAGAAAACCATTGGTCTCAGAAATGATGATATTTGTTAGTTTATGTATAGTGAGATGTAAGACAGGAAAGGACTCTGAAGAAACAGTTTGTTGCTGGTACAATGGCACCAGGGATTGGTCAGCCAAGGGGCAGACAATGATACTTTTGAAATATGATTATGTCTGCACTGTTAGTAATTTCTGTTGTTACAGTAGGCCTGCCTTATTCTTGGTTTCACTTTCTACAGATTAAATTAACCGTGGTCAACCGCCATCCAAAAATATTAAATGGAAAATTCCAGAAATAATACCTAAGTTTTAAATTGTACACCATCCTGAGCAATGTGATGAAATCTAATGTCATCCTGCTTCATCCCACCCAGGATACGAATAATCCTTTGTATAGTATATCTACCTCACTTCTCATCACCTGGACATTGCATTATTTCACGTCATCACAAGAAGAAAGATGAGTACAGTACAACAAGATATCTTGAGAGAGAGACCACATTCACATAACTTTTATTATAGTATATTGAATGATCATTTAAAAGGGAATAGCATATTTCCTGAGGGCAGTAAGTAAAAGACAGCAGAGGCAAGGCGAAAGTCAGAGAAAAGGCAGGCATCTGGAGATTCCTCTTCCACAGCTCTACTGCAGTAAAACATTGGCAATTGCAAATTGTCATTTTTGTTTTTGTTTTACTTTTTATTAATTCATTTATTTTTAATTCATGTGTGTCAGTATTTATTTGTTTGTTTATTTAATTCCCATCACCCCTAGGCAATTGTGAGCTTGTTCTCTATATCTGTTATATTTTATTTGTTCTCTTTTTTTTAGATTCCTCATAAAATCAAATTCATACACTATTTGTGTGACTTATTTCACTTAACATAATACCCTCTAGATCCATCCAGATTGTTGCAAATAGCAAGATTTCATTCTTTTTTATGGTTGACTAATATTCCATTGTGTGTGTGTATCACATCTTTGTCCATTTATCCGCTGATAGACATCTAGGTTGCTTTCATATCTTGGCTATTACTAGTAATGATGCAATCAATATAGTGTTTTTGTTTTCTTCTGATAAATACCGAGAAGGGGAATTGCTGGGTCATACGACAGATCTATTTTTAATTTTTTGAAGAATCTCCATACTGTTTTCCATAGTGACTGCACTAATTTACAGTCCTACCAGAGGTGTACCAGGGCTCTCTTTTCTCTCCATCCTTGCCAGCACTTATTTCTTGATTTATTGATGATAGCCAGCCTGATGCAATATGAGGTGCGATATCTCCATATGGTTTTAATTTGCATTTCCAAGATAATTAGTGATATTAAGCATCTTTTCATATCTGTTGACCATCTGTATGTCCTCTTTGGACAAATTTCTATTCAGGTCCACTGCCTATTTTTCAATTGGATTTTTTGGTTTTCTTGGTGTTAAGTTGTATCAGTTTCTTATATATTTTGAACATTAACCCCTTATCAGATGTCTCATTTGAAAATATCTTCTCCCATTCAATAGGTTGTCTTTATGGTTTGTTGATGGTTTCCTTCACTGTGCAAAAACTTTTTAGTTTGATGTAGCCCTATTTATTTTTTTCTTTTGTTACCTTTGTCAAGGAAACATTCAAAAAAATATTGCTAGGAGTGATGTCACAGAGTTTACTGCCTCTGTTTTGCTTTAAGAGTTTTATGGTTTCACCTCTTACGTTTAAATCTTTAATCCATTTTGAGTTTACTCTGGTAAAATAAAGTGATCTAGTTTCATTTTTTTTTTTTTTTGTACATATCTGTCCAGTTTTCCCATCATCACTTATTGAAAAGACTATCTTTATTGCATTGTATATGCTTGCCTCTTTTGTCATAGATTAATTAACTGTATAGATGAAGATTTATTTCTGGGCTCTCTGTTCTATTACATTGCTTTGGATATCTGTTTTTATGCTGGTACCATACTGTTTTGATTATTTTAGCTTTATAGTATAGCTTGATATCAGGGAGCAGGATACTTCCCACTGTGTTCTTTCTCAAAAGTTCTTTGGTTATTCAGGATCTATTGTGGTTCCATATAAAGTTTTGGATTAGTTCTAATTCTGAGAATAATGCCATTGGTATCTTAATGGGATTACATTGGATGTGTATATTGCTTTAGGTAGTAAGGAAATTTTAACAATATTAATCCTTCCAATCTATGAGCAAGGTATATCCTTTCATTTATTTGTATATTCTTCAGTTTCTTCAGCATTTTATAGTTTTCATATTATAGGTCTTTCACCTCTTTCATTAAGTTTATTCTTAGGTATTTTATCCTTTTTGATGCAATTATAAATGGGACTGTTTTCTTAATTTTTCCTTATGATTCTCATTCATGTATAGAAACAACTTATTTCTGCATATTGATTTTCCAACTTCGTTGAATTTATTAGTTCTAATAGTTTTTTTGCTGGAGTGTTTAGGGTTTTCTGTATAATACTATCATGTCATCCACAAATAATGAGAGTTTTACTCCTTTATTTCTGAGTTGGATACCTTTTATTTCTTTTTCTTTTCCAATTGCAGTGGCTAGGATTTCCAATACTATGTTGAATAGTGGTGGGTACTAGTCATTCTTGTCTTGTTTGCAATCTAAGGTATGATGTTAGCTATGTTTGCTTATGATATTGGTTGGCTGTGGGTTTGTCATATATAGCTTTTATTTTGTTAATATATGTTCCTTCTGCACCCACTTGGTTGAGAGTTTTTATCATAAAAGAGTGTTGAATTTTGTCAAATGCTTTTGTGTGTATTTCAAGATGATCATATAGTTTTTATTTTTTATTTTGTTAATGTGATGTATCACATTAATTGATTTACAGATTTTGGACAGTCTTTGTATCCCTGGGATGAATTTTACTTGATCATGGTATATAATCCTTTTAATATATTGTTAAACCCAGTTTACTAATGGGATTTTTTTTTTGAGAATTTTTATATCTATATTTATCAAGAAAATTGGCTTTTAATTTTTTTTGGTAATGTTTTGGTCTGGTTTTGGTATCAGGGCAATGCCAGCTTCATAGAATGAGTTTGGAAGCATTCCTTTCTCTTTAATTTTTTGAAATAGTTTAAGCTGTCTGATCCTAACTTTATTTGTTGGGAATTTTTTTGATTACTGCTTCAGTGTCATTGCTGGTAATTAGTCTGCTTAGATTTTGTTTATTTTCCTTCTTGGATCAGTCATGGATAATTATATACTTATAGAAATTTATCCTTGTATAAATTTCATGTGTTGTCGAATTTATTGACATGTAATTGTTCATAGACTTCTTTAATGATTCTTTGTATTCCTGTGGTGTTCTCTTTCATTTATGATTTTGTTTGGAATCTCTTTTTTTCTCAATGAGTTTGGCTAAAGGTTTGTCAATTTTGTTAATTTTTTTTTCAAAGTACTAGTCTTAGTTTTATAGATCTTTTCTATTGTTTTTGAATTTTTTATTGTGTTTATTTTTGTTCTGATGTTAACTGTTCCTCTTCTGTTTCCTTTGGGTTTCTCCTTTTTCTAGTTTTTTTTAGGTGTAGAGTTAATTGTTTATTTGAGATTTGTCTTATTTCTTGGGGTAGACCTGTATAGCTATGAATTTTCCTTTTAGAAATGCTTTTGTTGCATTCCATAAATTTTTAAAAGTTGTGTTTTTTATTTTCATTTGTATCAAGATAGCTTTTGGTTTCCTCTGATCCAATGATTTTTTTAGTACTATGTCGTTTAGTCTCCACTTATTTGTGTTTTTTTTTCCAATTTTATTCCTGTAGTTGATTTCTAGTTTCATGTCATTGTTGTCAGAAAAGATGCTCAATATGATATCAGTCTTCTTGAATTTATTGTGACCTAATATCTGATCTATTCTGGAGAATGTTCCATGAGTACTTAAAAAAATGTTTTCTGTAGTTTTTGGATGAAATGTTCTATTAATGTCTATTAAGTCTGTCTGGACTAATGTGACATTTAAAGTCATTATTTCCTTATTAATTTTCTATCTGGATGATTTATTGTTGATATCATTGATATGAGTGGGGTATTAAAATCTACGATTATTTTATTACCACAGATTTCTCCCTTTATGTTCATTAATAATTGCTTTATCTATTTAGGTGCTCCTGTGTTGGCTGTGTAGATATTTATGATTGTTATATACTTTTCTTGGATTAATCCCTTTACAATTTTGTAATGTCCTTCTTTGCCTTTTTTTTTAAAAAGTCTTATTTTGTCTGATATGAGTATTGCTACCCCAGCTTTCTTTTCATTTTTATTGGCATGGACTATCTTTTCTCATCTCTTCACTTTCAGTGTGTATATGTCTTTTGATGTGAAGTGAGTCTCCTGTAACCAGTATATGGATTGGTCATGTTTTTAAAATACTTTTAAATTTTTTTCAATTATAGGTGATGTATAATATTATATTAGTTTCAGGTGTGCAACATAGTGAGTAGACATTTATGGAACTAAAGAAGTTATCACCCTAGATGGATCATGTTTTTCAGTCCATTCAGCTACCTTGTGTCTTTTTATTGGAGCATTTATTCCTTTTATGTTTAAGGTAGTTATTGATAAGTATGTACTTATTGCCACTTTGTTAATTGTCTTTTGGTTGTTTGTATAGTTTTCTGTTCCTTTCTTCTCTTGATCTCTTCCCTTATGGTTTGCTGGTTTTTAGCATTTTGTTTGAGTTCCTTTCTTTTAATTGTTTGTATATCTTTTGTAGATTTTTGGTTTGTGGTTATCATGATGTTTATGTATATCATTCTGTATAAATAGCAGTCTGTTTTAAGATGATAGACATTTAAGTTCGATTATATTCCATAGGCACTGCATTTTTATTCCCCCTTCACACTTCGTTATTGAGGTCATGTTTTAGATCTTTCTGTGTTGTTTATCTCCTAACTACTTATAGTTCAAGTTGAGTTTGATAATTTTTTTCTTTTGACCTTCATAGTAGCCTTTTCATGTCTGATTAACTGTATTTATTAAACATTTGGCTTTAAGTGTGAGATTTTTCTCTTTCTTATATTTTCTTATTTCTGGTAATAGTCTTTCTTTTTCTCCTTAAAGAAAGGCACCTTTACCATTTCCTGTAAAGCTTGTTTAATGGTGAAGAACTCCTTTAGTTTTTCTTTGTCCGGGAAACTCTTTATCTCTCCTTCAATCTTAATGATAAAGGACTGGCCATATAAATTTCTTTTAAAAATACCCCTTTCTTTGATTTGTATTCTCATGAAAATTCCTCTTTAAGTCAATTATGAGCTTTATACCACTTTGTTCTCCAAAGAACTGTAGCCTTGATTTCATGAATCATTTTTACAAAGCTTCTTTGCAACCATTTTTGAAAAACTGACATGACTTAGCTATTTTATGGACTTGGTTTTTACTTTTTGTAAATATACCATCTCAGAAAAAATAAGTGTGAGGATAAACTAATGTTCTAAAAATAGTTATTTGTTAAGACTTGCAGTATTCAATGTGCAGACTTAAAATTGAATATAATAAAAAGTCAGACCGTTAAAATGGAATGAAGTTACAAAAAAAAAGTTCTTTTAATAAAGTTAAAATTTAACACTGGAAATCATGGTTTTTTTTTATTCATCCATGGGCCAGGTGTGATGTAGAAAGCAAGATATTTGTTTCCTTAGACTTCTCACCTATGAAACCAATCTTGACCTCATGATACCACTTATTGCATGGAAAGCTTTTAGGCTTCATTATCTGGCCTGCTTCAACCAAGGGTCCAAAGCTCACTCAGTATATATGATTACAGTGTGTCTACACTTTGTGGAATGGAACATTTGTTCAGTGGATAGAGCTTTTTCATTGTCTTCCATACTGCTGGGGACAGCAGAGGACTGACCTTTCTTCATGGTGGTCTTGAAAAAATAAATACCTGCATCGATTTCTGAACTGAATATTTTAAAAAATTGTTTTTACTAATATAATTAAGGAATCAACTATTTAAGCAGTAGTTTTCAGCTTAGCAGACATTAAATTGCACAGAATTGGGCCATATCCATTTTGTTCAGAATTGTATTTCTAGCTCATAGCAGGCACAAAATAAAAAGCTACTGAATAGATAAAATTAATTAAATTTTATCATTCACAATTTAGTCCATTCTCATTTTTTTGAAATTAGCCAGATTTTTATGTTTTACTTTGTGATGAATCTGTTACAAAATCAAATATGGAAAGAGTTGTGAGAGAGATATAAATTAGAGTGTGCATGTATGTGTGTGTGTGTGTATGTGTGTATGCATGCTGACAAGTCCTAAGCTTTCATTTCCAGGTCAGACTTCTCCCCTGAGCACCAGATACCTGACTGACTGATATTTTCATTGGAATGTCCATGAGCATAAACTAAACATGTCCAAAATGAATTCCTTTCTTTTCCTTGAAACTTGTTTCCCTTACAGGCTTCCATAATTTAAAAGCAGCCTCATTCTTCCTGTTCCTCAGATCAGAAACCCTGGAATTATCTGTGACTATTCTTTTTCTCTTACATCTTACATTCAGTTTATCATCAGATCTGTTAGTTCTATGAAATATATTCAAGATCTGAGTACTTTTCACCAACTTCACTCCTTTGACCTCCATTCAAGCCACCATCAACTTTTATGAGGACCATTGCAGTTTACCTCATCTGTCTTTCTGCTTTCACCATGCTCTTATATGCCCTTAGTCAGAAAGGTGCCTCTGCTCAAAACCTTCCCGTGGTTTCCTTTGCTGTTCAGAGTGAAATGCAAAGTCTGTACTTGGCTGATGAGGCCCTCCACAACCTGGCCCCATTGACCTTGCTGATCTTCTTTCCCATTTTCTCACTTTATTCCAGCCACACTAACCTCATAGGTATCTAGCAACCTCCTCCCTAGAACTTATGCAACTGTTTCCATGGCTCTTCCCCAGAGAGCCACAGGGCTCCCTCTGGTACCTCTGTCAGAGCTCTGCTCAAATGTTACCTTATCTGAGAGGCCTTCCTCATCTTCCTGTCTCAGGCATGCACTGTCTTTATTTTTACTTTTTTTTTTCCCTTAGGGTTGATCACACTCTGACATACTGATTTTTTTTCTGTCTCCTTACCTCCCAACTATGTTACAAGTTCCAAGAGAGCAGAGACTGTTTTAAATCCTAGAACAGTGCCTGGCATGTAGTAAGCATTCAGTGAGTATTTGCTAAATGAATAAATAAAAGATTATGATTTTAGATGGTAAAACCTGGTGGGCAGTGGTGGTGGGGTTTCCACTTGGAAAGAAGAGAATGAACAGACAGAAGTTGGGCATGATCAAGAAAAAAAATGATTGCTCCAGTAGGCTGAAGAGTAAGGTAGTCATGGAGAGAATTTGAAGTTAAGATTAGAAAAATAGTTTGGGAGAAATTTTGGAGGGCCATGAGTTCCATCTTGTGATTTTGTTCATAAATTAGGGCAATTGAAGGACTACTTAGAGTAATTTAACTGTGGCATTGGGAGAGGAGTGTTTGTAATGATTAGCATGCCTTCCTGCTTTCTCCCTTGCTCTCTAGTTTTTCTTCTTCCTTTATTCTCTTATTCCTTACATATATCCTGAGTGCTGTCTGTGTATAAGCAGATGTTGGGGGATATAAAGATTTTGCCTCCAAGGATCAAGTAGTAGTCTAATGAGTGAAGGAGTAGAACAGCATATAGGAGGTACTGTGGTACCCCAGAGAGACAGGGAAAAAACTTTGTTGGCAGGTCATTGGGGAGCTTGCAGGGGTGTTCAGAAAGGTTTTCTTAAGATGATAGTTGAGCTTTGCATTATGAGGTATGAGTTCCAGGTAAGCAGAGGCCCAGGACATGCATGGATCTGGGAGAACTGAAAATGATTTGAGGTATACATATGTAGGAAAGTAGAGAAAAAGCTAGAAAAGGCCTTTTTGCTAATGATAATAAGAATGGGTGGTCTCATTTATTATGTACTAGCTGTGCATGAGAGTTAGAAAGGGCCAGATCCTGACATAGGTCAAATGGCTCATATTTAACCTGGAAGGCAAGGATTTTAATTGGAGGAGTTTAAATGGTAGTTGTGGGTTTTTGGGGGGGTGGCGGTGGTGAGGAACCCATATTATAGAAATATAAATAAGATAGTGGCTTCAGTGTTGAAAGTACATTGGAGAATACAAGAGGGCAGGAATTGATACTGATTACTTGTTAGGAAAAGGAGAGAGGAGCAGTTAAGGATAATGTTGAAATTTTAGAGAACTAATAATAACACCTCTATCTTCTGAGTAAGGAACCAGTTGATACAAGATACTGGACAGTTGGAAATCAGATAATCAGTACCTTAACTCTTAAAACAGATTGAAGAATGTAGTTCTCTTTGTGGTTCAGTTGGGCCCCTCTAGATTTGGTAGACAAATGAGTTAGACACAGCCAAGCTGAACCACCATAGGCCTGTGTGGCATGGAATGAGCCTGTGGCTAAGCATGTTCCAACAGTGGACCAGAATACATCCTTTCTGTAGGTACAGCAAGTCAGAAAGCCAGAGGAGAGTAGTGTAGGGTACTAGTCATTTTCAGTTTCTTCTCTCAAATTTACCAAATAGGTCGCTTCTTTTCCTGAAGAGGAGATAGTGAGGGGATAGAGCTGATGTCTTAGATTGGGCTCCCTGGAAATCTGACTCTAAGGTGAGACTGGTGTGCAGAGAATGCTGTGAGGAGTGACAGCTGTGGAGGGGAAGAAAAGAAGCAGGTTGTGCAGAGGGAGACATTTAGCTCAGTCTCAACAGAAACCTCTGCTGTGCCTACAGAGACAGAGATGGAAGACCCTTTAGATTTTTTCCTGCTTTGGGACAAGAAGATTGGGCTCTCATACTTGTATGTCCATCAGTCATTGGAATGTGGCCACTGTGGGAAGGGAGTGTAATCTTGGGCAAGGTTGAGACAGCTGAAGATGATATGAATGTGACATCACAACCTCCTTCAGAGATACCAAAACTATTTCTTCTCTTTACTCTGCTGGGGAGTGGGTTTGACATTCTGTTTTCTCTGGAAACATGAGGATTGGGCAACTTTATTTTCCTCTGAGAGAGAACAGTTTTTACTTGGATATAATGGTAGATGGTAGTACCATTCGCCGAGAAATGTAAAGGGAAGAAGTGGCAGGTACCCTGAAATAAACCAAGTAAGAATGTACAGCGGCAGGTGGGTGTGGATATCAGGTCATCCCAGCAGCTGTCCCATGTTCCTCTTATATGCCATGTTCCAGGACAGTGGCATATAGAGACCCTGTTTTCTTCCTTTTTTACTGCCTTTTCATGTCTGTTTACATCCTTGAGACCATAACTCAGGGGATAAAATATAAATTGAGTCCTCTTTCATTTCTCTTCCTTTCTGTTATTGAATAGACTGGCTGGGATCAGGCAAATGAGAAAGGGAAAGCATGGAAAATTACTCTGTAGTTTTGTAAATGGATTTTCCCCAGGGCTTTGGAAACCACCAAAGCTGTCTGCCATGTCGTATTAGGTCAGTGGAGTCTGGTAGTAGGCTACCCAATTCCACAAGTGCTTTAAGTAAATCCATGAAATGGCATCCACCTTAATAAATGTCATGTTTTTATTCAGTCTGATAAAGTTTTCTCAACATTTCAGTTTTTCAGTATAAATACAGCGTTAAGTATTTTGCAGGGCTCCGGAAAATGTGAAAAGCACTGCTGTTCTCATTCCCAGGTATTTTAAGTTTACTTGATATGATCAGCAGTTCATTCCACATGTGAAGTCTAATTGTGAATGTTTTTATGTTTTTATATGTGCATGTTTTGGAGGAGTGGTAACTGTCTCCTGTGTCATTAATGTGAATGCACTGAACTTATTAAACAAACTTCCCACCATGAAAATTTGCTTCCTCTGAAGGGGCAAAATGAGATACTATTTGTGTTCTTGTTTAGGTTTTTCCTTTTTTCATTTCATTTAGATGGAGTTCTGCTTATTATGACTCTAAATTGTATCAGATTGTTTTTTAGTAAATTGCCACTGCTCAAATAGGCCAGCTCAAGACATTTATTGCCAATTAGGAACAGGATGTTTGAGATGTTTAGTGATGTTCTCCGGATGACCTGTTTTATGTTTTCTGTTTATTTTGTTTTATTTTTGTTTTATGATCATGTTGGCTTTTCCATTAAACTATAACTTTAATTGAGTTGGCTCAGTTAATAGAACATTGACCAGATCTCTTTCTCTAACTCCCAGCCTTTTCCTTATTCCACCCCTGCCCCCAATTCTCCTCTTGTGTTCCAACCTCCATCTGGAGTGAAGGGAATTTTTAGGCTTGTGACTTATAGATGTATGTTTCTAAAACATAGGCACACATAGGACACCACAATCTAAATTGCTTGGATAATGCTTCTTGGGCCTTTTAGGGGTAAATCCCTGTGAAAAGTAAATTTAAACAGTAATGTCTATAGTGGGGGACATTTCTTAGTGAGTAGCCACTGGTAGGGGCTGTGTGGATGTCTGCCTTACATGTGGCAGTATGATCTCTACATCTGTTTTGAAGTTCAGTTGTTCAAACCACATGTGCGTTTCTTTAAGGGTCTGACATCCATCCCTCCCCGGATCCAGGCACTGTGAGCTGGTAAATATAACTGGCTTACTCTTTTTGACTTTGAGATTGTTATACTTTGTGTTAGTTTGACTGTTGTTTCTATCAGTTCTGGTTCTGTTTAGTACTGACAATATTGGAGTTTCTATAAATTAGCAGCATGACAAAAGAACCAGGTATATTTAAATCCACAAATCTTGATTTCCAGGTCTTTTAAAAGCTTTGTGGTTTAAACAGTTTTACTCTATGGTAGACATAAGCAGTACTTGTAAAAATTCTGGCTGTCAGAAGGCTTTTATACTTCACCTGGAACTAAAAAATAACCTCAGTTGAGGTACTCTTTTAAGAGTCAGAAAATCCAGTTTCGTTCTGGCTCTGCTAGTGAGATCTTTTATAAATTACATATTCTCATTTACATGTCTTTAAAAAAGAATTACAAATATGATTCTACTTATATGAGGTATCTTAATTAAATTCGTAGAAACAAAGTAGAGCAAGCGCTATTGAAGAGGGAAACTGTTTAATGGTCATAGAGTTTCAGTTTTGGAAGAAGAAAAAGTTTGGAAGATCTGTTGCACAACATTGTAAGTATATTTAACACTACTGAACTGTATTATAGTTAAAAGTGGTTGTAATGGTAAATCTTATGTGTTTATTATGACAATTTACATTTTAAAAATTTTAAATGAATAGTGCTAATTGAGCGCTCAGTATGTGCCTTGGCTGTATTACCTTATTAAATATTCATAGATCCATGCATGTAGGTAATATTACCCTGTTTTATATGTGAAAGAACTTAAGAGGAGTAATTCATGAGCCAGTAAATGGCAAACCATTTTGGACCTATGTATGACTCCAAAATCATTCAAAATATATATTCTCACCAGCTAAAATTAAGCCAGGCTATCTCTAAGGTTTTTTAGCACTGGAATCTGTGATTCTACGATTCTGAGATTCTCCAGGTACCCTACAGAAACTCTTCAAGTGAAAAAAGAGTTTAAATGTTTCGGTATTTGGAGGCTACCCATCTATCATTTGTAGTAAATAAAAATTGCCATACTAGATTTAGTCTCTGGTATAGCAGCACCAACTGCTGTTTATGGGAGGCTAAGCTGTTATTCAAATGTTACTAAGTGAAGGTGTTAATAGTGATTACTTCTGCAGAAAAGCTTGGTAAAGACAAGGGCCTTCACATATTCATTATATTTTTTCTGCTTTTTGAGTTTTTCATAACAAGTATAACTTCTGTTTGGGGTTGAATCGTGCTCAAATTCCTAAACCCTAGTACCTTAGGATGTTGACCTTCTTTGTAAGGGGGATTATTGCATATATAATTAGTTAAGATGAAGTCACCTAGAGTAGGTTAGGTCTGTAATTCATAATGACTGGTGTCCTTATAAAAAGGGAAAATTTGGTCTGAGACATGCACACAGGGACAACGTTATGTGAAAGTGAAGGCAGAGATCTAGTGATATTTCTACAAGCCAAAGAATGCCAGAGATAGCTAGGGACACACCAGAAGCCAGGGAGAGGCATGGAACAGATATTTGTCACATCTTCAGAAGGAACTAACCTTGATGACACCTTGATTTCATACCTCTAACATCCAGAACTGTGAAACAATAAATATCTGTGGTTTAAGCCACTCAGTTTGTGGTACTTTATTACAGCTGCCCTAGCACTTTAGTACAACTTTTAAAATGAAAAAGAAAATAAATGGAGTGAAAAAGTGAGCCATGGTTCTGAGGAGTTTATCCCAAGCAACATTCAAATTAAGGAAGGATCTTTATACACAATACTCACTATTATAATTTTTATAATTGGAAAGAATGGGAAGCAACCCAAATGTTTAGGCATTAGCAACTAACCAAATTATAGTATATCTACTTTATGAAATATTATGTTGTCATTTTGTATAGCCTGTGAAATAATGTGAAAAATGTGTGTGACATAAATAAAAAGTTGGATGTGAAATTGTTTATACAAAATGATAACTAACAGCTGTGCAAAATATATATGCATTGGCTAAGATTGGAAGGGAACACAGATAAAAGCTTTGTTAGGATAGTGGGATGTTGGTAGATTTTTCCTTTTGATTTTTTTTTTAATTTGTTGATTTTATTACATAGAATTATGATAATACATTATTGTGATTGTAATATCTTTTAAAAATCAACTTTATGGAGGCAAATTTTACAAGTAATAGAATGTACCCTTTTAAAGTGTACAATTTGATAGTTTTGACAAATGTATACCTCCTTGTAACCACCGCTACAATCAAGAACTAAAACATTTCAAACACAAGGGAAAAGAAACAATGGAGACACAGAGAAAACAAAAGATAAAATAGTTATAGTAAGTCTTCATGTATCAATAATTACCCTGAACAATGAAGATTGGAAAACCTAAACAGACCGGTCACTAGTCATGAAATTGAAACAGTAATCAAAAACCTCTCCCAAAACAAAGTCTGGGACAAGATAGCTTCGCTGGTGAATTAATTACACCAAACACTCAATACAATTAATACCCATGTTTCTCAAACTCTTCTAAAAAATTGAAGAAGATGGAATACTTCCTAACTTATTTTATAAAGCTGACATTACCCTGATTCCAAAACTGGCAAGGACAATACAAAAAAAGAAAATTACAAGCCAATACCTCTGATGAACATAGATGTAAAAATCCTAAACAAAACACTAGTAAATTGAATGCAATATATTAAAAAGATAATACTTCACCATCAGTGGGGTTCATTCCAGGGATGCAAGAATGGTTCAGCATCTACAAATCAATCAATGTGATATACCAATTAACAAAGTAAAACAAATTATATGGCCATATCAATAGATGCAGAAAAAGCATTTGACAAGATACAACATCCATTTATGATTAAAACACTTAATAAAATGGGTATAGAAATAAAGAATCTCAACATAATAAAGGCCATTTATGACAGACCCTCAGCTAATATCTTGCTCAATGGTGAAAAAGTTTTTCCTCTCAGATCAGGAACAAGATGACGATGACTACTCTCACCACTGTTATTCAGTATCATATTGGAAGTCCTAGACAGAGGGGTCAGACCAGAAAAAGAAATAAAAAGCATCCACATTGTGAATGAAGAAGTAAAACTATCATTATTTGCAGATGACATGATTTTGTATATAGAAAGCCCTAAAGATTCCACCAGGAGACTATTAGAAACAACAAACAAATATAGTAAAGTTGCGGGATACAAAATCAATATCCAAACATTTGCCGCATTACTATATGTCAACAACAAAATATCAAAGAGAATTGAAGAAAAAAATCTGATTTACAAATGCAGTAAAAGGGATAAAACATCCAGGAACAAACAACATAGGAGGTGAAGGACTTGTACACTGAAAAGTACAAGACATTTTTGAAAGAAATTGAACAAGACAGAAAGGGAAAGATATTTCATGTTCATGGATTAGAAGAATTAACATTGTTAAAATATTACTTAGAGTGATATATGCATTTAATGTAACCCCCATCAAAATCCCAGTGGCATTTTTCACAGAAGTAGAATAAAAAATCCTCAAATTTGTATGGAACCACAAAAGACCCAAATAGTCAAAGCAATCCTAAGAAAAAAGAACAAAGCTGTGAACATCACATTCCCTGACTTCAAACTATACTACAGCAATCAAAACAGTATAATACTGACAGCAAAACACACACACACAAACTGAAAGAACAGAGTTGAGAACCCAGAGATAAACTCATAAATATACATGTATATGTATGTTTGTGCATATTTATATATGCATGTAACTAATTTTTGACAAAAGAGTGAAAAATGACTGTCTTTTCAATAAATGGTGCTGGGAAAACTAGAAAGCCAAGTACAAAAGAAAAACTAGATTGCTCTCTGACGCCATACACAAAAGTTTACACAAAATGCATCAGACTTGAATATAAGACTTGAAACAATAAGACACATAGAAGAAAACATAGGCACTGAACTTGTAGATCTTAGTCTCAGAGAGGTCTTTGTCAACTTGACCCCAGAAGCAAGAGAAGTAAAAACAAAAATAAATGAATGGGAGTATATCAAATTAAAAAGCTTCTGCATAGCAAAAGAAACCATCAACAAAACAAAAAGGCAACCAACAAATGGGAGAAGATATTTACAAATGATACCACTGATAAGGGGCTAGTATATATATAGAAATATATAGAAAACTCATACAACGCAACAAAAAAGAAACAATCCGATTTAAAAAATGGGCACAGGGCCTGAACAGACATTTTTCCAAGTAAGATATATAGATGGCCAACAGATAGATGGAAAAATGCTCAACATCATTAGCTGTAATGAAAATGCAAATCAGAACCCAATGAGATATACACCCATTAGAACAGTTATTATCAGTATAAGAAATAAGTGTTGGAAAGAATGTGTGGAAAAGGAACCCTTGTACACTGCTGGTAGAAATATAAATTAGTGTAGCCACTATGGAAAACAGTATGGAAGTTTCTCAAAAAAATTAAAAACAGAGCTACCATATGAACCAGCAATCCTCCTTCTGGGTATCTACCTGAAAAATTAGAAAATATTCATTTTTGAAGATACATGTACTCATGTGTTCATTGCAGCATTATTTACAACAGTCAAAACATGGAAACATCCCACATGTTTTTCGATGGATGACTGGATAAGGACATGGTACCTGTATACAATGGAATACTACTTAGCCATAAAAATGATGAAATATTGTCATTTGTGATAACTTGGATGGATCTTCAGAGTATTATGCTAAGTGAAATAAATTAGACAAAAGACAATCATGATTTAACTCGTGTACGGGATGTAAAACAAAAAAATAACAAATGAACAAACAAAAAAAACCTCATGAATACAGACAACAGAATGGTGGTAATGAAAAAGTTTGTGAAGAGGGTCAAATACAAGATGATGGAGGTAGACTAGAATTTGGGTGGTGAGCACACAATAGAGTATACAGTTGTTGTATTATAACATTGTACACCTAAAATTTATATAATGTTATTAACCAATGTAGCCCCAAGAAATTTAACTTTAAAAGAAATGAAACTTTTGTCATCACAATAAGTTCTCTATTGCCCTTTGAAAGTCAATCATTCTCTCAACCCTGGCCTTAGTTAACTTCTAATCTGTGTTCTGTCACTATAGATTACTCTTTTCTATAATTTCATGTAAGCAGAGTAATATAGTATATACTCTTGCCTGGCTTCTTTCATTCAGCATAATGTTTTTGAGATTTATCTATGTTGTAGCTCATCTTAGTAGTTTATTCCTTTTTATTGTTGAGGAATATTTCCTTGTTTAGTCTGCCAATTTGTTTATTCATTTATCCATTGATAGCAGTTTAGATTGTTTCTAATTTTGGGCTATTAATAATAAGTTGCTGTGAACATATTTGTACAAGTTTTGTTTAATGATACATTTTCATTTCTCTTGGTTGCTTAAGATTGGATTGCTGGATTGTATGATAAGAAACTGCCTCACACAGTGCAATATATGTTTGTCTTACTGTTAAATTGTACACCTTAAAGTTACTGATTTTGTTAACCAATGTCACCATAATAAAAATTAATTAAAAAAAAAAACTGCTTAGTGGTTTACATCATCATCATCATCAGCAGTGCATGAGACTTCCATGTGTTTACCGACACAGAGTATTGTTAGACTTTTTATGTTTTAGTCGTTCTCGTGTGTATACTGATTTTTTGTGTGTGGTTTTGTGATGAATTTTTCAGATGATTTGATGTTAGAGTATCTTTTATGTTTTCTTTTGAGAAATGTCTATTCAGATGTTTTGCCCATTTAAAAAATTGCCTTTTTATTGAGGTATAAGACTACTTTTTAAATATTCCAGATACTGTTCCTTTGTCAGATATACATATATTTAAATAAAGTATTCATTCCGTTTGTGGCTTGCCTTTTCATTTTCTTATAGTATACTTTAAAGTATGTAAGGTATAAATTTTAATGAAATCTCTATTTGTCAATTTTTTTTCTTTTATGATTTAAACTTTTTGTGTCCTAGAAAATTTTTGCCTATACCAAGTTTACAAAGAGTTTCTTCTGTGTTTTCTTCCAAAAGTTTTACAGTGTTAGCTTTTACATTTAGATATATGATCTATTTTAAATGTTTATATGGTTTTGAGGTTAAGGGTAAAGATTTGTTTTTTTTCTAATCCCTGCAATAAGGGATTGATGTCACTACTGTAAGATTTGCTGTAGGCCCTCAAGTGCCCTCAGTTAATCGGTAAATTATATTTTAATTGTAATTTTGAGACTATTCGTGGTGTAGACCTAGGGTTTCTTCAATGGAGCTGATGCTCTTTACTCTTTGTACACTATGGTGATACACAAGAAATGTAGATGTCATGTTCTTTATCTTCTGATTGTCATTTAAGATAAGGTTTCATACTACAGGAAAACTAAGGTATGAAGTTCAACTTTTGGTTACATTTATTACCACACTAGACTACAGGCTTTTATTACACATAACTGAAGGAATGAAGATTATCATAATGTTTTGATTACTGCAGAGTTGTAGGTAAGTTTTGAAATCAGGAAGTGCGAGACCTCCAACTTTGCTTTTTGTTTTCAGGATTCTGTTGGCTATTTGGAGGCCTTTGAGATTCAATTTAAAATTTAGGGTAGATATTCTGTTATTGCAGAATATACCACTGTGATTTTGATAGGGATTGTATTGGATTTGTAGATTGCTTTAAGTAGTATTGACAATAGTATTAAGTCTTCCAATCTATGATTATGGGATGTGTTTTCATTTATTGGTGTCTTTAATTTCTTTCAGTACCGTGTTGTCATTTTTAGTTTATAACTCTTTCCTATCTTTGGCTAAGTTTATTTTCAAGTATTTTTATTCTTTTTGATGCTATTGCAAATAGAATTGTTTTCTTATTTGGGGAGGCAATCATTTTTATATAGAAACAGTTAATTTTTGTGTGTTGATTTTGTATACTGCAGCTTTGCTGAATTCATTTATTAGCTCTAACACTTTGTGTGTAAAGTCATTAGGTTTTTTACATATAAAGTCATGTCATCTGTGAACAAAGCTAATTTTACTCCTTACTTTCAAGGTTGGATGCTTTTTTTTTTCTCCTACCTAACAGCTCAGACTAGAACTTTTAGTACTATGTTGGATTGAAGTCGTAAAAGAGGTCATTCCTGCCTTGTTCCTGATATTAGAGGGAAAAACTAGTTTTTTGTCATCGAGTATGATATTAGCTGTGGACCTTTCACATATGGCCTTTATTATATAGTTGTTTCCTTATATTCCTAGTTCATTGAGTGCTTTTTTTTTTTTTTTGTCATGAAAGGATGTTGAATTTTGTCAAATAGTTTTTCTGTATCAATTCACAAGATGATGTGTCTTTTTCTTCATTTTGTTAATATAGTTTATTTTGCTGATTGAGTTTTGAATGATGAATCATCTTTGCATTTGAGGAATAAATCCTACTTAGTCATAGTGTTTAACCCTTTTAATGTATTGTTGAATTTGGTTTGCTAGGAATTTTTTTTGAAGATTTCTACATCAGTATTCATCAGAGATGTTAGTTTACAGGTTGTTAAAATAGTGCCTTTATCTAGATTTGGTATCAGGATAATACTGGTCCTCATAGAATGATTTAGTAAGTGTTCTCTTCAATTTTTTGGAAGTGATTGAGAAGGATTGGTGTTAATCCTTCTTTAAATATTTGGTAGAATTCTCCAGTGAAAGCATCTGGTCCTGGACTTTTCTTGTTGATAGATATTTGCTTATTCAGAATATCTGCTTACTAGTTATTGGTCTATTTAGATTTTTAAATTTCTTTATGATTCAGTCTTGGTAGGTTGTGCTTTTTAAAGAAATTGTTCATCTGCATCATCCAATTTGTTGTTATACAGTTGTTTGTGGTCCTTTCTTATAACGCTTTTATTTCTGTAAAATGTCCCCTATTTCATTTCTGATTGTGATATATGAGTCTTATCTCTTTTTTTCTTATTCAGTTAAGACAACAGTTCATCATTTTTTACCCTTTGTTCTCTTCAAAGAACTAACACTAGGTTACATTGATTTTTGTCTATTTTCCTATTCTCTATTTTGTTTATCTCTCCTGTAATGTTTATTATTTCTTTCTGGTAACTTTGAATTAGCTTGTTCTTTTCTAGTTTCTTAAGATTTAAAGTTAGGTTAAGATCTTTCTTAACAATATTCCTCTTATTACTTCTTTTGCTGCATCCCATAAGTTTTCACGTTTTGTTTTCATTTTCATTTGTCTCAAGATATTTTCTAATTTCCCTTGAGATTTCTTTGAACTATTAGTTTAGTGTGTTTAATTTCCACATATTGTAGATTTTCCAGTTTTTCTCTTACTGTTGATTTTTAGTTTCATTACATTATGATTGGAAAAAATACATTTTATGATTTAAGGCTTTTAAAATTTATTAAGACTTGTTTTCTAGCTTAATATATGGTTTATTCTGGAGAATATTTCATGTGAATTTGAAAAACATGTGTTTTCTCCTATTGTCTGATGGAATGTTTTGTATATGTCTCTTAGGTGCCATTAGTATATAATATATTTCAGGTCTTCTGTTTCCATAATGATTTTATGTTTGTTATTTTGTCCATTATTGAAACTGAGATGTTGGAATATCCTACTATTATTGTAGAGCTGTCTATTTCACCCTTTAATTCTGTCAGTGTTAGCTTGTTTCATGTATTTAGAAGCTCTAATGTTTGATGCTTATATTTTTACAATTGCTGTCTTTTTGGTGAATTGTCTCTTTTATTATTATATAATGTCCTTCTTTGTCTCTTGTACCAGTTTTTGATTTAAAGTTTATATTGTCTAATATGGTATTACCACCCCTGCTCTTTTTTGCGTATTGTTTGCATGAAAAATCATTTTCCACCCCTTTACTTTAAACCTGTACCTGTCCTTAGATCTAAAGTGAGTCCCTTGCAGACAGCATATAGTTGAATCCTATTTGTTTTTACCTATTATAACAATCTATGTCTTTTGATTAGGGAGTTTAATCCATTTACATTTATAGTAATTACTCATAGAGAAGGACTGTATTGTATTGCCATTATGTTTTTTTGTTTTATTTTTTATTTATTTTTTATAAAATTTATTGGAGTAACTTTGTTTAATACAATTATATAATTTTCAGGTGTAGATTATAATTCGACATCTATATAATCTATTGTGTGTTTACCACCCAAAGTCCAGTTTCCTTCAGCTACCATAAATTTGATCTCCTTTACCCATTTCACCCTCCCCCTGCCTCCTTATATTTGACCCCCTTTAACCATCTGCATACCCCCTTATCCCCCACTACCTAACCTCTGGTAGCCACTAGTCTATAGTCCATGTTCATGAATCTCTGTTTGTCCTGTTCATTTGTTGCTTTTAGGTTTATATCCCACATATAAGTGATATAATTTGATTTTCAACTTTTTCTGTCTGGCTTCTTTCACTTAGCATGATTATCTTGAGGGCCATCCAGGTTGTCACAAATGCCAGTATTTCATCTCTTCTTATGGCTGAGTAATATTTCATTGTATATATGTACCACAGCTTCTTAACCAGTCATCTGTCATAGGACACTTAGGTTGCTTCCATGTCCTGGTCACTGTGAAGAGTGCTGCTATGAACATCGGTTCATATATCTTTTCACATATGAGTTGTCATATGTGAAAATGTCTTTTCACATATGAGTTGTCAAGTCTTTGGGGTAAAAACCCAAGAGAGGGATTGCTGGATCATATGGTAGATCAATTCTTAGTTTTTTGAGAAATCTCCATACTGTTTTCCATAGTGACTGTACCAATTTTCAGTCCTACCAGCAGTGTATGAGGGTTCCTTTTGCTCCACATCCTTCTTCTCCAACATTTGTTATTAACTTGTTCTAATGATTATAGCTATTCTAACAGGTGTGAGATGGTATCTCATTGGGGTTTTGATTTGCATTTCCCTAATAGATGGCGATGTTGAGTATCTTTTGTATGTCCTCTAGGGAGAAGTGTCTGCTCATTTTTTGATGGGATCATTTGCTTTTTTTGTTGTTATTGAGTTGTATGAGTTCTTTGTATATTTTGGATATTAGGCTCTTATCAGAGGCATTGCTGCAAATATATTTTTCCATTCAGATGGTTGTCTCTTTACCTTGTTGATGATTTCTGTTGCTGTGCAACAGCATTTATTTGTACCCACTCATTTATTTGTACCCTTCCCTTGCCTTTGAGATCAAATTCATAAAATTCTCTTTAAGTCCAAGTTCCTTGAGTTTAGTTCCTATGTTTTCTTCTATGCATTTTATTGTTTCAGTTCTTATATTCAGGTCCTTAATCCATTTTGAGTTAATTTTGGTGTGTAGTGATAGACAACAGTCTAGTTTCATTCTTTTGCAAGTGGCTTTCCTGTTTTCCCAGCACTATTTATATCCACTGTATGTTTTTGGCTTTTTTGTCAAAAATTACTTGCCCATGTAAATATGGGTTTACTTCTGGACTCTCGATTCTGTTCCACTGGTCCGTGTGTCTGTTTTTCTGCCAATACCATGCCATTTTGACTACTGTTGCTTTGTATTATAATTTTAGGTCAGGCAGAGTGATGCCTTCAGCTTTGTTCTTTTTTCTCAGGATGGCTTTGGGAATTTGGAGTCTTTCGTGCTTCCATGTATATCTGATGATTTTTTGTTCTATTTCTTTAAAAATGCCAATGGGAATTTGACAGGGACTGCATTAAATCTGTGTAATGCTTTATGTAATAAGGTCATTTTAATTAAGTTGTTTCTTCCAATCCAAGAACATGGAATATCTCCATTATGGTTTTGTTTTTTGTGTGTTATACAGTTTTTGTCCCTTTTTTTGGTCCCTTACTTTCTCCTTTGTGTTTAGTTGATTTCTTTTTTGTAATGACATATTTTGATTCCCTTCTCATTTCCATTTGTGTAGATTATATAGATATTTTCTTCATAGAGTTTATTTTAGACTGATAAAGTGAATTTTACTGAAATCAACTTTACTTCAATCACATAAAAAAGTTCTTTATAGCTCTGCTGCTCTACTTTATGTTCTAGATGTCTCAAATTACATCTTTATATTATGTACTAAGTAACTGAGATTTACATTTTTTATGCTTCAGTCTTTTAAATTTAGCATAATTAAAATGAATTTATGTTCCTTGGATACAATAATAGAAGATTCTATTTTTGTCCATATATTTTTTACTGGAGAACATCATATTTTCATGGCTTTGTGTTTCTGTCCAGTAGCCTTTCAGTTCAACTTGAAGAACTCCCTCTATTTCTTGTAGGTCATAAATTCCCTCAGCTTTTATTTATCTGAGATGTCTTAATTTCTCTTTCATTTTTGAAGAATGTATTTGCCAGATACAGTAATCTTGGTTGGTAGTTTTTTCTTCATCACTCTGTTTTTTGTTGTTTGGGTTTTTTTTTAAGGGATATTTTATTTTTCTTTCTTTCTTTTTTAGGTGTGGCAACCCTGGATTGACCTCACAGATTGCAAGGACCTTATCAGTTTACAATCCCTAATTTTTTCATTTTTTATGCCTACAGCCCCTGGTTTTCCTAGGTGGTCTGCCATCCAGGTACTAACCAGGCCTGACCCTTCTTAGCTTCCGAGGTCAGACGGGATTGGGCTTATTCAGGGTAGCATGGCTATAGACTTCTTCATCACTTTCAATGTATCATCCACCCCTTTGTGGCCTGTAATGTTCTATAGAGTAATCTGCTGATAATTTTATGGTAGCTTTCTTATTTGTGACAAGTTGCTTTTTTCTTACTGCTTTGAAGGGTTTCTCTTTTGTGTTTGACTTTTGACAGTTTGATTGTTATAAATCTCAGTGGGGACCATTTTTAGTTCATCCTAGTTAGAGTCCTTTGAGCTTCTTGAGTTTGGATGTCCAGTTCTTTCTTCAGACTTGGGAAGTTTTCAGCTGTTATTTCTTCAGATAAACTCTGTTACTTTTGCTCATTCTTCTGGCAGTCCCATAACTCATATATTGGTACGCTTTATGGTATCTATAAGTCCCTTAGGCTTTCTTTTCTTTTCATTATTTTTTTTGTTCCTCTGACTCAATAATTTCATATGAGCTCCCTTCACTGCCCCCCAAACTTAGAGCTGCCATGTGGTCCCTGGACGTAGTGATTGCCTTCCTTAATGTGGCTTCGTCAGGTGGTATCTCTCAGGAGTATCCCAAGATTCTCAGTCGAACTAGTGGGTTTCTCCTGGGTGGCTACACCTGCCTCTCCCACTCTCAGCCCTGGAAGGCAGTCCTACTAGTAGTATAGGGATGGCTCTTCTGTAGGGGAGTCCTGGTCTACCCCAGATGGATCCTCACTGCATCACACTGTATAAGGGATAGGTGCAGAGTTTACCTTGGCAAGCATGCCCTAGGTCATGTAGAGGCTGGAGAGCAGGTGAGGGAGGTAGTCCGTTTTATCCCCTGTCTTTAGTACCAGAGCAGTCTCACTCACTTAAGCCATAACCACAGTATCATACTTCTGGAACTATGGTTCCTGGTCCAGCTCATGAGCTGCATCCATGTCCTGCCCCTCTCCCACAGTGACTGCCTCCCCACTTCCACCTGCTGTCAGGTGTCTGGCTTGGGTACCACGACCAGCCTCCAGGTGAGCTACTCCCATACCTTACAATGTGCAAACATCCAGCTATGCTCTGATGAGGAGTGTCATCATGTCTACCTGAGGAAGATTACACCAAACCTACTGTGTGCTGGCACAAAAGAAGGTGGCAAGGACTCCTTTGGGGCCGACTTTGATGGTCCACTGACCTGTGATGGAATGCTTTGTGGCATCTTCTCCTGTAGACACTTCTCATTTGGGCAGCCCAAATGGCCTGGTGTTTATGCCTGAGTCTCAATATGTTTTGTGGATCTGCGAAACAATTTGAAAACAAAACCCAAAAGCAGAAATGGATGAAAAGCCCACAGTAAAAGTTGGGTTGACTTACCTCCCTCCTTCCTCCTATCATGCCCTCCATAGTCAGTTTACCATTCTCTGCCCCTCCCAGAGTGTGCCACTGGAACCAGTGATCTATGTTCTGAAAATATCTCATCCCAGCTGATATTCTGTGTTTCAAAAGCACTCAGTCACTGCCAGCATTATAGTCTCCCAGATATTATATACCTGAAACATACCAGTCCCCTAAATATCCCAACTCAGACATATCCCAGGTCTCTTGTTTCAGCATAAACCCAGATCACCATCTAAATGTTTTACCTAAATACCTCCAGCTCATTCCAGTAATTATCTATGTCCTGGGAATGGACCATCCTTAATGGCGTGTGGTCCTATACCCCTTCAGATATTTATTAGTTGCCAATGTTCTAGGTCTTTCTGTGCTTTGTACTTAAGGAGGTTCTAGACTCCGATGACATTTTATTCTGAAAATATTCTCTTGTGCCCATAATATTCTGCCCTGACAACATTCTATGCCCTTCTGAATAATTCATTACAGCTATCATTGGATCTTTACAGTGGTTCATTCTCACACAGTTCTGGGCCTCCCAAATGTTCCATCCCTACTTACATCCCACATTTGTCAATATCCAGCCTCTGCCAATATTCTTTGTCTCTGAATCCCCATGCCCACTATATAGATCAACAGCACTCTAGAGCCTAAAGAGTGATGGGTTCAGTATTTAGAGGAGGTCTCCATGCCTGGACTCTATTCTGTTGTTCAGCAAATATTCTATCTCTGTGAACATCCTTGTTCAGTGCCCTTTGCTGTTATATCTTTGCGCGTGACCCCAGAACATGAAAGTTAAATACTCAAGCTCTGTTTTGAACAAGTTATAAAACTGCCTCTCTTTTCTCCTCTGTAAAACAGGGCCCATAATTTTTCCTGATAGCATTGTTATTAAGATAAGTGTTGAGTGCTTACTGCTGTTATTTTCATTGTTCTCTATAAAATAATACCTTAGGATGTTTCATTTATTTATTTTTCTTGGCAAACACTTATTCAGTGCTGTCATGTGCAAGCGCTCTCCTGGACATTGGTAAATATAATTTTGTTTAGCCAACAAATATTGGTACCTATCATGAGAATAGGCACTACTGTAGGCACAGATGATAATGCATTAAATAAACAAAAACTAAAAAAAAAAAAAGAAAGTTGTTTTATATCTTTGTCTGGTAAGTTCAAAGCATGTGTTTTCCTAGAGTAGGTCTGGAAATTTATATGGTCTATTGAATTAGTCATGTTTCCCTTTTTGTCTGCCTTGTTATGTTTGTTAAAAATTTAACATTTGAAAACCACCATCTCAGTCTTTACAGACTTCCTCTGTGTAGGGGAATACCTTTACCAGTTAACCTGTCGTGAAGGCTTAAGGTCTTCTTGGCTTTTTCTGAGTGCATTTTTCCTGGGTGTGTACATTTGCTTTTTCTCAATTTGTTAGTCTACATAGCTCTTTTAAGGTGTCTTAATTTAACTGTGAGTCTCACTCTTGCTTTTTCACTCTTGAATTTTCTACTCTTTTTTTTTTTTTGTCTGTAATCATATCTGTAGGCATCTGCAGGTCTTCAGTTCCCTGTAGTTTTCACATACCATAGCACATTACTACCTTTTGTGGTTTCCAACCTGAAATCCAGGCTATGCCACCATTTGCAACTGAGCTCCAAGTCAGGCAATATAGAAATCAGTTCCTTGGGCAGCCCACAGACATGCCAGAACATTGCAGATAAGTTTCACTTTTTTCCTACTGTCATGGGGGAGGGTACTAGAAATTGGACCACTTCCTTCAAGCTTCACCAGGGAGAGGGTGGTAGGGCAAGTGCAAGCAACAATGCCATGAAATTTCCTACTGTTTTGAGTGTGGCTCTTCTCGATTGGATATTTGCTTAGTTGCTACAGATCCATGACTGCTTTTCAGAGCTACCGCAAAGCTGTTTTAGTTAGCCTGTAGTTCTTGATATTAACATGGGGGGATGAGGGTCTGGAACTTAGTAGCCTGTTATTTTGCTGACATTGCTCTATCACATATTGATTATTTTAAAATTCTATTTATGCATCTATGGAGATGATCATATGATTTTTCTTCTTTATACTACTAATGCTAGTATAGCAAATTGCATTTATTGATTTTAGATTGTTAATCTCTCTGGTAATTATTGGGATAAACCTCAGTTAGTGATATAATGTTCTCTTTTATGTATTGCTGTTTTCTACTTGCTAAAATTGTGTTAAGGAATTTTGCATCTATATTCATGAGAAATATTGATTTGGAGTTTTTTTATATTGTCTGTTTTGATATCAGAGTAATTTACTTTTATTTTCTAATTGTATGTAAGAATAATATTTTTAATGATTAATATCACTAATGAAACTATCTGATCATGAAATTTTTTGTGGAAAGTTTTAAAATTATGGGTTCATTTTATTTATTAGGTAAATTTTATAAAGGTTCTTTTTGAATCAGTTTTTGTAAGTTTTGTCTTTCAAAGAATTTATCCATTCCATCTTTATTGACATAATATTCCTTTGTAATGCTTTTAGTATCTGTAGGATATGTAATGAGGTCCTTATTTTCATTTCTGACTTTAGAACTTGTGTCTTCCATTTTTTTCTCCATGAACATAGCTTGAGTTTAACAAATTTACAATTTTTTTTTTCCCTAAAACTGGGTTTTGGCCTCATTGAGTTTTCTCTCTTGTTTGTGCATTTTTCTATTTGTTTTATATCTCTTTTTATATTCGTTATTTCTTTTCTTTCACTCACTTAAAATTTAATTGATTTTTTTACCTTAGCTCTTAAGCTGGAACTTAAATACTTGATCTGAGACCTTTCTTCATTTTTAACATAAAACTTAAAGGTATAAATTTTCCTTTAATCACTGCTTTGGTTGCTTCTCTTGAATTTTTATTTATATATGTATTGTGTATATATATATTTTTATTTTAATTATCTTCAAAGTATTTCCTAATTTTCCCTTATAACTTTTTCTTTGACTCCTTGTTTATTTAGACATGTATTGTTAAATATCCAAATATTTGAGTATTTTGCAGATATCTTTCTGTTAGTGATGTATCATTTAATTTTGTTATGTCTGAGGAAATATTTGTACTATTTCAATCCTGTTCAATTCTCTGAGACATGTTTTATAGCTGTGATTTTGGTCTGTCTTGTTAACTGTTTTATGTAAACTTGAAAATAACACTGGATGGGGTAATCTCTAGGTATCAATTGGGCCATCATGGTGGTTGGTATGTATTGAAGACTGTGAAAGGTCTGAGGTTGTTTCCTCTTTAAAAACAAGTTAGTCTGCCGTTGTTATATGCCTGCTGGAAGAAAACATAGAATTCCTTAATCAAAGACAGAGGACTTTATTATAGCACAACAAACTGATTTTTGTGTCTATTCCCTTTGTCTCCCATGTCTCATAGGGGAAATGCAGAGAGTCCTGGATAAATATTAGTTATACTGGTTTTGCGTCACAGCTGAAGAACCTTCCAGTTCAGATATTCTATAATAGGCTGCAAACAAATTTCCTTTTACCGTGGAGGGACACATGTTATATTGAACAGTAAACAAACCTACTTTTTGCCTTCAATTGAGATCCTTATCTCTTTTCCAGAGCTGTCTTACTCTATGAATATTCTTAAAAACATATTTTGGCATAAAGGCAGTCAGTATCTCTGCTCACAAATTGTTCAGAAATGCAAGAGATTCATGGAGAATTGACTCCCAGTAATCATGTTGTTCAAGTCTTCTATAGCCTTACTGATTTTCTGTTCATCAGTTGCTAACAGATTATGTTAAAGTCTCCAATTATAATTGTGAGTTACCGATTCTATTTTCAATTTTCATTTATTTCAAAGCTTTGTTATTTTACACAAACACATTTAATTGTTACATCTTTTTGGTGAATCTACTCTTTTATTATTAATGAAATGTATCGTTTTTTCCTGGAAATACTTTTTGTTCTAAAATTTACTTTGTCTCATATAAAAAGAAAAACAAAAAACACCCTAGCTTATTTTGATTAATGTTTGCATGTTATATTCTTTACCATCATTTTACGTTTAGTCTCTTTGTGTCCTTATATTTAAAGTGGGTTTCTTGTAGGTAGCATATAGGTAGTTGGTTTTTGTTTTTTATCTATTCTGACAACTACTGCCTTTTCATGGATTTCTACTTAATGTAATTATTGGTGTGCTGAATTTAAACTTTTAATACCAGTTGCTATTGCTAAGTAAAAAGCCATCCCAAAATCTGTGGCATAAAACAATAATCATTTTAATTTTATTTTTTTTATTCTGACCATCAGAAACTCAGAAAAAACATGTGAGGGATGGCTTTCTCTGCTCCTTATTGTCAGGGGCCTCAAGTGGGAAAACTTGAATACTGGACTGAATGACTTGGGGATTGAAATCATCTTGAGGCTTTTTGTTGGCTGTCAGCTGGTACATCAACTGGAGCTATTAGTTGGAACTCATCTACATATATCCTCTGCATGGGGCTTCTTGGTTTCCTCATAGCATCGTGGCTGGGATTCAAGAGAATGCCTTCAAGAGAACCAGGTAGAAGTTATGTACTCTTTATAACCTACCCTTAGAAATCAGAGTGTCATTTTCACTGTCCTCTCTTAGTAGGAACAGTCACAAACCCTCACCCAGATTCAAGGGAAGAAGACAAACCCCACTGTGAATGTGAAGACTATCAAAGGTATTCATAACCATGTTTTAAGACTGTTATATCTACCATTTTGCTTTTTTGCCATTATTTTTTTATTTGTTCTATTTTTCCCCAATATTTCTAACTTCTTAAAAAATTACTGTTTCATTTCATCTTCACTATTAGCTTAATAGCTATACCTTTTGATTTTATCTTATAGTGGTTGCTTTAGGACAGCATGTCCAAGAAAAATGTAATATGAGCCAAATTGTGTACCCCAAACATAAATTTAATTTTCCAGTAGCTATATTAAAAATTAAAAAGAGGTAAAAGTAATTATAAAAGTATCTTTATTTAACACATTAAAAAATAAAACCAAAATATTATTTTAATTCATAATCAGTGTAAAAAATGAGAATTTTATTCTCCATACTAAATCTTTAAAATTCAGTGTATAACTCATATTTATAGCAAACCTTAACTCAGACAAATCATGTTTCAAGTTCTCATTTTTCACATGTTGCTAGTGGTTACTGTATTGGGCAGCACAGCTCTAGGATTTATAATACTCATGTTTTGCATCAAATAGGACTATCTGTATTACTTAAAAGTATAATATATACTATATATATGTAATATTAGAACCTTATAGCAGTTTACATCTATTTTTCCTATCCCAGCTTTTTTATCTTGTGATATATTTTACTTTAAAAATTTTTAGAAACCCATAATACCTTATTAATTTTGCTTTAAGCAGTCTTTTTAAAACAAAATTGAAAAATAGAGGGAAAAGTCTTTCATATTCATGCATGTATTTGCCATTGCCAGCACTCTTTATTTGTTTGTGTAGATGTACATTCCTATTTGTTATCCTTTTCCTTCCTCTTGAAGAACTAATTTTAACATTGCTTGGAGTGTATGCCCACTGTTGAGAACTCTCTCTGTTTTTGATTGTCTGAAAGAGGCTTCATTTCATCTTTATTCTTGAGTGACATTTTCACTGAGTATAAAATTCTATTTTGACAGGTTGTTTGTTCTTTGTATTTTAAAGATGTAATTTCATTGAATTCTGTCTCGTAGTTTCTGAAAAGACTATTGTCATCTTTACCTTTGTTCATCTCTGTCTTTTCCATCCTGGCTGCTTTTAAGATTTTTTATTCTTTATCACAAATTTTTAGAAAATTTATTATAATATGTCATGGTGTGGTTTTCTCTGTGTTCATCCTAGTTGGGATTTTTTGAGTTTCCTGTATTTGCATTTATAGTTTTCTTACAATTTAGAAAAAGTTAAGCCGTCATTTCTTTAAAAACTTCTGTCTCTGTCTTTCCCTTCTTTCTAGGACTCTAGTTAACCTACTTGACATTCTCCCTCAAACCTTTGACAGTCTTGTCATATTTTCTCCTCTCTTCTCTATCTGCTTCATTTTAGATAGTTTCAGTTGCTGTGTCTCTTACTTCAGTGAGGTCTTTTGCAGTGTTTAATCTGCTTTAATTCCATTCAACATATTTTTCAGTTCAGATAGTGTAATTTTTAGAAATTCAATTCGGTTCTTTTTTAACTGTCCAGTTCTCTCTTTATATTTCTTTAAATACATGCAATATATAAAAACAGCTGTTTAAGGTCTTTATTTGCTAATTTCATCATCTGTCATTTTCAGCCTAATGCCAGATTGTGAACTTTACATTGTTGAATGTTTTTACTATGTCGTCGTCTTTTTTGTTTAGCTTATCTCGGCAGGCAGTATATTCCTTGAAGATTAGGTCCACCCTTTTTACCTTTCCAGGGTTGTTTTTAAACTTCAATGGAGCAGGTCTTTAGTAGCCTTTCTCCAGGGCTTCTTTTGTCCTACCACTGAGTCTACTGATTGCTGGAACACAAAATTCCAATGTCTCCCAGACTTTTGTAATTTTTGAGAATTGTTTACCTTATTGCTCTCTAGCAGTTGTTCTTTGCCCTTGTGGAGTTTTACCCTGCATGTGCACAGATTATTATTCAACCAAAGACTCAAAACCCCCACATTGATGTCTGGAGCTTTTTCTCTGTCTCGCTCCCTTTTCTGTCCTCAAATCCCAGCTGCCTTTGTCTTTCCGAACTCTAGTCTCCGTCTCCTTAACTTAGTGAGATTTCTGTGCTCTGCTTGTGATGGCTATCCCTGCTCCGTGATTCGGAAGGCATCCAGTTAGAAAGCCAGGCTGATAATGGGACTCACCTTATTTTTTCTACTTTTAGGAATCACAGTCTTGTGCTTCCTGTTGGTAGGTGTCTTAAAAAATTTGTCCAGTTCTCTAGCTTTTTTTTTGTAGCAAGGGAATAAATGCAATAGCTTGCTAGGATTAAAAGTGCTGAAGACAACTGTAGTGCTTTAAAAACCTTTGGACAAATTAATAAGGGTTCAAAAATTTTCCAAGTCAGTTTTATGGTTGAGCATTTATATTAATATGCTACTTGACCTCTGTATAATTAACATTTTCAGGTTACAAAGCTCTGTCTGTTCTAATGGCATATAAATTGTAAGAGTTTACAGAATTTACATGAAATGTTTTAAGAGTCTTTGTTCTGTAATAATTGCCACTTGTTAAGGTTGTTAAATTTAAAATATTGTATCTATATCAAATCTAACAAGAATTATATCAGTTCAGGACTGAGTATTTTGGAATGATTACACACAGGTCCTCTCCAGCACAACTGCTGAATTCACATCCTGGGTCTACCACTTACTAACTTGGTGTTACCTTGGACAAATCACATAACTTCTCAGAATTACAGTTTCGTATCTGCAAAGGGAAAATGATTTTACATCTCTGAGGATTGTTGGGAGGCTTAAATGATTAAAGAGAAAATGATTTTACATCTCTGAGGATTGTTGGGAGGCTTAAATGATTATATGTGAGGCTTAAATGATTAATAATTTTACATCTCTGAGGATTGTTGGGAGGCTTAAATGATTATATGTATGAGAATGTTTTTGGATGTATATGTAAAGTTTTTAGAGCAGTACTTGACATTAAGAGCTCATTGTTAGTAGCATATTATTATATGTGGTTATTATATCAGAGAACTGAGTTTTTGAGTAGATTAAGATTTATTCCTCTAAATCATATATTTTTCTCACCATTTTAATTGAAGCATCCCTTGTTTTTTATTCATGTATATCATTATGCAATTTAAAGAATCATAACAATCACTTATATGTACCATCTAGCATTAGCAATACTCTTTCTCTCATTTTGAATTTTCTTTTTATTGTTGTTTTTCTTTATAATACAATTGACTACATGTTGATTTAGTCATAAACAATATATAATTTAATTTGTCATGTTTTTTAAATGTCATGTAAAAATAATGACAGGTAGTCTACTTGTTTGCTCAATTTTTTGTTTAGGTTTATCTGTGTTGTTACATGTAACCATAGTACATTCATTTTTACTTCTGTGGAATTTTTCATATTTTTAGGTTTTTGCTGTTATACACTGGATGATGGCTCTGAATATTTCTGTACATGTTTCTTAGTTACATGTGCTAGAGTTTCTCTTGGTATATGTCTAGAAACAGAAATTTCGGGTTGTAATCTTCAGTTGGATGCCATCTGGAACAGGCCAGAGTGGAAGTGAGTTGCTGCAGTAGGCCAGGCAAGGTATTAAGGGGACTTTAACTAGAATAGTTACTAGGTGATAGAGGAAAGTAAATGTATTTCAGATTTTGTTTATAAATATAATCAACAGGTGTTGATGTTGGTCGCATAGAACGAGGGTGGCATGATGAGGGAGAGGGCCATCAGTAACAACTCCCATAATTTATTCATATATTTATCTTTAAATTATTATTTATTTATTTTAATTTTTTTTATTGATGTTGGTTAACAAATTCTAACAATTTTCAGGTGTACACATTAACAGTAAGGCATATATATATTTACACTGTGTGTTCACATCCCATAGTTAGATTTCTATTTGTCACCACGTATTTGACCCTTTTTACCTCGTCTACCTCCTCCCTCCCCTCTGGTAACTACTAGTCTATAGTCCATGTCCATGAGTGTCTGTTTGTTTGTCCTGTTCATTTGTTGCTTTTAAGTTTATATACCACATATAAGTAATCATTTGATTTTCAACTTTTTCTGCCTGGATTCTTTCGCTTAGCATGATTATTTCGAGGTCCATCCATGTCGTTGCAAATGACAGTATTTCATCTCTTCTTATGGCTGAGTAATATTCCATTGTATGTATGTAGCACAGCTTTTTTATATACAATATCCAATTTTCGTAGGACACTTAGGTTGCTTCCATGTCCTGGCCACTGTGAATAATGCTACTATGAACATCAGTGTGCAAATATCTTTTCATATATGAGTTGTCAAGTCTTTGGGGGTAAATACCGAGTAGAGGGATTGCTGGATCATATGAGAGATCATTGCTTAGTTTTTTGAGTAACCTCCATACTGTTTGCCATAGTGGCTGTACCAATTTGCAGTCCCACCAGGAACGTATGAGAGTTCCTATTTCTCCACATCCTCTCCAACATTTGTTATTACTTGTCCTGTTGAATATAGCTATTCTAACAGGTGTGAGATGGTATCTCATTGTGGTTTTGATTTGCATTTCTCTAATAGCTGGCACTGTTGAGTATCTTCTCATATATTTGTTGGCCATTTGTATGTCCTTTAGGGAGAAGTGTCTATTCAGAGCCTCTGCCCATTTTTTGGATCGTTTGTTTTTTTATTGTTATTGAGTCATATGAGATCTTTGTATATTTTGGATATTAGGCCCTTATCAGAGGCATTGCTGCAAATATATTTTTCCATTCAGATGGTTGTCTCTACCTCGTTGACAATTTCTTTTGCTGAGTAGAAGCTTTTTAGTTTGATGTAGTCCTATTCATTTATTTTTTCTCTTACTTCCCTTGCCTTTGAGGTCAAATTCATAAAATCCTCTTTAGTTCCTATGTGTTCTTCTATGCATTTTATTGATTCTGGTCTTATAGTCAGGTCTTTAATCCATTTTGAGTTAATTTTGGGGTGTGGTGATAGACAACAGTCTAGTTTCATTCTTTTGCAAGTGGCTTTCCTGTTTTCCCAGCACCATTTATTGAAGAGGCATTCCTTTCTCTACTGTATGTTTTTGGCTTTTTGTCAAAAATTACTTGCCCATGTAAATATGGGTTTACTTCTGGACTCTCGATTCTGTTCCACTGGTCCATGTGTCTGTTTTTCTGCCAATACCATGCCGTTTTGATTACTGCCCTTTGTAGTATAATTTAAAGTTGGGCAGTCATGCCTCCAGCCTTGTTCTTTTTTATTAGGATGGCTTTGGCAATTTGGAGTCTTTTGTACTTCCATACAAATCTGATGATTTTTTGTTCTATTTCTTTAAAAAAATGCCAATGGGATTTACGGGGATTGCATTAAATCTGTATATGCTTTAGGTAATAAGGTCATTTTATGCTGATTCTTCCAATCCAAGAATACAGAATATCTCCCCTTTTCTTGGTATCTTGATTTCTTTTAATCGGGTCTTGTAGTTTTCATTATATAGGTCCTTCACATGTTTTGTTAGATTTATTCCTAGGTATTTTATTATTTTTGGTGCAATTGCAAAAGGAATTATTTTTTCCACTTCTTTTTTTGACACTTCATTATTAGAGTATAGGAATGCTATGGATTTTTGAATGTTGATTTTGTGTCCAGAAACTACCGTTATTTGCTTATTGTTTCTAGTAGTGTTCTTAAGAAGTTTTTAGGGTTTTCTATACAGAGAATCATGTCATTTGCAAATAGTGGCAGTTTGATATCTTAGTTTCCTATTTGGATGCCTTTTATATCTTTTCCCTAATTGTACTTGCTAGGACCTCCAATGTTATATTGAACAAGAGTGGTGATAGTGGATAGTCTTGCCTTGTTTCTGATCTTAGAGTGAAGGTTTTTAGTTTTTCACCATTAAGTATAATGTTGGCAGAGAATTTGTCATATATGTCCTTTATTATGTTATGGTACTTTCCTTCTATACCGATTTTGTGAAGTGTTTTGATCATAAATGGGTACTGTATCTTGTCAAAGGCTTTTTCTACATCTATTGTTATGATCATATGATTCTTATTTTTTAATTTGTTTATGTGGTGTATCACATTAATCGATTTGCGTATGTTGAACCATTCCTGTGCCACTGGGATGAATCCCACTTGATCGTGGTTTATAATCCTTTTAATATGTTGCTGTATTTGATTCACTGATATCTTATTTAGGATTTTTGCAGCTGTATGCATGAGAGATATGATATGTAGTTTTCTTTTTTTGTGTTACCTTTATCAGGTTTTGGTATCAGAATAATATTGGTCTCATAAAATGAGTTGGGAAGTATTGTCTTCTCTTCAATGTTTTGGAAGATTTTGTGGAGACTAGGTATTAATTCTTCTTTGAATGTTTGGTAGAATTCATTGGTGAAGTCATCTGGTCCTGGACTTTTACTTTTGGGTAGGTTTTTGATGATTGTTTCAATTTCCATACTGCTGATCGGTTTGTTTAGATTTTCCAGTTCTTGATTCAGTTCAGGAAGGTTGTATTTTTTTAAGCACTGGTCCATTTCTTTTAGGTTATTAAATTTGGTGTTAAATACTTTTTCATAGTATTCTTGTATGATCTGTTGTATTTCTGAGGTGTCTGTCATAATTTCCCGTTTCATCCCTGATTTTGTTTATTTGTGTCCTTTCTCTCTTTTCTTTAGTTAGTCTAGCCAGGGGTTTATCAATTTTATTAACCTTTGCAAAGAACCAGCTCTTTGTTGCATTTCTTTTTTCTATTTTTTTTTGTTTGTTTTTAATTTCATTTATTTCCATTCTAATTTTGATTATTTCTTTCCTTCTGCTGACTTTAGGCTTCATTTGTTCTTCCTTTTTTAGTTCTTTAACATGAAGCGTTAGGTTGTTTATTTGGATTCATTCTTGTTTTTGGAGGTAGGCCTGTAATGATATGAACTTTCCTCTTATGACTGCTTTTCCCGTGTCCCAAAAGTTTTGCTATGTTGTACTATCATTATCATTCGTTCTATGTATCTCCTGATCTCTCTTTTTATTTCTACTCTGACCCAGTTATTCTTCATTAGCATGTTGTTTAATCTCCATGTATTTGTGGTTCTCACTTTCTTTTTACAATTGATCTCTAGCTTCAAAGCATAATTATCAGAGAATATTATTGGTATGATGTCAATCCTCTTATATTTGTTGAGGCTATCTTTGTATCTCAGTATGTGATCAATCCTTGAGAGTGTTCCATGTGCACTAGAGATGAATGTATAAGCAGCTGTTTGGGGATGGAAGGCTTTGTAAATGTCAGTTATGTCCAGTTGGTCTAATGTGTCATTTAAGAATGTTATTTCCTTATTGATTTTCTGTTTGGATGATCTGTCCTTATCTGACAGATCACTACGATAGTGTTTTGGTCTGTTTCTCCTTTTAGTTCTGTTAGTAATTGCTTTATATATTTTGGGGCTCCCTGATTGGGAGCATAGATATTAATAAGTGTTATGTCTTCTTGGTGTATGATTCCCTTTATCCTTATGAAGTGTCCCTTAGTATCTTTCTTTACCTTTTTTATTTCAAAGTCTATTTCATCCACTATTAGTATCACTACTTCTGCTTTCCTCTGAATGCTGTTTGCTTGAAATATCATTTTCCACCATTTCACTTTGAATCTATATTTGGCTTTGGAACTGAGATGTGCCTCCTGGAGGCAGCATATGGTTGGGTTTTGTTTTTTGATCCAATCTGAAGCTCTGTGCCTTATTATTGGTGAGTTCAGTCCATTTACATTTAGGGTGATTATTGAAATATGATGCCTTCCTATAGCCATTTTATCTTTTGCTTTCTGGTAGCTTGGTGTTCCCATTGCTTCCTTGTCTTTGTGTTTCTGTCTTCTTTAATTTGTTTGGCCTTTGTGAGTTTTCCCTCTGGATCTTCTTGTTTTATGTTATATACTTCAGTTCTGAATCTTTGGCATGTAGTTACCATTACAAATACGTAAAGGATAGTTATATATATAGTTATTCATTTTCTTCTGCGCATGCCCTATCTCCATTCCCCTGTGTGAATTTGGGTCTTTGAATCCTTCCCTTTTCAGTCATTATTCTCTCAATTTGTCCCTATGTATGCTGAATGTTCATTACTATCTTGCAATAGAAAATCTCTTCTTTTTGTTCAAGCTTATAATGTCCTGTTTTTAGAAGGGTTGCATTCCTGTGCTTCTGTCTGCCTGCTAGTCACCTTACTCCTAGTTAGGTATTTATTTATTTTTTGTCATTTTGTTTTAGATGAGCTGACCTCTTTCATATTTTTTGTAATGCAGGCCTCTAGTGGTGAATTCCCTCAATTTTTATATGTCTCGAAAGGTCTTTATTTCTCCTTCATATCTAAAGGAGAGTTTTACTGGATACATTATTCTTGGCTAGGAGTTCCTTTCTTTTAATAGTTTGAATATTTGATTCCACTTCTTTCTGGCTTGTAAAGTTTGTGCTGAGAAGTCTGACATTAATCTAATGGATTTTCCTTTATAGATTACCATCTTCTTTTCCCTTGCTGCCTTGAGAATACCGTCTTTGTCATTGATTTTTGATAATTTTAATACAATGTGTCTTGGAGAAGGCTTTTTTGGGTTGAGATAATTGTGTATTCTTTTGATTTCTTGAATTCCAAGCTCCAGCTCATTCCTTAGATTTCGGAAATTCTCAGCAAGTATTTGTCTGAAAATTCTTTCTAGTCCTTGCTCCTTTTTGTCCCCTTTGAGAATGCACATTATACTTATGTTTCCATTTCTGATCATATCAGCTAGTTCTTGTATTTCTCTTTCATTATTTTTTATTCTTTGGTTTCTCTCTTCTCCTTCTGATTTATTTCTACATTTCTGTCTTTGATATCGCTGATCCTTATCATCATTTGGTCAGCTCTGTTTCCCCAGCTCGCTATTTCTTTTTTCAACTCTTGCAGTGTGTTTTTAATCTCCGGAAGTTCTATTCCGTTCTTTTTGAGGGTTTCAAGCTCTTTACTAAAGAACTCATTCTGTTCATCTAGTTGTTTTTTCAGTTCCTGAAATTGTTAATATGACTCTTTTCAGATCTCACTGAGTTTTTTCAGAAGAATCATCCTGAATTCTCTGTCATTTAAGTCATATTTTTCTATGTTTGTAAGCTTATTTTCTGGATTTTTTTTCTTTCTTTCTGAGATGCCTTGTTACCTTGATTGTTTGTGGTGTTTAATGGACTATTTCTCTGCCTGGGCATCAGTGGAAGTGTATTCTGCTTTTTTTCCCCCCAGAAAGAAGATTTATTGTATAAAGATCTCTCTTTCTCCTGTTGCAAAGAAGGCGCTTTTCTTTTGGTTTCCAGTAGGTGGGGTCTAAGCCTCTTGTATCCCTGCTTTATATAAAGCCTTAATAATGCCTTTTTTTCCTTAGAGATGTTTAATCATGCTCACTACCCTCAGTCTCAGTCCTGTCAGTGTTAGTGGCAGTTTCAGTAGCATTTGCTCAGATTCTTCTGGGGCTCCGTAGCATTCCTTCTCAGAGAGTATGGGGGGATGGGCCCTCTGTGTTGAGGGATGGCGGTTTTGGCTCAGCCTCAGTTTAGCAACTGTGGCTGGTAAAAATCAGCTGTTGTTTTTCTACCATCCTGCTTCTCGGTTTTCTGCCCCCATGCCTTGGCACTGCTGCTGGGTGTGTGGAGCTCACAGCTCTCCCAGGCAGGGATTTTCAAGGAACTCACCGCACTTTCCCCCCTCCCCTTCCTCCTATAGGGAGCTCTGGTGGCTGCAAGAGACAACTTCTTTGTTTCTCCTGGTTCACTGCTCAATACCCGGGGTTCTGACCTCCGGTATCTCTTATGCGCAGATCCCACGCTCAGACGTGCTGGTGTGCAGTTTGGGTGTTTGTTTTGAGTTGTAGATGTTCAGCTTATTGTTCTTTTCAAAGGGAGAAATCTGGGGATGTCTCTCACTCAGCCATGTTTCTGACATCACTCTTCTTATAAGATTAAATGGCGATACCATTTATTGAAATGGAGACTGCTCCAAAAGATAAGACATTTAATTTGTTTGAATTCATACATAGGTATTTCCTTTTTTAAAAAAGAAAAAATAGTTTTACTCTCTTATTAGCTCTATATAATGCACTTTTCTCTTTCCATTATGCTGCTTTAGATGTGCTCTAAACATAAATAAGAACTAAGTGGTTTATAATTATATGTAATGTCACGAAATAAAGATTTAGGAGGTTTCTTTAGGAATGTAATGAGATTTGGCCTCGATTTTTTTGATTACGTCAAGTTCTGAGCTCTGTTGATAAAGGTTATTAGCTAAATTTCAGGTAAGATATGATCTTATTAAGGTCTTTTCTTCATATTAAAGTTATTTACATGCAGTGACAGTTGGAGGGAAAAGATCATAATTTATATGCTAAGGAACATGGCAAGTGATACGAAGTCTGTAACTCTGGATTGAATTTTGGCCCTGCAACTGGTAAGCTGTGTAGCAGTTTCCTATTGCTCCTTTTTTAACAAGATTATCAAAAATTTAGTGGCTTAAACAACACATGATTTTTATTCTGCCTCTCTGGAAGTCAGAATTCCAGCTGAGCTAAAATCAAGTGTCGACATAGCTGTGTTCTATTTGAAGGCTATAAGGGAGAATCTTTTTTATTGCTTTTTTCACCTTCTAGAGGCCACCCCACATTCCTTGGCCCCTTCCTTTATCTGCAGAGCCAGCAAATCCTTCTGAGACTGTCATCTCTCTCTTCTCCTTGTTTTTTTTTTTTGCTTCCCATTTCTATTTTTAAGGACCCTTATGATTACAGTGAGCCTACCTGCATAATCTAAGATGATATCCCTGTCTTGAAATCAGCTGATTAGCAACTTTAATTCCATCTACAACCTTAGTTCTATTTTGCCGTGTAACGTAACATATTTACAGGTTTCAGTGACCAGAGCATGTGCGCATACAGAACTGCCACAGACTTGATGCTCACATTTTAGTCACATGAGCAACTTGAACAGCTTTCTTGTTTACAAAACAATAATAATAATAATAACAATATCACTCACTTTTATATTTAGGTGAAGAGTGTGTTTGGAGGACTTTAAGAATATAAATGATTGGCAAATGTTGTAGGTTTTATTTTTGTTATAATTTATACCGAAGGCAGTATATAAGACAGGAGGACACTTAAAGGCTCATAATCCACTTTAATCATTTATCTTTGTGTTCGTAGATTAGCCACTTTAAAAGTCAGGAGAGATGTATGAATTTTAGCACATTTTGTGTGATGTGTATTAATGAGATGTTTAAAGTATGTATTACATAGGTTCTCATCCCCTTTTCATTTTTTAAGCCAACTATTGGGGATAGTAACGTTATGGGCCCAAGACCTATGACTCTATTGAAAACTTCTTAAACTTGAAATTGCATTAGATTTATTTTTTAAAAAAGAAAATGATCTTTGTCTAAGATGGCAGAGGCATAATAAGGCATATATATGGGTGACTTGTCTCTTTAAAAGGCTTATAGATTAGCAGAAGTCATTAAAAGAATTTAACATTTTCCTGCGTCTTGCGCCCTCCCTGAAAAGTTTATGAGAAGATGGAAATTAAGAGTCACACGAGAATATTGCAGTCAGAGCCATTTGTCTCATACTCATGAATGTAGTCTAATCTGTGTGAGTAAAATTGAAAAATAACAACAAAATAGGAGCTCTCAAACAACCACAGGCCTTTAATTCAAATGCATAACTTTATAACCTAAAATATATATATTTATTTTTTTGCTTTTCCCTTTCTTAGAAAAAAGTAAAATTTGTTAAATTAAGTCTCTAAACACAAATTGCTTTCTGGCTGTAAAATCAAAGCTTTGTGTCATTTCTTATTACTGGAGCATTTTGTTATAGGTAAAGTATATAATGAGGTAGGTATGGGTGGGTTGTAGGAAGGCTGTAACACCATGAGACATACACATAACCACACCCCACCCCCACCCCACACCCTCACACCCTCACCCACCTTTGGGATTGTCCCTTCTTTTCTCTGCCCTATCACTGAGTAATAGAGTTATACAAAGTTCACCTGAGCATACGTCCAGGAGAGATGGGAAATGTTAAGTCTCCTGGAAGCCAGCACAGTTCAAAGTTGATTTTCTTAGTCTCGGTCTTGTAGTTTGGGGGATTTTATGGCTTTTCGATGTATGTTTGAGAAAGAAGGATCCTCATTCCTTCTTTAACCTAAGCAAATAATCTTCAAGGACTTTGATCACTGGGAAGAGGGAAAGGAGACTGTCATCTGTCCTCCAGATGAAAGGCTCTTCTTGGCAGGAGCCTTACAGAGATGGGTCATAATTTTTTGGTGGTTTTGATTTTATGCTTCTAAAAAAGATCTTTTTAAAAATATTTATGGTTGGTTTTCTTTCTTTCTTTTTGGTTTCTTTCCTTTTTAGTGATAGAAGCTATAGCCAGCTATCTGTGTGAGCTCACTTATGCACCTCTCCTAAGGCAGGGGCTCTGATACAGATAGGTTTTGGTGGAGGTTTGGAGGTCTTCCTTACTTGCCTTTAGGCCAAGCCTGCCTGCCGATTTCCGGTTGAGCTGAACTTGTCCTTTAAAAAAAAACCCTTTATATTACCTTGGCTTCTTAGAGAAGACCTAGTGTGCCTTAGTAATAGCTTCTCCACTAGAGGTGGAAGGAAGAGATTGGGGGAAGTTATTGAGCCAGGACTTGGTTGCATTCTGTTCTCATCCTTTTTATATCCTTTTCTGAATGCCTATTCTGGGTGTCCTGACTGACATTTTTATACCACCTGGAATAATGCTTCTTGAAAAGTATGTCTTTAAAGCCACATTACTGTTGTGAACAAAATTAGGATGTAAAGCAAATTTGATAGAAAATGAAGTTTGGGGGGTAAATAGACCTGCAGAATTTTACAGCTGCTACATTCCTCGGTATCCTCCTGTGTATTTAATCACTGGACAGATATAAGGGTAAATTGTTCCTTGGTATATATTTAACCTACATCTCAGATACTTATTAAGGGGCTTAACTTGATCTGTATATCCTCTTTAAGAGAACTGAAAAGGAATATGGAGTGGCATATCTGTTTTCATTGTAGTGTTAGATATATGGTAAGTTAAACCATTTTTGTGGAAGTTGAAAGTGTAATATTAAAAGTATCCCGTTTTCTAGCCATTTGTGCACATTAAAAATAACTTGCTATTCATGTTCACTGGTTTTCTTGTTAGACAGTTTAGGGGACTTGCCACAACACATGCAATAGATTATAAAAAGACTGCAAATTTAATAATTACAACATGGCGCAGACCGCGCTGGCAGATACTAGAGTACAGCACTCTCTTTAATCACGGTGCCTCCCATAGTGTGGGTGGTCACGGTCCACAGACGGTTCAGGCAGTCTAGTCCCCTTGCGAGAAGGACTGTGAATCAGAGCACAAGTAAACAGCATTCTACGGGCTTTTCAGGATTTTCATTTTAAGAAAGTATAGCATTTCTTTTAGGTTGCTTTTCCCCTTTCTCTTCTCCTTCTCCAGCCTCTTCCTTTAAATTTTTGTTGTTTATACTCTTTTATCAGATGAAATCTTAATTGTATATGCTTTCTTTTTCCGGCCCTTTTTTTTTTTTTTTTTGCAGCAAAATAAAATATGTTTAACACTTCAAAAGTCTATTTCAACACAAAAGGTGAAAGTGACCAGTAGGATATTGTGATCATTAGAAGTTAGCAGCTTATCACAATAAGCTTTGGTAAAAAGAATATAATCAATTTATTTCCTTGTTTCATTTTTTAAAAACATTTAACTTCTGCCCCTTATTTGATTCCTTTGATGTTTGTTTGATAGAATGAAAATTTGAATTATTTGTGAAGTTTTTTCTTCCTCATTCAAAAATGTTCCTTTTAGACTATTTTGTTCTTTAGTATTTTATTTACCTTTTCAATAAGTTTTATTGTCCTTTGATGTTATGAATATTGATGAAAGAATCAAGTAATGAAAATGTAAAGTCACTGGTTTTTGTCCATTTATGAGAATTATGGAGTTTATTAAAGGTTTTGGTCAGTTCCCCTAGGGAGGAGTTATTTTAAATGATAAATGTGTGCAAGAGGTTGTGTATTATTTCAAGCTTTAACGTTTTCTCCCTAAAAGAGTAATTTTTAAAATAAAGACTCAGAAAAATACAGGTTTGTTAATAAAAGAGCATTTCATATTACAAATGTGTACCCTTACCCCCTTCTCACCCCTTTTGATTTCCTTAGGTGAATACTGTCTTATTGGTTAAAATTATAGACAGGCTGTTCCTAGTCATCATTTTTTTAAATAAAACATGACATTTTAGTTGATATTTTATATTAGCATACAAAATTAATATAAAGATGTATAAAAAAAGAAAATAGTTTGCAAACTTGTGTATCAAGATATACTCCCTAATAAAGTCATTATATTGTACTTTTTTCCCATAAGCTGATAAAAAATGGATTGCCTACAATTGTAATTTACAATGACATTGTCAAAACCAGCTTAAAGAGAAAGTAGAGTGATTATATACTTTAGAAAGAATAACTTTCTTTTAAAATCATACCTTTAAAAAATCCAGCGCTATATATAGATTTTTGGAGAATTTTATTGTTGTTCATGAAAGCATTTAAAAAATACTTGAGTCATTTTCATTTATGATAAAGCTAATCTAATTCTCTGTTCTGATGCTGCTTGCCAAACTTTAGATCACAACGGCTTAAGAAAAAAATTGCTGGCTAATCCCCTTTGGTATTTTGAAGCTATTTTGGGCACCCTTTGTTCTATGGTATGTTACAGTCTGTTTATGGGGAGCCATCGGGCGTTTGATGTGGGACCCTCTGGCAGAGGGGATTGGAACTTGAGAGTCTGGGTGCAACTGGGACAAGTTAAGGATGCTGAATATAACTTTCTTTTGGAATTGTCTTTCATCTATAAATTGAAGGATTACATTTAATTTTAAATGGAGTACGGGTGAGGCAGGTTGGTTTTGGTTTTAGAAGTTACCATTTGGAGTTCAGTAACCATATCAAAAGCAGGGATGTTGACATTTTAAATTTTATTACTGGTTAACATACACTTACTACTGAGCATTTAGTCTCCTTTTTTCTGAGTTTCCTGATGAGCCTCAGAACTTGACTTAAGACGCCAGGGTAAACCCTCCTTCACAGAAAATGTGCGTGAGTTAATGCCTCATTTCAGGCTTATTTTGTGGTTCCTACTGAGTGGGCTGCATGAGGTTCAACAAGTTTTATTCACAGACATACTTTCAGAACATTTCCCCTCTTACCATTATTTAATTAAGTTGATAATATCCTCAGGAGAGGGATTCATGAGTTTATATAGACGTAGCCCCTTGAACTCCTTTCATAAAAAAGATACTTAGCAATATGAGAGACTTAAATAATATTAAGACTAGAAGACTGTATGTTCTGTATACAATTTTTGTGATTTCTTGAATGAAATTAAAGCATGAAGTATTACATGAACATAGACTGTTATCCTTGAAAAATTTATCCTTTCCTGGCGTTGGTCTATAAAGAACACATTATCATATATCATTATGGTGTTTTTATGCTCCTAGTGGTATTTACAGCCCTATATCCTCCTCACACCATCCACCCTAAGTGTAAATATTCATCATTGTGTTTTGTGTTGTTGATTAGCAGCTCTCAGAGTTTGATCCAAGGACTCTCAGGTCTATAAGACCCTTTCAGGAGATCTGCCATGTCCTTTCTTTTCCAAATATGTATCTTTGTGATAATGGATTTTCTTCATGAGTTGAACCAAAGCAACATATCACAACCAAGTGAATGCAGCAGCAGATATGAGAACACTGCTGTCTTCTATTAAGCCAGACATTAAAGAGATTTGTAAAACAAACAAACAAAGTAAAACCATGCCACTCTATGCATAATTTTTTTGTTTTGGAAAATATAGTTGTTTTCCATGCATGTTTCTGTTAACATGTAAAGGGCTTACTATTATCTCTAATTAATTAATAGATAATATTGTACAAAGTTCTGAGATTTAATTACTAGTATAGTAAATATTGATAGATGAAACCCATAAACAAAATCTCATTGGGGTCCTAAGACTAAAACATTTTAGAACTATTATTATAGATATTGGGGCTATTGCTGTAGTTCTCAAATCAGTCTTCTGTTGGCTTCTCTGAGAGTCTGATCCAAGTGAGCCTATAAAATATATGAAATTAGCCCACAGTCATGAGGTTTTAATTCAGTATCTCCTTTACATTTTCAGAACATTTTTATGATGTGTCTTTTTATAAATGAAGTGTCTATCAATCAAAGCTGCCAGTGTCCTTTTGTAAATTTAAGGAGCCATAGGTTACATAGTTTTGATATCTTTTACTTAATAATTGATATTTCTGTGTAGTTTGGCATAATCTACACCCATGTGCATTTTAATATATAACTTTTGACAAACATTAGAGATTGCCATCTTTCAATTGCCATCTTTCATATATGATTCCATGGCAATCGTAGAATCTATGGTAGTTGTAATAAGCATAGAATACATTGTTCGCATGTGTATTTGGGATGTTTCTAACCATATTTGCCTCAGTTACCCAATATTTTGTATTTTTCAATTGATTTTTAGTTTGGGGATAAATTAGAAAAAAAAATAACCTGGCAAAATAACCATTATTTTTGCCTTTATTCTTACTTTAAATCATCTATTTTTAGTTTATCTTGCTTTGTAACTAATCCTTTCGAATATGGTTTACATCTGATTTGTAAGGGGCTAATGCCCTATCTATAGAGCAAATAAACTTCTGTACTGGAAATGTAGTCAGGTAAGTTCAGATCTGGTTCCTTTTCTTCTATTTATAATTACCATCTAAAATCTTTAGAGAAAGTGATTGATTGCTTATCTTTTAAGTGTCTCCAGGAACAGAGCCTATCTGTTGGCAACTTATAGCAGGGTTGATTCACTGATCTGCTTAGGAAGTTGTCTAACTTCTGCCCTGTGCTGGGAGAGCTGGCTCTTTCTCTAGATTGGCTCTTTCCTGTTAACCCCCATGTCCTCTCTTCTGGGACACTGCCTCTCCTGGGGGAGTTTCCCCAGCTCTCCTTACAGCCAGCAGCACCCCTGGTGTCTTCCATTTAGTCTCAGGTCACATGGAGGGGGAGGAAGTTTTCTTCTTCCTTTGAGCTTAATACAGCAATTTTATATATTTGGCATTGTAGGTGATTTGCATGATAATGAGCTTATTATGCTTGTTGAGTTCTGCCAAATACCTAATTGATTTTTTCCAAGATTATAGTAGTCAAGAACCATCTGCCTTCTGTATTACACAGGTACAGCTATAAATGCTTTTTATGTAAGCAAAATGTATCTTATTATAGAAAGTAATCTGAGATTTAGAGTATATTAAGGGACTTGGTTTCTGGAAATGTTTTGAAACTTGGAAACCTTTTAAAACTGCTATTACTTATCACTTAAAAATAGATATATAACTGTCTAAGTAGGTGGCCTTTTGTGTCTTGGCTAGTATTAGAGTGTGGTGTTTCTCACACATAAAGGAACAAATTTAAATCACTAGGTGCTAAACCAATAGATTTCAGTATGAATTAGTTAAGAACTATTGTAGTTCTTGTTATGTGGTTGCATAAATGGTCCCCCCCACTATATTTAGTTTATGCAGACTGTGTCTCCATTCCTTCATCCTTTTCTTTTTTCACTGAAAAAGTAGCAATTTTGTTAGTGGATTGCTTTGAAGAAAATACAGAGGGAAGAAGAGAACTGGACCTATGATTACTTTTCATAAGTGAGGATAAGCATAGGCTTTAGGGCTTGCCAGGTCTTCAGTTCTATGGCTTTTTTTTTTTTTCCCTTAACATTTCCAAAGGTTTTGTGAGTGAATTTCAAATGAAACTTCAGGCCTTGGAACAGTTCCATTAAAAGGTTGTGTGGTCTTAGCCACAGTAGCAGCACAATTTATTTTTCCTGTACTAGTTTCACAGAGGTTAACTGAGCTGGAATTGATGAGAGACTAGCAGTGTAAGGGGGTATGTGTGTGTTATGTGTAGGCTTTTTCCCTCTTGATTTGTATAAAAAAATGGTTTAGCAGAATTAACATTTGCCTGTTGATTTAAAAGGGAACAAATCGAATGAGTCTAATATGCTTAATAATACTGTATTGTTCAAGCCTTTAAAAAAATGATCTCTCTTTTGTTAATTGTATTTTTATATTGCGTAGTACCAAATTGCATTGTGTGGATTTGCTTTCTTGTTTGGAGATGTACTACAGTTTACAACTCAGCATAATCTTAGTTAACTTGTTCTAGAAACTAAATTTTGATTGTCTGAAACTAAATAGCACTTGACTATATTCATGATTGAGACAGGCTTATTCTTAGTTCAAATAAATATTTTGAAGGTAACAGAGGTAACTTTTATTCCTTTGGTCATTATATTTTTAAGAAAAAAGTGATCTGTTATTTACATGTTATCTCATTATACATGTTATATTGCTGAGGAATAGTAAATTTCTAATGAAAATACTAATTGTATTAATACTTCCGATTTTGATACTGTTTTGTAGATTTCAAAGCAAATCCCTGTTATCTCATTTAATTCTTACAATAATCTTGTGATACCACAGGGCTTGTATAATTATATTCATGTCATAGATGAGACATGTAATGAATTTGCCTGAAATTCTCTATTTGTTAAGTGAAGGTACTCCACTAAACACCTTGCTGCTTATGAAAGCCGCTCTGGCTTCCAGTCAGACCTCCTTTATATTTTACACAGTGGTACATAGACAAATTGCAACAATAATATTGTTTATATTGTACATTTATTGACTGCTTACAAAGTGTCACACACTTCGAGATAATGTTTTCTGTCATTTAATCACTTCAACACCCTCACTCTTTTGTAGATGAGAAAACTAAGGTACAGAGAGATTAAGAGCTTTCCTAAGGCTATATCACCAGTAAATGGTGGACACCATTATGAATCACAGCAGTTTTACTCTAAGATTCAGGATTCTTAACTGCTACACTTCATTAGCTCCCAATAGTGGTTCATCTGCACTGATTTTTAAGCATCAAATATTCACTGATATTTCTAATAGCATCTATTTGCATTTGTCCCTAATCTTGAAGATTTAGAAATGAGAGGTTTTATCATCTAAATTTACATCAAATAAGACATTTTAAAATATTTATTACAAGTATCTATACTACATGTAGCAGACAGATGTCAGCTAGTATAAATCAGCCTAAAAATAAGGCAATTGTTTACCAAAAAAGAGAGAAAGCTCATATGAGCTATGAAAACTTTTACCTAATAGATATTCTCATTCTTGTATAGAGGGTTCTTATGATATGAAACTTTGAGGGGGAAGCGAAGTATGGAAGAGTCTCATCTAAATAAGAGAATCATTGTACCAAAGTGAATGTGCACATCTCAAAACTAAAAAGAAGTCATTGCTATAAACGCTCATTCTTGGAATGGAAACTAGGAGCCTGTAATGGTGTTTTTTCTCTGCTCTTCCATTCCTTCATTCACCAAATGGAATGCCTGTGTGCACCAGGCCCTACCTGTGCTGTACTGAACATATAGTAGTGCTTAAACTGGCCCTGGCCCTGCCCTGTGGAGCATATTGTCCAGGGATCAGGCTGCCATCAGTCAGTGCTCACTCAGACCAAAGGACTGTGTCTGGGAGAAGGGTGGCCTAGGAGGATCATAGCAAAAGGCATGAAGTGGTCTTGACTAGAGCTGACATCTGAAGAGGGGTTAGGGGTCAGTAGATGAGGAGCAGAGGGAACGGGATACAGGAAGTGGGCAGCATGTCGTGGGAGGGAACATAACAAATACGAGGGGCTGAAGGAGATAGGTCTGTGGGTTATAAGGTGGGGCTGCAGAGGCTGATTCTGGGGAGACTTGTTTGTATCTGAGTAGCAGGAGGGCTTAAAAGGGATTTTAAGGAATGGGCTTTGAAATTATCGCCTGAGTACAACGTGTAGAATGTTGTTTTAAGGCATAGCAGGGTTCTCAGCTTTCAGACCCAACACATATTATTTAGAATAAATATTTTATGATGCCCCCTTAAGCTATTCTGAAAAGAAATTCATAAACACTTTCTTTAAAAAATCAATATATTGCTTTTACTATAATATAAAAAAATAAAAGGAAAATAATATTAATAAAATAATACACATTTCAAAATGTAAGTGCTTGGATGTTTCAACCCTAGAAGAGATAACAAACAATCTGATATATGCATAAGTTCTCTGAGAATGTGACCACCACAAATACCGGCTGATGTAGGAGGGTCATGTGATGATGAGGTAAATACCATGAACAGCCTTACCTCTGGGAAATGTTTTTTCAAAATGATGAACAGCTCTTGATAAAACTCTGACTAAAATACCATAAAATCTCACCTGATAGATATGGTAGTTACATTTTTGGAGCAGCCAGAAGATGTCAATACATATAAAAATTGCTTTGTATTTATGTGCAAAACCAATTTAGGCTCTAAGAACAGGTTTCATATATATATGAAGGTACAGTGGGACATCTGAAAATTGTGTGTGACACAATTTCTAGTCTTCCCAAACCACTGTTAGGCTCAATTGCCTTTTCCTGCCAAAATCTATAACCTTTAATGACAATAAAATGCAGTAGTATTCTGGATATTCCATCTTCACTAGCTGGGTCATGAAGCATGTCTCACTCTTGGGAGAGCTGGCTCTGGGTGCCTTTAGTACACGCCTAAGCCTCCTAAGCTACAGCCATATGCCCAATCTAGGAGTCTGAGTCTTAAGCCTTTGATTATATTCTTGATTATGGGGCATCTCCCCTGCTAAGGTTGCCCCACCCCAGGACACCTGGAAATCGGCCACTGTTTCCCTCTTGACTACAATTTCTAGGTCCTATGGGAACTTCTGCTATTTTGCACCACATACCAGAGAGGTCCCTTTGGATGGTTCTGTTTATTCAAAACATACTCATATTTGAGACATTGTCTCTTGACCTTCTGCATAGTAACTCCTTTATGTTGACTCAAAGTTCATCATCTTAGCAGCAGCAGAAATAGAAAGTTCTCCTGGCCCCAGCACTGCTAGTTTTCCTCATGAATCAGCACTTTCAATAACAACAACCACGCTTCCTGCAGAGACTGTAAGGGCTAAGTACAAAAGTATGCATGATTATAGGGCTGTACTATTAGCATGGTACCTAACATAGAGAAAGCCGTCAGTACATTTAACTATGATTACAGTTCCTTTTTCTTTTTACTATATTGGACTTTTTAACTTGAGGACCCTGGACCCTGGGGTTCATGAGTGGCCTTCAGAGAGTCAGCAAACTCCATGATACTGTATTAAAATGTTAAAAATATGTATAGTTCTCATGGAAGAAAGTTCACAACTTTCATCAGATATTCAGAATAAGTCATAAGGAACTTCTGTTTCCAGCAGTTGCTAACCCAAAAATCAGATGAACTCTCCTGAGAATGAGAAAACCTGACAATATATTAAAAACATGCTTAAAGGCATGAAAAAACTTATAAAATAGTCAAAACTTTGCAAATCAGGATCCAAGTAAGGACAGGGATAAGAGAGTTGAACCCATTGTTTGGGGATGGAGGTGTCTACCAATTTTAAAGGGGGCAACCTTGGGTACTTTTGGCAACATTGCAGAGCTAGGAAGATAGGAATTAGAGTCTGTTGGCTACCAAGTGAAGAAGTCCTGGTGAATCCTTCACTTTAAGTTGGGACCCTGTAAGAATGTACTTTAAGAGTATATTAACATAGGCCCTTCTAAGTAGTGCAGTTTAGCTTTGGATTATTTTAGTCACTGAAATTGGATTAAGGTGATCCTGATTACTAGTGTTTCAGATCTGGCAGAGCCTCTTTGAAGGAAACCAATATCTTCTTGGTGCCTCAAATTATTTTTACTAAGGGTTTTGCAAATGTAGTGCTTGGCATAAAACAAAAGTAGGTATACAAAGAACCAAGACAACAATATGGAATCAGTAGAAATAACAGACAACAAAATGACACATGAAGTCTCCAGATACTGGCATTGTAAGGCCCAGACTTTAAAATAACTATACTAAATCAAACAGTGTAATCCAGCTTATTAACAAGCAAAAGAAGAAAAATCATCCTGTCAGGTTGGTACAGCAAAAAGTACTTAATAAAATTTGATACTCATTCATGACAAGAATCTCTCAGTTTGGAATGGAGGGTAATTACCTTAATTTGATAAAGACATCTGCCAGACACCTACAGCTAATATCATACTTAAATTAATGGTGAAAGATAAATGCTTTCTTCCAACAATCAGAAACAAGGCAAAGATGTCTGTTCTTATGGCACTAGAAGTTGTAGTCACTGTGGTAGTCAAGAAAAAGAAAAGGCCTACATATTTGTAGATGATATAATTGCCTATGTAGAAAATTCCAAGGAATCTATCAAAAATAAAAAAGAAAGGTGAAAATAGCTCTTAGAACGGATAAATGAGTTCATCAGAGTCACCAGATAGATCAGCACACAAAACAACTACTTTTTCCATAAACTAACAATGAACATGTGGAAATTGAAATTAAAAACAATGTCACTTAGAGTCACTCCTAAGAGAATGAAATGCTTAGGTATATCCTCAACAAAATATCTGTATGCTAAAAATTCCAAAATACTGATGAATTAAATAAAGAAGACATAAAAAAGTGGAAAGACATATCGTGTTCATGCACTGAAAGACTAAACATAGTAAAGATGTCAGTTCTCTTCAAATTGGTCTATAAGTTTAAAGCATTTTCTATCAAAATTCCAGGAAAGTTATTCGTAGGCATAGTCTTATTCTAAAATTTGTATGGAAAGGTAATAGCAGGTATAACAGTCTTTACAAAAAAAGTGAGAGGAGTCACTCTTTTCAATATTAAGGCTTTACTATAATATCTTCAGTGATTAGATCAGGTGATACTGGCAGAAGGATAAACCGATAGATGAATAGAGAAGACTAGAAACTCCAGAAATAGACTTAACACAGATAGGCTCAAATGATTTTTGATAAAGGTACAGAAGCAATTCAATGGAAGAATTTCAACAAATGGTGCTGGTGTAATTTGACATTAGCCTAAGTCTTACAACTTATGTAAAGTTAGCTCACGATAGATGAGGGACTTAAATGTAAAATGTAAAACTGTAAAACTTTTGGGGGTAAAATGTAGAAAATCTTTAGAACCCAGAACTAAGCTGAGTTCTTAGACTTCATATGAGAAGCACAGTACATAAAAGGAAAATTGATCATTTGGACCTCATCAAAATCAAAAACTTTGGCTCTGTGAAGGACCATGTAAAAGGGATGAAAAGATTTGCTACAGACTGGGAGAAAATATATGCAAATCACATGTGACAGAGAAGTAGTATCTAGATTATATAGAGTCTTAGAACTCAACAGTAAAAACACTATCATGAGTAAAACACATGAGCAGACATTTCACCAGTAAAGGTATACAGATAACAGATATGCACACAAAAAAAGATGTTCAGTCTCATTAGCCATTAGAGGAATGCAATTAAAACCGCGGTGAGATGTCTATACACACCTGAATGCCTAAAATAAAAAAAAGAACACTAAATGCTGGTAAGGATGTGGAGGAACTATATCGTACATTTCTGGTAGGAATGTGACAGTGGATGTAGTTTTGTGTCCAAGGCAAGTCCCTTACTTGCATCACTCTAGTACCAGCTTTGACAATCAGACTGGTGACTTCTCATAGAAGTAATGAAAGCTAGAGAAGACAGTATATTGATATCTTTAAATGCTGCGGGGTGGGCAGGGGATCAGGAAGAAATGACTGTTACTCTTTTACAAAAGAGACATTCAAACAAAAAATGGAAGAATTTATTAACAGCAGACCCATAGTAAAGGAAATACTAAAGTTGTTCTTTAAGCAGAGGGAAAATGACCATCATAGTTCTCCACCCCAAAATATAAGAAATCAATCTTGTTTTCATACTCTGCTTGTGCCAGTGAGTTTCGATCCTAGCTATACATCAGAATAACCAATGGAATTAAATAAATAAATAAATAACCAACCAACCAACCAACCAACCTCTGCATCCTTCTTCAGTAGGTTGGTGTGTGGCTTGAGTCTAATGATATTGGTGCCCAGTCTTGGATGAGAAACAACGGGAATGCTGAGACAGAATAATGCAGTGAGGTAGCAGGGTGGTAACGGCAGAAGAAGAGGAAATTGGTGTCATTGCTAAAATTGAATGCATTATCTTCTCTTTACTTGGGCCTCTGCATTTATACTTAGTCTGTTTTCCTTATAGTAGCATTCTTTTATTCTCTAGGTTGAAAACTCACTACCATTCTGATTCGTCCTCTTTTGCTCCAGGCAAACCAAGTTCTATTCATTCCACCTGTGCGGTATATCTCTCTATCATTGCAATGCAAGCACTTGTCAAATTTTGACTCTATATAATAGCTGGCTATTAGTGTCTCAACCTCCAATATCTTCCTCCTTTTCCAGTCTACCGTACACAGTATTGCTAACCCAGTCTTCATAAAGCATAGCTCATACCACTGCCCTCCTCAGAAACACTTTCATTGCTCCTCTTTATCTACAACATAAAGCTCAAACTTAATAGTTTTGAAAATATAAATCAAATCAAGTTATTTTTCTATTAAATGCCCTTTGGTTTCATCTAGTTGCACTTGAAATAATACAGTTCCTATTACCACAGTCTATAGACACTGCTTGACTGGAGCCGTTTCATCGCCATCCCATCTCATTCCATTCTTCCTTCTGCTCACTATGGCAGAGCTATGCTGGCCTTAGTGGAGTGTCTTCAGTAGCACTTTCTTGTCTTTGATCTGAACTTGCTGAGTATTCCACCTGGAATGCTGTTCCTTCCACAACTCTTGGTCACATGCTCAGTCTTCAGAGTCACTTTCCTTTACTTATCTGAAGTAAATCCATTCTTCTCTGTTTTTCTCAAATCACAGCATCCTGATTATTTCCTCTCAATGACACTTATCATTGTCATTATCTTGTTTACTTCTTTATTTATGCCTTTCTTCTTCCACCTCCCCTCACCGGAAAGTAAACTCTGTGAATGCAGCAACCTAAACTGTCATGCTACTACATCTCTAAAACGAGGCACAAAATAAGTGCTGTAGTTTATTTTCAGTATAAATACATTATGGTAAAGTTTTTATAGTAAAGTAATTCTCTGACAATAGAATCTTGTTTTTCCATTGACTTTAACAATATATTACTTTATGGTTGTTTAATGAAATCCTGCCTATTCTCATTTTTACATGTAACTTTTGGGTGAATGGAGGCCAGGAATGTAGTGGAAAATGAAACTGTGTGGGAAAAGACTGCTATCCAGGGGAAAACAAGCTGGAAATAGAAGTCTATAATTACTGTAAGATCCAAGAATCTTTACCTAATGAGTATTACTCTATATCTCTGAAATTTCCATAATGATCTTTACTCTGTTGCTTCTATAATTATAGTAATAAAAAACACTTCAGTCAAATTAAAAGTACTTTTTTTTAAAGGGCTTGTCAGAGGAAGTTATAGTAACAACTTATATTCGTATGGTGTTTTATGGTTTGTTCATACATAGATGCATTTAACAACCCTTTGTAAAAAATACTGTAAATGAGAAAAGTAAGGCTCTAAATATTAAGCATATAGAAAGCAGGCTATGTTGGGAAACTAGGACTTGGGTCTTTCAACTTTGCTGTCCAGTTTGTTTTAGTACTGGGTTTCACATCACTGGGGTGTCACATTTCACTGAAAGTACCTATAGCAGGAACCTGGGACTGAATAGCCTTGCTTGTCCTCAAATCTGGGAGTAAGTGAAGGTGAATGCTGCCAAGTCAGTAGTTGGAACCATGTGATATCAACCTAGTGATTTCCTCAGTCTTATCTGCCTCTCCTGTTGTTAGCTGCAGGAAATGTACTTGTCCAGTGGGTTTAGCTGAACCACAGTGGTAACTGAGCTTCAGATTTTCACATCCTATGTATTCATCCCATTGTTCCCTAATCTCTATTCTTGAATAGGAAACCAGTCTCATCAAAATTATTACTGCCTTCAAAACTCAGAATTACTCATCCATACACATTGTTTTGCCTCTGAGAGAGCTACATCCTGACACTCATTGTTGCCTTATGGAGAGGAAGCAAAAATTAAAAAAAAGGGAGACCAGGTAGGAGGCTGTGACAGCATCTAGGTGAGAGACAGTAGTGGCTGGGATCAGAGTGAAAGCAGTGACACTGGAAAGAAGTACACTGGTGGGGAGTACTTCTCATCTGTCAGGAAAGGAGACTGGACTGACTTTTATGGTCATTAGCGAATGGGGCTTGGGTTAAGAGTTGCCCTGTGTGGTTTTGTGAGGTTTGAACTTCCCACTGGTGCCACAGGAGGGAGCACCCAGGCCTTTTTATCTGCTTTCTTATAAGCTTGCCCAGATGTGGGGCAGAAGGGGAAAATGGAGTGGTGAGACTTCAGAACAGTCAGTAGTCAGACATCAGAAGTGGATTTAGATTTTTTTTTGACAGAAAACAGCAGTAAATGGTATCTAAAATTTTGGAAGTAGAAAAGATCTCCTGAGGGATCACTGAACTCTGAGTACTCCAATGTTTAAAAAACAGGTTGAGGACAAAGTACTAGGCACATTAAACTGGATCGGGATAGAAATGTGTGTGCCACCGGCTGAAACAAAAGTGTTTCAAGCACATAGGACACCTTGTGTATCTGCACTGCTTGTGTGCCATGGTGTATGGTGCCTGTGCATGCTGGAGGCCTGCCAGGTGGCGGCCTTGGGAGAAGAGTCAACACCAGGATACTGCTGAGGGCATGAGCATGGATAATGGCAGAGGCAGATCCATGGACTTGCATCATGGATTCTGATGTGTGATTTAGTAGGGGAAAAAAAGCCAGTTTAGAGAAGAATGAAGAATGAGTATGTGGTGAAGAAGTAGAGAAGGCAAGTTTAGACAATTTTCTCAGGACACTTGGATAAGTGGAGAGCAAAGAATGGGCAGTAATTAGAATGAGGGAAGTGTAGGACCAAGAAGAATATATATTTTTTAAGTTAGGGAGATCTTAGAGCATGTTTGTAAACTGACATGAATAATCTAGTGATGATGCTGGAGAGAGTCCTGATGAAGTGGAAAGGAGAGGGGGTCAGAGCCCAAGTGGATAAGTCTATTTTATAGGAGCAGAGGCACTTCGTCAGGAGAGAAGACAGAAAACAGCAGTGTGCTTGTAGCTAAGTTTCTAAACTGATTGGTGATGCAATGAGAGAATTTCTTGCCAATTGCTGTTTTCTCACCTATATGAACCGAGGTCTTCAGCCAGGAGTTGGGAGGAAGGGATAGTGGTATGATGAGAGAGGAGACGACATGAAATAATTGCTGAAGAAGTTGCCAAGCAAATTGACTAGAGAAATGTAGGAGTGTTGCAAGGCAGTGCTGAGCCAATTCTGGGATTGTGGTCATGAAATTAGACCCAAAGTTGTTGGCTCTGGTGTGTGATGTTCTCAGCAGTATCGGCAGTGCAGGCACTGGTGAAGAGAAGATACAGAGTTGGATTCACAAGGGTCAGGTTTTACAAGGCAAGTTCCACAGTACTTTAGAAAGAAGGGCAAGCAGGGCGTTGAGGGTGCTTGCAAATTAATGATCATTTAAGTTTGGCAGAGTATTTATCAAACACATGATCTGCTTTATAGGAAGTGTATTTAGTAAAGCATACATTTCTCAGTCTATCTAACTATGTCTTTCTATATCACATGATCATAAATATGTTTTAACAGTGTTGTTGGAATCACTCATACAGCTATTTAGTTCAAACTTTTTTTCTAAAGCCTTTTGATTTTGGATTTTGGAAAACCAACTCTGTTTTCCCCCCTGGAACTAATGAGTGAGCAAGCAAGAGGTTCTGTAAGCAAATGTAAAAATTGCAGACTTTGTTATGATTGGACCTGTGTTTGGAAATTTTGTGAATTGTGTTATGTCAGCATCCTGCTCATGGAATAGGCTATGTAAACAATGGGTGTTGGGTGGTTCTATGAATGACTAGCTTTCCTTCTCACTTACAGACTTAACCACTGCAATTCTCCAGATTTCTGAGTGTTTATTTCATAGTAAAAAGGGCTCTAAAAATACCAGGCCAGTTAGGTTTTTATTGTAGATCATTTCATTTAAACTGCATGGGACATATAAATTCTAAAAGGAAAAAAACTTTGAAAGAAGAATTTTGAAGGAAAAGCTACAGAAATTTCTCTGTAGTAGTTTGTTTTGGCTCTGGATGTAAAAGTGCAAAAGAGATGCAAATAACTTTGTTCCATCTTTTAAGTGAGACCAATTGGCACATTTAATTGATGTTCAAAAGTTTTGAGACGTAGTGTACCATAATGCACAAATATATTGCCATCATGAGAATATTACATATGCCAAGTTTTAAATTTAAAAAATTCTCTTTTTGAATTTGATTTTAAATATCATTTATATCTTTTTATTTGGAGTATTTTTAAATAATAGAGGGACATCAAAGCACAATTTTGAGTATACAGAGTGAAGTGAGAAAAGGATTAGGAAAAATTAGGCTAAGGACAAAAGGCAAGGGCCCATAGGTTATATGGGGGAAGGATTGTTAGTTGAGGGATGTGAGAATGCAGGAAACTGCACAGAGTACAAATTAGAAGAAAACAAAGGGATATCTATAGAGAAAACAGATCCAAATACTTAATTGTTTTAGACTGCCAGGTAATAATTTCAGGGATATAAGTTCATTGATTATGAAGATTTAAAGTATAGGCAGGAATAATAAATACAAGGAAAAATTAATGTTTTGCCTTTCATTGGACAGGAATTTCTGCCTTCCAGGAACCCTTGTCCTTCTTCATGTAACTGAGCAGTGAAAGTTTTGAACTTGTGGTTCCTCCTTATGATGTCCTCTCCCCAGAAACAAAGTATGGGGGATGGTGTTTTGAATATGAAGTCATGACAAGAGGCAGAGGAAAGAGCCCAGGGGAATTTTTTTTATAGAGTGGACTGCATGGAAAATACCAGCTTGCATGCATCCGGAAGCTGGGGCGGCAGTGATGCCTTCCTGGGAACCCTGGAAGATGGACCTTAGGGAAATGAAGTGGAGATCATGTCTCTAATTTGGGGACATTGAAAATTTTTAAGTTCAGTATAAACAATTGCTAATGTTTGATTTGGAGACAAATAGAATTATAGAACAGAATGCATCAAAGACCTCTCTCTCCTAATAAGGGTAGCTTATAGACATTTGGCCGGTCTCAGAGAAATTGTGTCTGCCTGGCCACTGAACCATGAAAATTAGCATGTATTTAGCACCCACTCTGAGCTGTATCTCTAACCAGGTGATTTTCATACATGGTTTCTTTTGGTCTTCTTAACCTTGAGAGGTATTATTTTCTTCATTTCAAAGATATTTTAGAAACTGAAGCTTAGTGACACTAAGTGATTTTTCTCCACTGAGTGACAGAGCTGCTAGTTGAACCTAATCGGGTCTGACTCCATGTCATGGGATGTTTTCACTCTGAAAGTATTCTAATTTAGCACCTTGAGTGATATTGCTCTACAGAATTGTTTAAGACTTGTCTGGACTGCTGTTATAGTAGATTTTGTACCAGAGGAAGGATTTGCTCCAGCAAAGAGGTAATAGGATGACCTGGGCTTTTCTTTATTCTCTCATTTTTTCCCCTCAGTACATAGGAGATTATATATATATAGTGTTTAAATACATAGTGTTTGGGCCCTGGTCAGGTTCTAGGATATGACCCTCAAACCTTACAGTGCAGTGCAGGAGTGGGGTGTCCTGTTGGAAAAGCAGATTCTAGGGCTTCACACTCAGAGGTTTTGATTTAATGGACTGTCTTCAGGGTAATAAGAACCTGGCTGATTCAAATTGAGATATCTCCACATCACACCAGGAGAAAGAGTGAGGTAGATGACCCAGTTTATAAGCATTGCTCCTCCTTGGTCTCTTTATACATTTCTTATTTGATTCCAGTAAACCTAGAGATGATACCTTCAATGTAGATAAGTGTATGGGAGATGAGGCATTTGTGATGATTTAGAAGGCAGGACATGGACCTTAATCAGGAAAATGAAGAGAGAGAAGGCTAAAGGTACCCAGAATTGAGGAACAGGGTTACGTGGCTGTCAGATTATATTCCATTGTTACCCAAACTGAGACTTAAGACATAGTAGCTATCAGTGATCCAGGAGGTGCTGTGTGCCCACACACACACCGTGCTGGCTACTTCCCATGCATATGCCTCATTTAATTTTGTAACAAACCTATTAAATCAATTTTATTTACATTTTATAAAGAGGGAACTGTAGGTCAAACATTCTTTAAAAATTTTACCAAAGATCATGTAGCTAGGACTCAAATCAAAGTCTATTTAACTTTAAAGTCCCATGACCTTTTTCTTTCTTTACTTTTATTTTTTTAATTACATTAATTATACTTTAATACAGTCTCACACACCAAAAAAAAAAAAAATCAAATAGTTCAAACATAGCATTAGGCTGGAATTACACTGGATGTAATTATTCTGCAATTTCTCATAATACTATCTTTTGGAGTTATTTCCATATCAGTCACAAAAGTCTCCTTAATATTGCCAATATTCATCTTTATACCACAGATGAGAAATATTCAAAAACTATAATCCAAACTGATTTTCAAAAGCAGATATGTTTTTAAACCAGAGCTTCATAGCTGGGACTGCTTTGCTCTTAGGAGATTTGGCAATGTCTGGAGACGCTTTTGGTTGTCACAACCTGGAGGGGAGTTGCTACTTGTGTCTTGTGGGTAGAGACCGGGAATGCACAGGGAAGTCCCCCACAACAAAGAATCTTCAGGCCCCAAATGTCAATAGTACCAAGACTGAGAAAACTTGATTCATTTAAACCTACTCATCATAAGGGTATTTCAGCAGACCCATGTCGGGGCTTGATCAATACATGGTTTCTTAGCACTAACCTTTACTTAAAAGAGTGCTGAGTAATAAATCTACATGTTTTAAATGGTAGAATTTCAAGCTTTCTCAGAAAAACCAGTTGTACTCTGGCTTCTTCCCTGATTTGAAATCACAATCATATTTGAACTTTCCTACACCTCAGAGTGTGTGGCTAACGAAAGCAGCAAAATAATGACTAACTTACTGAATCTTGCTTCCTAATCATTTAATGGGGAAAAATGTTTCTCAATGCATGTTTTATGTGTTAGTTTTCCTTCAGTAGAAATTGTTCACTGAATTAAACTGCCACTGAAGCTTAAGTAGACATAGAATCTGTAAAATTGGAAATCATTTAGCAGTTTAAATATTGAATCAAAATAAAAGAAACTGCGGTAATTGCAAATCTACAAGATTTACCCTACTATGCACTAATTAGACTAATAATTAGCAAGACTATTAACTGTTGGACACAGGTTGTTGGGTTCTAGGTTGGTATTTAGCCATTGCTTGTTTCTGTGGCATTGTTTCAGTTAATTTATTCATACCGCCATTTTGTGTTTATAGCAATAATGTATATGTCCTAAGTTTAGCCTGTTTTCATTCCATAAAAAGTCTAACCATTTCTTATTACTTTGGTAAAGGACACAATATTACAAATATTTGTATTGAAAATAATGAGGGTTTTTTTTTAATGATTTTAAATTAATTTAAACATGTCTGGTTTTCTGAAAGAACATGTGAGAAATGAACCTATAATTTTAATTTAGGACTTGTTTCTTCTTGATTTAGATTATAGATTATTCTGGTATCAGGTATGCCAGTTACATGTTGAAATACCTTTTAATTTGAAAATAACAAAGAAATACCGTGGAAGCTTAAAAAAGATTTTTAACTTACAGAATTCTAAATAACTTTTCAAGCAATTTGTATCTCGTTTTAGTTTTATCAGCAATAGGTATGTATTATATCTCATAATATGAAGTCTTTCTTATACTCTCGAATATTAGAGCTTTCAGGTTTTAGACGAGTTAGCAATGAAACTGTCAGAATAATATTTCCTTCCTGAGAAATTTCATATTCTGGGTGCTTCATACTAACAGACACAGAATAATTATTGTGATGGTGTGAAATATTTAATTTGCTTTATTCTCTTTGTCTCTTAGAACCTTCATCAAAAAATAATTTGAGGTATTTGGTTCTGCCCTTTGTGTATGATCCCTAAACAACATCTTGTTTAATGTGCCTGTTTTTTAACTTCATAGAAGTGGAGTCACTGTCTGTTTACCTCTAAATTTTTTTTCTTTCCCTAGCATGTTCTAGGCTTGGTCCCTTGCTTTTTTATGTACGTTAGAAAAGGTTTTGAAATTCTACCAGAAAACCGATTTAGGATTGTTAACGACACTGCACTGAGTCTATATGACAGAGAATTGACATCTTTATGACATTAAATTTTTCTTGGTAAGACTATGGTATATCTCCATTTATACAAGTCTTTAGTATCTTTTTAAAGTTTTAAAGTTCCTTGTTGTTTTGTCATGCACAGACTATTACTGGTCCATTTTACTTTATAGAGGGCAACTTTTCTAGTTTTAGATGGTTCTTGTTGGCAGGGGGAAGTTATAATTTAAGATTGTGTTATTAAGAAAATTTGCCATTTTTTGCTATGGTATCTAATTTAGAAAAATATAAATCACTTGCTGGTGATTTAATTTGGGAATTTTAATATTATTTAACAAACAATTTCAGGATAGTAACAAATGTTTTACTAGATGTATACAAAACTGCCATGGAAACATAAAAAAGGAAGTGACTAATCCAGCATTTGGGTGCAGGTATTTTATATAGTAAAAGAACCTTCCAGGTGTTTAAAATGGCAGCATTTGTGCTTGCCAAGAACTGAACTGACCATCTACTTCTATGAAGTCCTGGAAGAAGAGAAGATTAAACGTGCTATACTTCAAGGATTAAATTTTTGGCAAAAATAAATAAATTGCATTGAACTAACAAACATTAGTTCAGGTTTGCTGGAAAAAAAGTTTTAAAAATGCATACATATGCATTATAATTTTTATTTAGGTATAGTCAATACTGTAATTTTCTAGTACCCCTTTCAGCTAAGATTGTCATTATCCCTTCTCGGTGCTCTAGTACTGTGGTATACCCATAGGTTGCCATAGGCTGTGTAGCACCAAAGCAACATATTATTCAGTGGAATTTCATCCAAATCAGTGTGCCAGGTTCCAGGCAGTGTTACCAAATTAAGTAAAACTCTTTGAAGTAAAAGTCGTGGCAATACTATGTTTTTTTTCCCCCAGTATTCTGTGGGTATTTTATGGACTGAAACTTAGGAAAGCAAATTGTGAAAAGGAAAATTTATCATTTTATACTGTAACAAGGTCACAAAAGAATTCTGCAGTAAATATATTGTTTAGTAACTATAAATGAACAACCTACTTTATTGAATTCGATGTGGCTGGTGTTTATTGAATACCTATTGTGTGAAATACCAAGGGCTTGTTAACAGTTACTCTGAGGAACATAAAGATTAGTAAGACAGTCCCTTCCTAGAAGAACCTGTGGATAATGAATGGTGAAACTTATAACTACAGTGCAAGGCAGAACTTGGAAGGCACTGTGAGAAAAATACAAATAGGATACCATGGAGATTTCAGAACACGATCCCATCCAGTTGGGAACTGGAACAGGAATCTTGGAGAAAGATAGATTTTGAAAGATAGGTATAATTTTAGCAGCTAGAGATGGGTGGAGGTTGTTGGATTTCTCAGGGGGAAAAAAAGTGGTATAGAGGTAGGGAAGAGGTAGAAGTATTTGATGAGTAGCCGGCACAGGAATCAAAGGGAAAGCATATGTGAAGTGAGTCTGACCAAGTGGGCTGAGGCTCTGGATGGCGGTCTGTGCTTAGGAATCTAGTAGAGGCTTGAGCAGTAGGGATAACAGCATTTGCCTTGTCTTTCCTTGATCACCATGGCCCCATTCTCTCTGCCTCTCTCTGCTGCCTCTCTGCTCATTTCTCTCTCTTTCCCGTATTTCCTTCCCCTCATCCTTTCTCTCCTCCAGCTATCGGACTAAGCTCAGAAGTCATCATCTGTGGGAGCACTGTGAAACCCTACAGTTGGAATTAATCACTACTTCCTCTGTTCCCACAGTGATTGCCTTACCCTTATTATAGCACTCACTACATTCTGTGTATTATGGCTGTTTCCATCTCAATCTCCCTTTATCATATCATAGGGGCTTTTTATTCCAATAGCCTTAGTAGAGTAGCTTGAATACAGGTCAAGATCAACTCAATCTATGTTTGTTGGATAAATGAGTAACAGATTTGTTTAGTTTTTATTTATATTATGTATAAAGAGATAGATGCAGTAGAGACCAAAGTGGTGGAAATTCTAAAAGACTTTAATGATCAGATGAAGAAATTATTTGGAGAAGCACAAAATATGTGCTCTGTCTTAGTTCAAGAATATTGACCACATTTTGGCTCTCCTAGTCCTTTGAGCAAAAAGCACAGCCTTTCTTCCACACCCGGACCCCGCGCCAAACCACAACCTCATTGCTCCAACTTTCCTAACCGCCTGTGAGTGTGCTGCCTGTTACAAGATGGAGCAGATACAATAAGGCAAGGACAAAAAAGAACACCTGAAAACAAGGCATTGTTTAAATAAATTAGTGGATTTTCCCCTGATTTATTTAAAACTTCTCTCCTTGAAAGTCTACCTTCATGGTAGAAGCATTTTTAAAATGGATTTTCAGACATTAGAGAGTTCTTAAAACTTCTGCATTAATTAAAATTGGGCTTAAAATGTTTTATGCACAGCTGTGTTGGTTCCTGCACTTTCCATCCTTGAAGGATTTTAGATCATATGTCAGGGTCATATATTTGCATGGTTTCTTATTCCCTTAAGGTTCATTTACACCCACATCCTTTTTTGTGGATATTGATTCACGTATTCAGCAACTCAGCTCCTCATCATTAAAGTAATGGGGTTGAAGTAGCAGGTCTCCAAGATTGCTCTGTCAGCATTTAAGAAAACCTGTTACATGCTTGTAGGAATTAATTTTTGTCCAAGAGCCAGTGTCTACAGAATATTTATTGCTTCTGTGTTTAGACTGTTTGCCACTAGATGGCAGTAAAAAAAAATTATTCTTAGCTATGAGAAGTGCTTATCATTTTTTAAGTTTTACTTTAAAAGAGGTTTGGAGGTCTAAAGTTTGAGGTGTCTGTTTTGAAGTTATATAATGGTAGCCAAGCCTCAGTGTAGTCTTTCTTAGGAACTGTGTTTGTTTTATTCAGAAATAAAACTTTTGTGGCCCTCAATAGCAATTCATATTAGAGAATTATGGGGGGAAAAAGGGATAAGTTAAAGCATGTAATTTTGTTTTACAGAAATGGTAATTGTAGAAACTTTGGAAATACAGATTTTATTATTTTTAAATTTCTGGATGCTACATTTTTTAAAACCTTTTTCAAATTAAATTTATTAGTGTGACATTGGTTAATAAAATTATTGGTTTCAAGTGTACAATTCAGTAGTATGTCATATGTATATTGCATTTTGTATTCACCAACCAAAGTTAAATTACATTCTGTTACCATATATTTTGACTCCCTTTACCCCCTCCCCTACCCTCCCCTCCTTCCCTCTGGTAACCACTAAACTGTTGTCTGTGTCCATGAGTCTCTGTTTATTAGTCTTGTTCTTTTGTTGCTCTCAGTTTTATATCCCACATATGCGTGAAATCATATGGTTCTCAACTTTGTCTGACTTATTTTGCTTAGGACAATTATCTCAAGATCTATCCATGTTGTCAAAAATTGATAGTATTTCCTCTTTTCTTAAGGTTGAATAATATTCCATTGTATATATGTACCACATCTTCTTTATACGAGAGTACTTTAGTTGTTACCATATCTTGGCCACCATGAATAACAGTACTCTCAACATCGGGGTGCATATATCTTTACAGATAAATGTTTTCAATTTTTTTTTGGTAAATACATATAAGCGAGATTGCTGGGTCATATGGTAATTCTATTCTTAATTTTTTGTGGAACCTCCATATTGTTTTCCATAGTAGTTGTACCAATTTACATTCCCACCAGCAGTACATAAGGGTTTCTTTTTTCCCACAACCTCTCCAAAGCTTGTTATTACTTGTCCTGTTAATGATAGCCATTCTAACAGGTTAAATACAGATATTTTAAAGAAGAAATTTCAATTTCAATCACTCCTAGAAATAATCTATGTTAACCGTTTGTTACGTTTCTTCCCAGTAGTTTTTTTTTGTGCATACAAATTAAAATCGCATAGAACATAGTTTTACACCTTATGTTTCAAATTAATGTTACATTACTTTTCTTTTGTCATTAAATATCTTTTTATAAAACATGATTCACACTATTAGTTACATCATGATGAATTCAATCAATCCAATGCTTTTGTGTAGTTTGGTTGCTTCTAATTTTTCACTGTTATAAGTAATGCTGCTATGAACCTAAATCTTTCCTTAGGATATAGTCTTGGAAATTAAATTAATGAGTAAAAGGGTATGAATTTTAATGCTTTGGCTACATATCATCAAGTGATTTTCCAGAAGGGCTTTACAAATTTGAGCTCCCAGCAGCAATGGAGTGCCCCTCTCACCACATCCTTGCCAACACTTGAATATTATGATACAGCGTTTCTCTTTTGTTTGTTTGTTTGTTTGTTTTTTAAAAAAACGGTACAAGGTGCGGTAGGGAACTAATCTTCATAATATTTGATGTTTAAACAGTCAGTTTCTAACAATATTATTTTGGAAATTTAGGCCAGGATAGGTCTGCCAATTAAGTTATTTTCATGTTTTCAAGACCATATTACAGTCAGCATATCTAATTCAGACATTGTAAATACTATCTAGAGAACTGTTTATAGCTATTTCAAACATTACTCAGGAATCTGTTGAATGTCCTAGTTTTTTTTTTTTTTTTTTTTTTTTTAACTTTCATTGGTTTGGCTACCAAAGTAACTCATGTAGTTTTGGGAAGCCACCCTCCACACACTGGTCCAAGGCCCAGGATGTGAGTACTTCTGGGAAGCACTGGGTCACAGGGGAAAGCCTTAGAATAGTTTTCCTTAAGACCTGCAAACTGGTTTCCTTCTATTGCACATACATTATATTACTTTTTATCCCATTGGGTCTGGAGTACCTTGTGCTTTAATTTGTTAAACCTTTTCCCATTTAGAAAAATAAAGTGCAGCATTCTTTTAACATCATGCGTAAGAATGCTTTGTTTCCTAGGATTTGACATTTTCAGCGATTAAGAATTACTATACTTTGTAAATGGAAATACCACCACTAAAAACAGAATACTATAATTAGAATGCTGTCGTTTGTTTCTAAAGACTATTGATAAATAGATTAATGCAAGAATAATAATAAAAGCGAGATATTTCATGGCAAACTTGGGGGGTAAGGTTAGGACTGTAATCCGCGTATTATCAGGTTAAGCCCTGTAGCTACAAGTGCCACCAACGAGTATTCTCTGAGCAAATGGGAAAAGGGTTAAGGGACAATCATGTAAATTATAATGATAACAGCCATCTTTTTATAGGTGGCATAATTGAAACTTTACTTAATTGAATTTTATTGAAAACTGAACTTACGGGATTTTAAATGAGATGCCATACTGAGAGAACTTAAAATAGTACTTCACATGATAGTAGGCACTGAATAAATTTTAGTTGTCATATTTGTTAGAATTACCTCAAAAATCAACAGTTAAGGAGATAAAGGGGCTAAAAGAGCCCTCCCTGCAGAGGGACTAGAATACACTAAAGTACTGAAAAGCTGAAGAACCTATGGCCCTAATGGACCCCAAACAAACTAGTGAGGGAAAGTCAGTCCCAGGAAGGGGCTGCAGAACTGGCGAGTTTAGGTTTTATAGATTTGGGAACTAGTTTGGTCTTCATCTAAGAATAATTGGGAGCCATAAGTGACCTTAAACTGAGTCAGATTTGCATTATTAAACTAGTCTAGCTGCCTCATGGAAAGTGGATACAGAGAGGTTCCTTTTAAAGTGGTTTGGCCATAGAGTAGGTAAGTAACCAGCATTGGGCATGCTGCTTAACCTCTGTGTGTCTCAATTTGCTCATCTGTAACACAGATTCAGTAATAATACCTACCCCATAGGCTGTGGAGATTAAATGAGTTGCTATTTGTGAAGTCCTTTGAACAGCATCTGGCATATAATTGCTTTAAGTGTTTGTTAAATAGAATGCCAAAAGTCTGGTGGTGGAAGATTAATGACTCGTGGTAGTGCCCTTCCTCCATCTGCACCTGACTCTGAGCCCTTGGCTTCCTAGCTTCCAAATCAAGCTTATCCTCCTCCCTCCCACTGCCTGGTCTGGTACAGGTACCTCCTCATGGATGTGGTGTATGGCTGGCCAGGCCTGGCTGAGCTTTCCTTCACCAGAACACCTGCATTGCACCCCACACAGGGGGGTCAGGCCCCAATCTCAGTTTGCTGAGAGCAACACATGTGCTTCCTGCTGTGGTGAACTAATAAGCAGAATCCTCCAATAAACACTACCCCTCAAAGGATGGTACTCTGACTGTGATTTACCCCCGCTGGTTTTGCTGACCTTACCACAACTGCTTGCTGTCACGCAAACTGCACTTGGTGTTTGAAAATAACTGGCAGATGAATGAACTCTCCTGGGGCTATTGTCAACCCCTGTTTGCTTTCTGTATTTATAAAGGACATCTTTGAACTTCGTAAGGAAAAAATTCAAATAATATGCAAGGGGCTTCCATCCAGCCTTTTCTTCACTCTAGTAAGGAGCCTTTTAATGATATACCTTACAAAAAGTTCACTTTAACTCCGTAAACTTCCTGTTTTTCTCCCTCTTCAATAGATTCATTTTTGTAAATCACGTTAAACATGTTGCTGGAATTTTTAAAATCATGAATATCTTTTAAGTATTAATATTTCAAAGCTACTTTGTTAACTTGCTATGAACTTTTATAATTCAAAAACAGTACACAGGATCTCATTTAGGGGGACAGCAGGATCTACACGAAAGGGTGCACACCAGATCTGGGGTAGAATTTTCCTCATGAGGAAAGACGCCTCTAAAACTGTAGGGAAAGGGAGGAATAGCCCAGAAGGCTCTTTCCTTGGTGTTTCTAATGCTTACAAAGTTCGATGGTGGAAAAAATTTGTCATTTTATTTTATATCTTTTTTAATATGTGAAACAATTTATAATAAAATTGAAATGAGTACCAGAATGGATTAGTGTTACCTACTCTGGGCATTACTGGTACGATTATGTGTTATCCCGGTCTTGTGTAGCCTATCCTTCACTGAAGTTATAGAGCCTCTTCCCTAGGTTCGACTGTCCTCTCTACATTTTTGTATATGAACTCACACACATTTATATGCACATATACAAATTCATTTTATCTCATAATATGTTCTCACAAAATGGAGTGCAGGACTTTTTAAAAAAATGTAGAATGACTGTTTCCCTGTGAATATACTAAAAACCGCTGTGTTGTACATTTTAAAGGGGTAAATTTTATGGTATATGTATTATATCTCAAAACTGTTAAAATATTTCCAAATACAACACTTTTTCAAAAACTAAATGTTTTTCCCTGATTATAAAAGAAGTGCACACACATACAGGAAACTGGAGAATTTATTAAATAGAAGAAAATGTATTAAATTGAAGAAAAATATATTAAATAAAATGTATTAAATATGTGTGTGTGTGTGTGTGTGTGTGTGTGTGCTCATAATAGCACTATCCTAGACACTGTTAGCATTTGGTAATATCTTCTTTGATTATTTTTCATTCCCATGTATGGATTATTTTTATATTGATATCACTTCTATGTATAAAATTTAACATCTTCCTTTCTTCATTTAACATTATAACCACTTAAAATGTTGTTATAATTTTTTTATAAACATTTTAATGGCTTACAATGAGCCACTGTGTGAGGGCATTGTAAATTAATCATTCCTTGCTATTAGACATTGCGTACTATGAGAAATATCACTGTAATGAACATCTTTGAGCATAATCTCCATTGTCATGTTTATATTTATTTCCTTAAATGTATGCCAGATATATTAAAAGTTCTGGTTTTAAAGTCTTTAATATATATTCTCAAATTGCTTCCTATACGGCAGGCCTCTGTCAACCTATAAGTAATCTTTGTTCAGGTTACAAACTTCTGGGTAGATGTAGCCCTGACAGCTCAAGCTTGGGTGTGGGCTGTGGGCTGTTATACCCACTCACACTCTCCTTGGGTGCCTTATAGTGCGGTTCATAACAACAGTGATGTATAGACACTCATTTATACTCTTTTCATAGCTCACACAGAGTACCTGTTCAGAGAACCCAGATTAGCATTAGGTATTCATGTTTCTAAAATTTTTAATTTATTAAGTAAAAAAATGGTATATCGATGTTTAAATTTACTCTTTTTGGTTATGAGGATGAACATTTATACATGTGTTTCTTGGACATTTGTATTTATAAGTTATCTGTTCATACTCATTTTTTATGTTTAGTGTTTGTCATTTAGTATTTTACACATTAATTTGATTACATATGATTTGTATTATTTGTTATTCTTTTTAATTTGTACTTACTGTCTGAAAAACAAAAGGTTTTATTTTTATTTACAACAATTAATGATTTGCTTCCTTGATTTGCAGTTTACAAAATTCTTCCCCATTTAGACCCATGAAAAGTGCTTATATTTTTTCTTGTTTATTATTTCATTTCATTTTTACATTGATTTCTTGAATTTATGTTAAATTCAAGTATATTTTGATGAATAACATAAGGTGAGAATCTAATTTTTTTCAAATAGCTTTCCTAGCACTATTTACCACATAATTTTTCCTTTCTCTAGTGATATGTATGTGTTCCTTGTCATATACTTAGTTATCATATCTACTATGATAAAAATATTTTGCTCTTTGAAAACCAGTAAAGATCATATTCTTAATATGGTTAAAACACTGTTCATTATTTTTGTTTCACTGTTACTAATTTTTTTGAATTGACTTATTTTTAATGTAATAGTTTCAGTGCAAACTCATTTTTTCTTTATACCTTGAATCAAAGTGAACTAGGTATTTGGGCACATTAACATTGCTTGTTCCATAGAGACCATCCCATTTACATATGACCCACATTCTAGGCATTATACATAATAGGCACTTGCATCCACTTTTGAGAACTTTTTTCTCTTTCCGTTTATGTTTTTTAGGGGTTGCTATCTCATATACTTTCGGCATTCAGACTTAATATAAAAGAAATTGGCCTTTTTACTCAAAGTCTTGGGTATGCACCTGTGGATTACTATCCTACTTTGCTTAAAAATGTGAGTATTTTTAATTTATTAGTGTTGAAGTTTTCATTGGTTAATGTATCATCCGCATAAAGAGTAAATGGAAATATTTCACTTCTCCAGGAGAGATGTTTAACTTTCCTATGTTTATCTCTTCTTACCTTGGGAGAACTTATGGCCATGTAAGGAAGAAATGCAAGATTATGAGAAAGTAGAAAGAAACCAAGAGAGGTTATTCTAAATCAGCCAACGTCTTTGTCTCTTAACACATTGCATTTATTCACTGAAAGGTTTTTGGGAAATGAGAGTTCCTTAACCTATGCAAACATAGCCTTTTACTGTTAGACAAATTCTGCATTTAACCTGATAGGAATTTTATGTTAAAGCAAAATATTCAATAAATAACAACCTTGTAAATATTATTATATATATTTACATCTTAGTATTAAAGCTATTTTTACTTTTGCATTAGGTTTTAGCTAAATTGAAGAAAATTTATGATCTTGACATAGCTCTTCTAAAAAGCATTATGAGACTTTTAATGTTTTTTTTTTTTTTTTTGACTATTCTGGCCTTTTGGAAGCTTTATACATGAATAGCGTGTTTTAAAAAATTAAATTAAAAAATAAATCTAGCATGGTTTTTTTTTGTAATGAGTTTGATTTTAATTCTCAGGAAATTAATGGTCTGTCTGTTGTTCGTTTGCTTAAATAGGAATTTGGAATAACAAACAGTAAACATAAAAGCCAAATTATTAGTAAATGTAACATGGCACTGCTTTTTTTTCACTTTGACAAAGTAAAATGAGAGGACGGGTAGGAGAGGGTAGGAAATCTCAACGGAAATACCACTCACACTAAGAAAAACAGAACTGATGTAATCCTGTTTTCAGTGCAAGTTAACCTGTAACTGATTTTGTTTTACAGATGGTTTTATCATTATTGTCTGAACTCAGAGAGAATCATCTTAATGGATTTAACACTCAAAGGCGGTAGGTGTCAAACTAAACATCCCTCTTCTCAAGTTTCAAAGTGTGTCAATTTGGTTATTAGAGAAAAATTTTATAATTCTTAGGAAATGCATGTTCATAGTTATGCTTATATTCTATGTGGAAAGATTATTTTAGTGGAATACATGGAAGATTGATGAGTTTTATCAAACTTTTTAAAAATAACTATTCTCTCAACTCTCATAGGGCAGTAAATCATGTGATATCTCTTAGGCACCCATTGAGAAAAAGGCCCTACATATACTGTAGATAACACACAAGAAAGAAGTATTTAGCTCAGTGTGTATGTGTATCCTTCACATACACAATCAGGATATTTACAAGGCAACAGATTATTTAATGTGACACATATGACCTATAAGATCTATATTAAGAAACATAATATTTCAGAATTTATACTAAAATCAAATAGACTCAAGACAAATTAAAAGGCAATTAATCACATTACAAAATGTTTTTTCACTATAGGAAGGAATTCAAAGTTGTTTTCATTGGCCATTTTATTTTTAACAAGTCATTAACTAAGAATCTGAGGACCAAGACATATTATGATTTTTTTTTTGTAGAGCTATGCCAATTAAAGCTCTGTTGGAAATGGTGTTTGCCCTTAGCCTTTAGGAATCCTTTGCATTTAACCCTTAAACTATAAAATGCTTAGACAAAAACACTGGAAAATCTTCATGGCATTGGATTTGGCAGTGATTTTTTGGATATGACACCAAAAACACAAGCAACAACAACAAAAATTAGATAAATTGGACTGCATTAAAATTAAAATCTTTTATAAATCATGAGATACCATGAAGAAAGGAAAAAAACAGCCTACTGAATAAATGAAAACATTTAGAAATCATATCTCTGATAACGTCTTAAATATCAAGAATATATAAAGAATTCCTAAAACTCAGTAACAGAAAGTTCAATTTAAAAATGGCCAAGAGACTGGACTAGACATTTCTTCAAAGAATGTATACAACTGGACAATAAGCAAATGAAAAGTTGTGCAACATTACTAATTATTATGGAAACAAAAATCAAAATCACAATGGGATACCACATCACACCTACTAGTATAATGTAATGTACAGAAAATGAAAAATGAAGCATAATAAATGTTGGCAAAAATGTGGAGAAAGTAGAACTCTTGTGCATTGCTGGTGGAATGGAAAATGATACAGCCACTGTGGAAAACGTTTTGGCAGTTCATCAAAAAGTTGACCACAGAATTACATGAGATTCAGAAATTTCATTCCTAGGTGTATATTCAAAAGCAGGAACTCTAACATTTACCTGTATACCAGTATTCATAGCAGTATTATTCACAATAGCTAAAAGGTAGAAACAACCCACGTTCTTATTAACAGATGGATGGATAAATAACATATGGTATACAAATACAATTGAATGCTATTCAGCCATGAAAAGGAATAAAATTTTTGTATATTCAAGGATAGACTTTGAAAATATCATGCTTAATGAAATAAACCAGATGTAAAAGGACAAATATTGTATGATTCCACTGATATGAGGTATCTGGAATAGGCAAATTCATAGAGACAAAAAGCAGAAAAGAGGTTATCAGTATGTGGAGGCAATGGAATAACTGTTTAATGGGTACAAAGTTTATGCTGGGGATGATGAAAAGCTTTCGGTATAGATTGTGGTGATGGGTACACAGCTTGTGAATATATTTAGTGCCACTGAATGGTTACCACTTACAAATGGTTAAAATGATAACTATTACATGTTTTACCACAATAAGAGAAATTAAACTTGAAAAAAAAATATATGGTATCCCAAACATTCTGGAACTGAAGAATACAGTAACTTAATTGAAAAATTCACTAGAATGGTTCAACAGTAGAAGTGATTAAGCAGTTGACTCTAACATGAGTCATTTGAAATTAACGAGTCAGGAGAATAAAGCAAAAAGAATGAAGGGTAACTCTAAGAGCTTATGAGATACCCTCAAGTGGACCAATTACACGCATTGTGGGAGTCCCAGAAAGATTCCACAGAAAAACCATCAGAACTAATAAACAAATTCAGTAAAGTTGCAGGATACAAAATCAACATTCAAAAATTTGTTGCGTTTCTATATACAAACAAGCAATCTAAAAAAGAAATAAAAAAAAAAATACCACTGATAATAGCATCAAAAAGAACAAAATACTTTGGAATAAATTTAATCAAGGAGATGAAAGACTCATACACTGCAAATTACATAACATTACTGAAATAAATTAAGTATGACAAATAAATGAAAAGATATCCTGTGTTCATAAATTGGAAGTCTTAATGTCCATACTACTCAAAGCAGTCTATATATACAATTTAATCCTATCAAAATTCAAATAGCATTTTTCTTTTGCTGAAATAGAAAAAAAATTTTTTTAATTCATGTGGAATCTCAAAGGAGTCCAAATAACAAAAACAATCTTAAAAAGGAAAACAGAGTTGGAAACCTCACATTTCCTCATTTCAAAATATGTTACAAAGCTAGAGGCATCAAAAGTTTGCTACTGGCAGAAAGCCAAACATACAGATCCATGGAAAGAATATCAAGTAAGTTGCAAAAAGATCTCCATAATGTGTCATTTTTTATATAAAAACTTAAAAACACTCAAAACAGGACATATTCATAAAGTAGAAGTGTTAAAACTAAACCAAAAAAAAGACCTACACCAGCTTCGGGGAGTGCTGACCCCTGGGAAGTGGAAGAGGAATGGGATGGGAAAATATAGTGTTACCTAGTAAAATATTGAAAATGAAAAGATAGTCTAATAAAGGAATTATTTCCTTCCTCAGAGTCTTGTTTATAAAATAGCAGGTATAGTTCATGAAAACATAATCATCTTTACTCAGTCTTAGATTACTTAGTATTTATTCCTCTTAGCAGTATTTTTTTGACCTTTATTCACATCCTTTTGCACTGTACCCATTATTTGATTATATTAGTCTCTTCAGATTCTTTTTTTTTTTTTTTTTTAGGCGAGGCAACCCTTGGTTGACTTCACAGATTGCAAGGACCTAGTCAGTTTACAATCCCTTATTTTTTTATTTTTTACGCCTACAGCACCTGGTCTTTCTAGGTGGTCTCCCATCCAAGTACTGACCAGGCCCAACCCTGCTTAGCTTTTGAGATCAGACAGGATTGGGCTTGTTCAGGGTAGCATGGCCATAGACTTCAGATTCTTTACTTGGAATTATTTGTGCTTTTCGTTTTCTCAGCCATAGACAGGAGAAGACAGCAGTTCAGAAAGGCATTCAAACTCCACTGACCACAATGAGAGGCTGGTGGAAGGTATTAGCTAATAGGCTCTTTATAGCTGAAAAGCTCCATTTATGCCAGATTGGGTCATTTGGGGGGGCATGTTCATTCTTAAACTCATGACTGTTTCTTCATTAAGGATGCTTATTTTTCAAAGCAATATGAATAAATTCCCTGATGCAGAACAAAGTCTACTAAATGGTGTCCATGCTTGCACCCTAGCTCGCAGTAGCAACATGGATAAAATGGCAATTACGTTGGTTAGTAGTTTAGGATATTTTTAATCAAAGGAAACCTATGATGGAATTAGTAAAATTGATAACTGAATTTACCAAGAATATGAGATGCCTGTGCTAGTAGAATCTTCTCTGCACACTGACACCTCTGATACATTCCTAATTTTCTCTGTTGAATGATGTTTACTACGGAGTCTTTCTTTTTTAGAAATAATTTTAGAATTACACAAAAATTTCTTGCAGATACTTCTCCGAATGTGTTGAACCCATACATAGTTTTTAAGGAAATTCAATCTCTTGGATTAAATTCAATTATTCTTATCAAAAAATTGAATTTAAAAAGCAATGTGATGCCCAATATACTTTTTGAGTCTCTTTATGAGCTTTTAAAGTCATACTTTTAAGACCTAAAGCCAGGAAGTTCTATTCTTCGTCCATAAAATAACCCAGATCTGTAAAAGCTTTGTGTGAGACCCAAAACTCTTAAGTCCACAATTCTCCAGTGTGTTATAAATTTAACCAAGTGTGTGTGCTTTGTCTCACATAAAAGTGGATTTCATGAAATCGGGTAGTGGAGTGGCAGAATGATAACATTTGAAAAAGCTGCCAAACATGCTGGAACTGCTAATAGTTGCTGCTGTAATAAGATAAAATAATTAAAATATGTATCAAATTATATGTAAATTTCTCCTACTACATACTTGAGGTTATCTGTACATTTTTAAGATTTAAAAGTCAAAAAATTTGAATCAATATAGCACAGGCAGCAAACTACTTTCTGGTGTGCTCGAATCCAGATAGTCCCATTATTTACAAAATTTGAGTTTAATCATTACTTTCCTTCCATGGTATTACTATAAATGTTCCAGCAGCCAAGAGCCTCCTGAACTTACACACCTTATAAACAATGCTATATTGTTTTTTTTTTTTTTTAATAGAGGGCATCCATATTTTTTTTCACTTTTTGCCACTCAAATGTTTAAAGTTTAATTAAGCTTTAATTTGAATTTTTGCGACATCCAAAATTCTTGTAGAAAATGAAGAAATTAATCTTATAACTTTGATGCATAATTGTCAGAGGAACAAAAAAAGAGGAAATTTTGTTTAGTTTCCCTTTACATTATTTTTAAAAGCCTGATAGATGGTCTTGTCATAGTGTTTTAAATAGAGTTTCACTTGCCACCAAGTAAAATCAACAATTCAGTGACAATGTTTAAATTCTCTCTTGTTCTTTGCTACAAACTGTCTGGAAAGAACGACATTGTGGACTCTCTGAGTATCATCAGTTTATCTTGTTCTGTGGTTTGCTACAGATGGTTTGGAAGCTTCCGTACAGCTACATGGGAAGGATGTTTCTAGCAGTCTGTGGTTACTGTTGATCCTTCTGCAGTTTAGTTCTTATGCAAAAATCATTTGAGAGTGCTACTCTGGCAATCAGTCAAGACCTCATGCTTGGTGTAATCCAGTCTGGAAAGTGTTGCATAACTCCAGTTGAAGCTGGATCTTCCTGCTCTGGTAAACCTCAGGCCAAAAGAGAGAGCTGTGAAGGCGGTAAGCACTTTGAAGCCTTTCAGAAGATTATCATTTGGCCTGCTTGTGTTTTGGTCATACCAAGAACTCCTCCAAGTTGACATAAGACTTTCGAATTTTTTAGAAAAATTATCTTGGACCTGTTTCAGCCTACTTAGATACATTCTGCAGCCCATAAGCTTCAGTGTTTGATAAGTGAGCTTGTTGCAAAGTTATCTTTTCCACACACCCAGTCACCAGTGCTAGTCTCTGACTTTCCTCCTTTGCAGATAATGAGAGAAAAGTTGCACTTACTCTTTTAGAGAAGGATTGATAAATCAAGGCGGGAGGGCAAGATCACCACCTACTTCCCTGCTTCTTTATTTCAGAGTTCTCGATTTATTATGAGTACACATAACTCTCAGACATATTTTTTAATTTCTCAAATGTTCATAGAGCCCTTACTCTATGCAAAATATTCTGCTAGAGTCTGTGCAAAATAAATATTTGAAAAAGCATTCTACATCTCACACACAACATTTCCCCTCTCCAAGCCCACCCAGTAAACTTATATATTCCAAAAATTAAAAGTTTACAACTCAAGCTCAATATGACTTTTCATTACCAGCTTTAATGATAGACTCAAAACGTTAATTTTAGGTCTAAAACCACTTTGATGGTGAGTTAGAGAAAGATGTTAGAACACTGTGAAGATAGGTATTGTTGAAGAGACTCTTATTTAGAAAAGTGGTAAAGAACAAGAAGTGAATTTTTTAAAAAGGTGATTATTTGAAGAGAAAGGCAAAGTGTTTACCCTAAAGAAAACTGTGTAGTTCAACAAAAAAATAATACTGTTGATTATCAAAAAAATAATACAGCTGAATTAATTTATAGAAATTCATTAGTAAAATGTAAACCTTAAATATAGTTCTATCGTGTCCCCTTAATATACTCAGATCATTACTAGAGATTGATATCTAATTCTGGGGACTGCTACTAAAGTAATGTAGAGCAGTGTTTCTCAAACTTTAGTGTGTGTAAGAATCCCCTGGAAAAATATACACAGATGGATTCCTTGGACTCACTCCTGGGGATACTGATGCTGCTGATTCAGAAGACAATACTTTGAGTAGCTCTGATATAGAGAACTTGGACAGATCCTGATGACTAAAGTACAAGACTTGTGAAGAATGGCAACTCTCATAATTTAGTCAGGAGAGAATAAGATGAAAACGTAAGAAACTAAGCCAACTGATCCATGTGGCCTAGCATCCATGTTATACTTTCAACTCCTAGAAATGACAGAGAATTTTAACAAATATATAATATATAATACTATATAAAATGGGAGGAAGGGCTTTTGATGACCCACAAATTATGAGAAAGGCTTAAAATGGTAGGTAGTGGGATTTTTTGAAGGAAAATAGCACAGTCCCAAAAGCTTGCTAGTGAGGACTCCTGCAAAAGGTAAAAGTTACTTTTGGGGTGGGTTCAAGGAGTAGGAGGGTACCTGGCAGCCAATAAGATAATTTGTTGGACTTCTTCAGTAATAGCAACCAGCCAGCTAGGCCTTCATACACTCTTCCTCCTTACCCACTGTTCCCAAATGAGATTGTTTCCAACAAGAAAGAGGGAAGACACTTTGGAGGAGAAGCAAGCACAAAATGGCTATCAGTCCCCAGCAATTTTGGGGTGCTCTTATGCTTGGAATGCAGTTTATTGGCAGCCCCAATGAACACTACATCCTGACCCTCCCCAAAAGTACTGGAGACAGGCCACATTAAACAGAGCATTCATGGAAAGACAATAAAGAATCCCAAATTCCAAAAGGAACAAAAAGACCAAAACATGACAAGAAAAGAGAACTGTCCAGGAAGTTCAGTATCCAAAAAATTAGAGTTGATAGAAAAAAAGAATAGAGAAAAGAATGGGTAGGAAATCATCAAAGGAATAATTCAAAAGAACTTTCTTACTTTAAAGTCCAGCGAGTGCCCAGCACAATGAATAAAAATAAATCCATACCAAGACACATCATTGTGAAATTTCTCAGAGGATATCCAAAAGCCTCCAAGATGTAAAAACAGATCTTACAAATTCAAGGATCAGAATTTATAATAGCCTGGGACTTCTCAAAAACTGGAAGCTAGAAGATAGTAGAAACGTACTTACACAAATCTGTAGGAAAATTACCATAATTTTATACTCAGCCAAAGTGTCAATCAAGTGTGAGAGTAAAATATATTTTCAGATATGCAAGATCTCAGATACTTTGCTTCTCATGTACTGTTTCCTACATAGGAAAATGAACCCAGAAAGAAGATATGAGATCCAGGAAAGAAGTGAAGGGGATTCCCAAGATGAAGATCCCAAGATAATAACTGTACAAAGGGAGTAAAAAGCAAACTGTCTCAATTGGAACAGATTAAAAGGTTCTAAGAAAAATTTCTTTAAGAAGATGAAAATGGTAGAATGTCAGATATGTCTGAATAGATTGCAAGAATATTACACACTTGGGTGGGAGTTTGGGGTTAAAATAATCAGTACAAAGAAAAATGAGCAAACAAGCCAAATAAGAGTCATTTAACACAGAAAAAACAAATACCAAATATCTAAAGAATGAGTTAGGCTTAAAAGTGATTGCCTCTGAGATCAGAAAATGGAGGTGGACGTGCTCTTGGAAAAGAAGGAGAAGAAGGAGGAGACGACGACAACGACAACGAAGACGAAGAAGAAAACGACGAAGACGATGAAGACGAGACTATCCCAGGCTCTTAGAGTAGTCTATGAAAACTTGATTTCCTCCTCCCTTCCCACATTCACTGTGGTCTCACCACTTTGGCCTCCTTGCTGTATCTAGTTACTCAGGATCTTTACATTTCCTATGTATCTGCCTGCAACATTTTCCACCCAGATATTTACATGGTTTGCTTATATAATTCCTTTAGATCTCTACTCAAATGTACCCCTCAGTAAATTTCTGCCCTCCTTAGCCCCACAGTAGCTTTACTCTTCATCATGGCATCTGATATCACCTGGTATTTTATTCTCTCCATTACCAGGCTTTGTTTCTTTGTTTGCTTTTGTGTCATGAACAACCACAAACAGCTTTGAATATAGTAAGGGCTCCAAAAGTATTTATTGAATAGAACTAATTTAAAAACATTCATCAAAGAGTAAATACAAGTGGTAACAAATATAAATAATCTTGAAAGTTATCGGGAAAATACAATGAAAGCAATGAGATAATTTTTGTACAGATTAGCAAGAATTAAAAACACTGATGATAATATCACTGGCAAGAGTGGAAAAGTAAACCGATAGTCTTTTGGGATGCAATTTAATTTGCACATATACACATGGGACACAGAAAGGCATGTGCAAGGATACCTTTGCAGCAGTGTTTGTAATAGTGAACAATTAGAAACAATCTAAATGTCTATAAATAGAGGCATTGTTGAACCACATTTTTTTTAATAATAGGCAGCAAGTAAAAAATAAGGGACATCTATATTTTCTATGTTGTAGTTCCATTTGTTTCACAAAACATAAAAACTGTCTAGATTTATGATTGCATACGAAAATACTTAGAAAAGATCTAATAGCATACATTTCAAACTATTGTTTTATTGCTCTCCAGTTGTTAACGTTTTAACATCTATTTCTTGAGCATGTAGTATGTGTAAGTAGTTGTGCCTACAAGCTAGGAATAGAGCAATAAGCAAAATAGAAAAAAGTACCTGCCCTTACTGAGCTGATATCCTAGTAGGATGAAACAGACCATGAACAATAAACAAGTAAATATAATACTCTGAAGAAAAGTAAAACAGTAAGAGAGATAGGAAGTACACAGTGTGGTGGGAGGGCACTTGATACGTTTATCTCTACTGTCCAGTGGAGCTTTCTGCAATAAAGGACAAGTCCTGTAAATTTGTACTGTCCAGTACTGTAAGCCACTAACCTCATGTAACTGTTGAGCACTTGATGACGTAGGGCTAATACAACTGAGGAATGGAACTTTAAATCTTATTTCATTTAAATAAATGTAAATTGCCACATAGGCTGATTGCTGTCATATTAGTGCATTTACATGGGATGGTCAGGGAAGCCCTTATATAAAGCAGTGTTGGAACTGGGAGCTATATGAAATGAAGGAACTAGCTGTGCAGAGTGAACAACAGGACCTTATCTGGTATAGCTGAAAGCCTGTAAGGCTGGAATTAAACAAGCAAGGTAAGAACAGAAGGAAATGAAGCCAGAGAAACAGAAGGGTGTCCCACCATGAAAGGCCTTGATGGTTAGTAGAATACTTTGCTTGATCTCTGTGTGAGGTGGGAAGACATTGCTAAGCTTTGAGCAGACAAGTGCAGTGATCTAAATTTTTTAGAGTTGCTGAAACTGTTCCGATAATAAACCATGGAGGTGAGGTCAGAAACAGGGAGAAAGTTAGGAGGCTCCTACAGTAACCCATACTGGAGATGATGGTGAATTAGGGGGTAGTAATGGAAGTGTTGAGAGGTGGTCAGATGAATTGACAGTATTTCCTGCTGGATCACATGAGGGCTGTAAGAGAAAGGGAGCAATCAAGAATGGACTTGAAGGGTTTTGGCTTGATCAAATGAGATAGAGAGCACTGAGGGAAGAGAACATTTGGGGAAGGAATTCAAGAATTCTGTTTTTGGCATGGTAGGTTGGAGAATAATACATGGATCCTAGAGCAAATTAAGCCTGAAACATTGCTGGAGGCAAAAATGACAAAACTGAAGCTATCTTTCTTTGGGTACATCATGAAAGGGCAAGGTTATTTTGAAAGATGGTAATGCTGGGAAAAATAGAAGGCAGCCAGAAAAGAGGAAGACCAAATATGTGATAGATTGACTCCATAAAAGAAGGCATGAGTGTACAGGGGCTGAGCAGGAATTTTGAGGACAGGACATTGTGGACATCACTCATTCATAGGATTTGCCAGGAGTCAGAGCTGACTCAGTGGCACATAACACGTAAGTTAGAGGTGCCCATAGTTATGCCAAAGTCCTGACAATGAGTGGTGTTAAAATGGGAACTGCAGCTAAACAGTTTCTTTGTAGAGAATTGAGTAAGAAAAGAATGTTCATAGATGGCATTAGAGTAGCCCTCTTATGTGAGGGGCAGAACAAATGACCTCTCATCAACCTTTTCATATAAAATGAAGATTTGAAATGTCTTTAATTACATGTGGCTCTATGATTTGGGTAATTATTTCTTACTTTATTTATTCCATAGAATGGCTCCTGAACGAGTAAGGTCCCTATCACGAGTTTGTGTTCCACTTGTCACTCTGCCAGATTTCGAACCACTGGTAGAGGCTCTGCTCACCTACCATGGACATGAACCTCAGGAAATGCTCTGGCCTGAGTTCTTTGATGCTGTGAATGAGGCCTTTTTGCTGTAAGTGATATGCATTTACCCTATCGCCCAATTTTGTTTTTTCTTTTCTTAGAATACTTCAGTATGTTGGAAATGCAGTTTTCAAATGTTTTTGTCCGTACCCACTTAATATTCTCAAACATTACTGAGGATACCAGTTAACTTTTTTAATATGTGGGTTATATCTTTCAGTATTTATCATATTTGAAGTTAAAACATAAAGTTTTAAAAATATTTTACTTCATTTAAAAATAACAAATTTATTACATATCAACACAGGTAGCATATTTTTATGACAAACAATGACCTTTCCAAGCAAAAAAAGTTGTTTAACAAGAGTGGAATCATTTTACATTTTTGCAGATCTTTTTATTGTCTGACTTAAAAGACACTGGGTTCTCATACATGTTTCTGTATTCAGTCTGGCGCGTTATGTTGTCTTGGTTGAAGTCTATAAAGAAAATCTAGCCTCATACAGATATTTAGTCAGAAGGGAAGAATATTATGATTGCCATCTCAGATGATTATGGATATTCTCCTTGCATACCTCACCAGAATTTGAAAATTGTGGTTTTTTTAAAGTTTAGTTGCGATGTGGAATCTGAAATTATATCAATGAGCTTTTCATACTGATAGATTAAAACTTCCTGATGTGTCTTGCACTTTTAATGGATCTTTTGTCCACACAGGACTTTATAGCTTTGTGCACGGTTCATTTGGAAAATACTGGTTCATTGTTTTACAGATCTTCCAAACACTGACATTTTCATTTTACAGCATCAAAACTTACATTAATTCCTATCGCCACTAATCTCATCAGAAATGTCTTTAAGTACTGGGAAGCTGTCAAGCTCATGTTGACAAAAATAAATTTTCCACAATTCTAATTTCTGCTTAAAAACTCAAATTTATCATTGGGTACAAATACTGTCAGTTGTTGTACTTGAACTACTAGGTCACTTCACTAATTTTTGAGAAAATACATGCTAAATACACATGCCTGAATAACCATTGTTTGTTTATCAGTCTTTCTAGTAAATTTTCATGAAAAAAAAAAGTGGAAAAAAAAGTGGCTAGTTGATCTTACAGCTCAAACCAGTTGTGCAAGTGCTTTGCTTCTAGACAACCAGCATTTTTTGTTATGTATGTAGCAGAAGTGCTTTATGTACACTTTTCTTTTTACCACACATAAATTTTTTTAAGTAAAATGTATTCTAAAGGCAAAAATTTAATAAAACTAATATTTTATACTGTTTTTAAAACACATTTTTATATAAAACTGGCAGTGCTTTTACTGGGAGTATGTAGTGGCAAAGAATACAATTATTGCCCTTGCTTTGATTTGTGCTAGGCACAGCAGTATTACCACTGCTGCTTCTGCACTATGAATGCAAGCATCAGCACAGTTCTAGGAAAAACCATGAGATTCAAAATAATTATTCAACACTAAGTCTTTCTTTACCACATGTGTATATTGCTAAGTTCACCTAAAAGAACTCTTGTCCTTAGTTGGAGTTGATACCAGATGAATACAAGCTACACAGCTAGTTCAGCCATATCTAGAGTTTCCATTTTAAGGCAGAAGTACAGTGCTATTGAGGAAATATTAATTCATCACATCTATGTTTGAGTTGTTTAATTCCTTTTTTAGATTGAATGGTCTCAAATTGATGCTGCGATTAAATTACACTATAATAGTGTTTGAAAACAGTCTGTTGCATAAGGCACAGTAAGGTAATTTATAAACATCTCTAAAGCCAAGGGAAAATAACTTTTCTCATATATGCTTTTCATTTATAGTTTAGCCCACTTTCTCTGGAGTAGATATTTCCCTCTCATGAGCCAGAGAAATCTCTGATACATATTGGTTTCATCTTTTCCCAATGAAACAATTGTGGGATGAGAAAGTGAATATTTTAATTCTCCTTTGCAAAGCCATTCTTAAGTATAAGAAAATACAAATTTTTATTTTTGAATAAAATATAAAATTCTTTTTAAAAACCTAAAATTTATATTTATATGTAAATGAAAGGTTTATACATACATAAAATATATATCTAAAACAATTTAGATAAAATTTAGGAAAGTTTTCAAAAATTAAAGATGTTACAAAATAAGACAGTGTATTCAGTTCTTTTATGTTTCATGTAGAAACAAGAAAAATAGCACTTTTTTTTTACATTTTATTTTTCCAGCTTCATTGAGATATAATTGACATATAACATTATGTAAGTTTAAGATGTACGAGTTAATTTGATACACCTTTATATTGCAAAATGACTGCTACTATAGATTAGCTAACGTCTCCATCACATTATATAATTACCATTTCTTTTTTGTGGTAATAACATTTGAGTTCTACTCTCAGTGACTTTCAAGTATATAATAACAATGTTAGTGTCTATGATCACCATGCTATACATTAGATCCCCAGAATTTATTCATCTTATAAATGGAAGTTTGTACTCTTTGACCAACATTTCCCCATTCCTTCCCACCCCCAGTCCCTGGTAACAATCAGTCTAGTCTCTATTTCTGTGAATTTAGCTCTTATAGATTACACATAAAGTGATATCAAACAGTATAGGTGTTTCTCTTTCTGACTTATTTCACTTAGTGTAATGCCCTCAGTGTCCATCCATGTTGTCACAAATGAGAGAATTTCCTCTTTCCTGTGTTCCTGTGACTTAATAATATTCCATTCTGTGTGTGTGTGTGTGTGTGTGTGTGTCTGTCTATGTGTGTCTGTCTGTCTGTCTGTCTTTATCCATTCATCTACTGATGAAAACTTAGGTTGACTATTGTGAATAGTGCTGCAATAAACTTGTGAGTGCAGGTATTTTTTTGATATCCTGTTTTCATTTCCTTTGGATATATATCCAGAAGTGGGATTTTTGGATCATATGGTAGTTCTGGTTTTACTTTTTTGAGTTACCTTCATACTGTTTTTCATAGTGGCTCTACCAGCAACTATGCACAAGGGTTTGTTTTTTGTCTACATTCTCGCCAAATTTGTTATTGTCTTTTTGATGACAGTCATTCTAATAGGTATGAGGTGGTTTTTTTTTGCATTTCCCTGGTGACTAGTGATGTTCAGTACCTTTTATGTACCTGTCAAGTGTTTGCATGTCTTCTTTGGAGAAATGTCTATTCAGTTACTTTGCCCATTTTTTAATCATATTTTATTTCTATTGTTGTATGAGTTATTTATATATTTTTGATATTAACTCTTTATCAGATATATGATTTGCAGATATTTTCTTCCATTCCATAGGTTGCCTTTTCATTTTGTTGGTGATATAGAAGCTTTTTACTATATAGAAGCTTTTAGTTTGTTGTCATCCACTTTTTTAATTTTGCTTTTTTTTGCCTTTGCTTTTGATGTCAAATCAAAAAGATTATTGCCAAGACCAATGTCAAGGAGCTTATCCCCTAAATTTTCTTCTAGGTGGTTTTACAGTTTCAGAGCTTACATTCAATTATTTTGAGTTGACTTTTGTGTCTGGTATAAGATAGGGGTCCAGTTTTATTCTTTTTCATGTGACTATCCAGTTTCCCCAATACAATTTATTGAAGCAACTGTACTTTCCCTGTTGTATATGCTAAGCTCCTTTGCTGTAATTTAATTGACCAAAAAGTTATGGATTTATTTCTGGGCTCTGTCCTGTTCCATTGACCTATGTGTGTGTGTTTATGCCAATGCTATGGTTTTGATTACTATAGCTTTGTCATATAATTTGAAATAAGGAACTGTGCTGTCTCTAGCTTTGTTCTTCCTCAAATTGCTTTGGCTATTTGGGGTCTTTTTTGGTTCCATAAAAATTTTAGGGTTGCTTTTTCTGTTTCTGTGAAAAGTTGCATAAGAATTTTGATAAGGGTTGCATTGAATCTGTAGATTGCTTTGGGTAGCATGGACATTTCAACAACATTAACTTTTCCAATTTATGAGTATGGAATGTCTTTTCATTTATTTGTGTCTTCTACAGTTTCTTTCATCAGTGTCATAGTTTTCAGAGAACAGATCATTCACCTCCTTGGTTAAATTTATTCCTAGATATTTTATTCTTTTTGATGTAATTAGAAATGGGATCGTTTTCTTAATTTTTCAGATAGTTCACTGTTAATGTATATATACATAACTGATTTTTCTGTATTGTTTTTGTATTCTCCAACTTTACTGTATTTGTTTATTATAACAGTTTTTGGTGGAGTCTTTAGGGTTTTATATATATAATATCCTGTCCTTTGCAAATAAAGACAATTTTACTTCTCCCTTTCAATACTGAATACCTTTTATTTCTCTTTCTTACCTAATTGTTCTGGCTAGGACTTCCAGTACTATGTTGAATACGAGTGGCTAGAATGGACATCTGTGTCTTGTTCCTGATCTTTGAGGAAAAGCTTTCAGTTTTTCACCATTGTGTATAATATCACTGTCATATATAGCTATTATTATTTTGAAGTACCTTTCCTCTAGACCCACTCGTTGAGGGTTTTTTTTTTTTTTTTATCATGAATGGGTGTTAAGTTTTGTTAAATGCTTTTCCTACATCTATTGAAATGATGATATGACATTTTTACCCTTCATTTTATTAATGTTTATCACATCGATTTGAAAATGTTGACCATCCTTTTATGCTATGAATAAATAATACTTGGTCATTAAATTAGTTTCCTGGTACATGAGTGTGTGCGTGCATGCATGCGCTTGTACATGTGTAGCAAACAAACAGTTTTCAGACAGCAATAGGGTGACCAAGAATTCAACTCAATGCTGATACTGTCAACCCAGAGATAGCATCAGATTCCACAGGTAAATGGCTCAGTCCTCCACTTGAGATGTCAGTCGATTTGAGGAAGTTCCTCTCTTTTCCTAGTTTACTGAGAGTTTTTGTATTGAACAGGTTTGACTTTTAGCAAATGCTTTTTTTGCATTTATTAATACGATCATGTTTTTCTTTTTTAGCCTGTTGATGTGATAGATTACACTAATTATATTTCAAAAGATGGATTACCTAGGAAAATTCTACTTGGTCATAGTGTTTACTTCTTTTGATACATTGTTGGATTCAATTTACTAATTTTTTGTTGAGGATTTTTGCATCTATATTATAATGTCTTTGTCTGCTTTGGTGCTGGTGTAATTCTGGCCTCATAGAATGAGTTAGGAAGTATTCTCTGTGCTTCTATCCTCTGAACAAGACTGTAGAGAATTGGTATAGTTTCTTTTTAAATGTTTAGTAGAATTCACCAGTGAATTCATCAGGCTTGGTGCTTTCTGTTTTGAAAGATTATTAGTTGTCCATTTGATTTCTTTAATAGAGATAAGCCTAATCAGATAGTATACTTTTTCTTGTGGTAGATTATGTCTTTCAAAGAATTGGTTAGTTTTATTTAGGTAATCAAATTTGTTGGCACAGAGTTATTCATTATATTCCTTTATTATCCTTTTAATACCTTTAGGATCTGTAGTGATGTTTCCTGTTTCATTTCTGACATTAGCAATTTGTGTCCTCTCTTTTTTTCTTAGCCTGGCTAGAGGCTTATTGATTTTATTGGTCTTTTCCAAGAACCAGGTTTTGATTTCATTGATTTTTCTCTGTTGATTTCCTATTTTCAGTTTCATTGATTTCAGCTCTAATTCTTATTATTCTTTTCTTCTGCTTATTTTGGATTTAATTTTCTCTTCTTTTTCTAGTTGCCTGAGGTGGAAACTTAGATTATTGATTTTAGATTTTTCTTCTTTTCTAAATATGAATTCAGTGCTATAAATTTTCCTCTAAGCGCTGCTTTCACTGCATCCCACAAATTTTCATAAGTTGTTTTCATTTTCATTCAGTTCAAAATAATTTTAAATTTCTCTTAAGGTTTCTTCTTTGATCCATGTGTTGCTTAAAAGTGTGTCGTTGAATCTCCATATCATGTGGGATTTTCACATTATTTTTCTGTTATTCATTTCTAGTTTAATTCCATTGTGGTCTGAGAGCAGACATTGTTTGATTTCTATTCTTTTAATTTTGTCAAGGTGAGTTTTATAGCCCAGAATGTGGTATGTCTTGGTGAATGTTCCTTGTGAGCTTAAGGAGAATGTGTATACTGCTATGGTTGGATGAAGGAGTCTATAGCTGGCAGTTATATTCAGTTGATTGATGTTTATGTTGAGTTCAACTATGCCTTTATGGATTTTCTGCCTGCTGGCTCAGTCCATTTCTGATAGAGAGATATTGAAGTCTTTATCTATGATGGTGGATTCATCCATTTCTTTTTTTTTTTTCCCCTCATATAGTTGGACATTCTGTTTTTAGGCACATACAAGTTAAGGATTGTTATATCTTCTTGGAAAATTAACCCCTTTATTGTTATGTAATAAGCATCTTTGTTTATAACTTTCCTTGCTTTGAAGTCTGCTCCATTTAAAATTAATACAGCTACTTTGGCTTCTTTTTCATTTTTTAAATATTTATTTTAATTAGTTTCAAGTATACAGTACATTGGTTAGACATCTATATAGTTCATAAAACAATTCCTCTAATTGCTCCCTCCCTCCCCTGATCCTCCACCTAGCCAACATAGTAATGCTAACTGCATTCCCTATGCCATGCTCCCCATCACCATGACCATCCATTAGCTACTAATTTGTACTTCTTTAACACTTCACCTCATTCTCCCAGCCCCCCAAAACTCCCTCCCCTCTGTTCATCACCAAATTGTCCACTATATTTGTGAGTCTGTTTTTGATGAGTTTGTTTTTTTTATTCCTTAGATTCTGCATATAAGTGAAATCATATAGTGTTTATCTTTCTCTGTCTGACTTAAATACTTTCTAGGTCAATCAAAGCAATATCTTTTACCATCCCCTTCCTTCTAGTCTGTGTGTGTCTTTTATTCTGAAGTGAGTCTTTTGTATGCAGCATATGTAGGGGTCTTGTTTTCTTATCTTTTCACCACTCTGTCTTTTGGTTGGAGCACTTAATTCTTTTCCATTTAAGATACTTATTGATAGGAATATAGTTGTTACCATTCTTTATTCCTGCTTTTGATACATGTTTTTTCTTCTTCAAGAAGTCCCTCCAACATTTTCTGTAATACTGGCTTGGTGGTGATAAATTCCTTTAGCTTATTTTTATCTGGGAAGCTCTTTATCTGTCCTTGGACTCTGATAGCTTTGCTGGATAAAGTATTCTTGGTTGTAGATCCTGGGTCTTCATCCTGTCGAATATTTTCTGCCAAGCCCTTCTGTCCAGCATATTTTCTTTTGAGAAATCAGCTGGTAGTCTTATGGGTGTTCCCTTATAAATACCTATATGCTTTTCTCTTGCTACTTTTAATATACTTTCTTTGTATTTAAACTTTGGCATTTTAATTATGATGTGTCTTGGTGTGGGCCTCTTTGGATCCCTGGTTTTTGGAATTCTCTGAGCTTCCTGGGGTTTTATATTCATTTTCTTCACCAGGTTAGAGAAGTTTTCCATCATTATTTCTTTTAACAGCTTTTCAAGATCTTAATTTTCTCAGGTACACCAATCAGACGGATATTTAGACCCTTAATAGTATCCCATATGCTCCTTAAATTATTTTTATAGTCTTGGCATCTTATCTCTTGCTATTCTGATTGAATGTCCTTGGCTTTCCCATCTTCTAGATAGGGCACTTGATTCTTTTCTTTATTCACTTTGTTTATTCCTTTGTTTATTCCATTTAATATACTTCTCGTCTCAGATAATGTGTTCTTCATTTCTGACTGGTTCCCTTTCATAATTTCCATTTTTTTTTTATGTTTTTTATCTCTTTTTTGAAGTTCTCACTGAATTTATCTACACTTCCCCTAAGTTCATTGAGCATCTTTATACCCAGTGTTTTGAACTCTGCATCTGTTAGATTACTTAACTCCATTATTTCTGGATCTCTGTTCTGTTCTCTCATATAGTTTCTGCTTCTTTGCCTTCCCATTTTGACTGCCTTTCTGTGTCTGTTTCTATGTACTTAGCAAATCTCCTAAGTCTCTCGATCTTATTAGGGTGGATTTGTGAAGTAGGTGTCCAGTGGCACAATTCTGAGAAGGGTTCAGCTGCAGGCCAATTTAGCCCAAACCTATATCCCTCCCGGGCCACCTGTTAAGATATAGGAAGCAATCCACAGATGCTGTGCTTCCAGTTGCCTCAAAAGGCCACACCAGAAACCAAGGCCAGCTGCCACCAACGTGAGTCTAGGTACTGGTCAGCAAGGGGCACCTGACTAAACGAGGACACACCTGAATGTGACTTAGGTGGGGCCGTGAGTTGAGGGAGATGGGGTTTCAGGGAATCCTCTGGATGGAGCGACCTCAGTCATCCAGTCTGATGATGTCAGGGCTATGGCAGCGCTGTGTCTGGTGCACTGGTGTGGGGGAGGACTCAACAAGGAACAATGGATACAGCTGGCACTTCTGTACCAGGCAAGTCTCGCCTGTACCATCACTCTGACAATGTCTCCCTGTAAGTCCCTGGTGCTCCCTGTGCACAGGCTATTGGCACTGGTGCTCAGAGTGAGCAGATCCATCACCACAAAAATCTGCTTGCGGACGTGGCCCCTTTAAGAGGGTTCTGCCACTGCCTCCATCTCACTCAGCCACTGTAGACTGGGCAGTCCCCCGTCCTCACCCCATCCTACTTTCTGCCATTGCAAGGTGATTTCTTGGATTTCTCCCTAGTTGTATGTCTTGTCAATCTAAATCCCAGGCAATTTTTCCTTGCTGCTTCTCCTTGTTTCTATCACAATTTTGATTTGGTCACCAGAGGGATGAACAGGGCTTCTATCATCTATGCCATTTTTTATTTTTGGTTTTTACTTGGGCTTTTTTTGATTAGTTAGTATGCTCTGTATTTTCCATACATTTAGTTTTAATTTAAATACCTTTATATTTAACGTGGGTTTCTTGCAGACAAGGTATAGTTGGATCTTGTTTTTTGATGTACTCTGTCAATCTCATTCTTTTAATTGATGCATTTAGACCATTGTAGTTCAAAGTGATTATTGAAATAGTTGGATTAACTTCTATTCATTACTGTTTTACATTTGTGTTCCTTGTTATTTGTTTCTCTTTTTGTCTTCCACTCTCTGTCTTTTGTGGTTTTAATTGAACATTTTACATGATTCCGTTTTGCATCCTTTCTTAGTTTATCTGTTATACTTTTTTTTAAGCTTTTTTTGTGATTGCTCTAGAGTTTGCAGTATACATTTACAGCTAATCAAAATTCACCTTCAAGAAACACTATATGACTTTACAAGTAGTGTAAATACCTTATAATAACAAAATAATCCTAATTCCCTTCTCCTACCCCTTATATCATTACTGTTATTCATTTCACACATATATAAGCATACATAAGCATATATACAAACATGTAAACATACATAATTAAATACATTGTTCTTATTATTTTGCATAAACTTGTCTGTTACATCAATTAAGAATAGAAAAAATACAAGTTTTTATTTTACCTTTAGGTTTTCTCTCTTCAGTGTTCTATATGTAGATCTGAGTTTTCCTTCTCTCTGAAGAATTATTTTAAAGAACTTTATCATTTCTTGCAAGGCAAGTCTACTGACAGCAAATCCCCCCAATGCTTGTTTGTCTGAGAAAATCTTTTTTTCTTCTTCACTTTTGAAGAATAATTTTGCAGTGTACAGAATTCTACATGGTGTTTTTTTCTCTCTCAATATTTTAAATATTTCATTCTACTCTTTCCTTGCTTGCATAGTTTCTGAGAAGTTGGATGTAGTCTTACTCTTGTTCCTCTGTAGTTAAGATTTTTTTCCTCTGGCAGCTTCTTTCAGGACTTTTCTTTATCTTTGATATTTTTGTAGTTTCTGAATAATATGCCTAGGTGTAGCTGTAAGCTTCCTGAAACTGTGGTTTGATAGCTGATATTAATTTAGAAAAATTATCAGTCATTATTGTTTCAAATATTTCTTCTGTTCTTTGTTTTTTCTTCTCTGTTATACCTATTACACACATGTTACATCTTTTGTAGTTGTCCCACATTCCTTGAATATTCTGTTCTTTTTTTGTCTTTTTTCTCTTTGCTTTTTGGTTTTCAGGGTTTCCATTGATGTATCCTCTAGCTCTGAGGTTCTTAGTCTATAAATAAGTCCATCAAAGGCATTCATTTCTGTTCCCGTGTTTCTTATCTCTAGTATCATTTTGGAGGGGGGAGTTATTATTATTTATATCTTTCTGCTGACATTACTCATCTGTTTCTGCATATTGTCCATTTTACCCATTAGAGAGCCCTTTGCAAACAAATCACAGGTTTATTTGTTTTTAATAATCATGACTAACATTTATTGATTGTTTTCTAGGTTTCAGGAGGTGTTCTTAGGGTTTTTTATGTACTTTCTCATTACAGCTTCACAACAATTCTATGAGGGATCTACTCTTTTTCTTTTTAAGATAAAATAGGTATCTAAAATTATAGAAGTTTCAAGTGTACGGCATTGCAATTCAATATTTTATATGTACTACAAAGTTATCATCATAAGTCGTTACCATCTATCACCATACATTTGACCCCCTTCACCCATTTCTCCCACTCTCCAACCCATTTCCCCTCTACTAACCATCAGTCTGTTCTCATATCTGTGAGTTTGTTTTTGTTTTTTGTTTGTTCATTTATTTTGATTTTTAGATTCTATATATAAGTGAAATTATATGGTATTTGTCTTTCTCCATCTGACTTACTTCACTTAGTATGAACCCTGAAAGTCTATTTATGTTGTCACAAATGGCAAGATTTCCTTCTTTTTATGCATAAGTATTCCAGTGTGTGTGTGTGTGTGTGTGTGTGTGTGTGTGTGTGTGTATCTGACATCTTTATCCATTCATCCACTGATGGACACTTAAGTTTTCATTTCTTGGCTATTATAAATAGTGCTTCAGTGAACATAGTGGTGCATATATCTTTCATATTCTTTAAATAAATATCCAGAAATGGGATAACTGGATCATATGGTAGTTCTGTTCTTAATTTTTTGAGGAATCTCCTTACTGTTTTCAGCTACTACAACTCAACAGCAAAAAAAACAAAACAAAACAAAACAAAAACAAAAACAAAACAAAACAAAACAAAACAAAAAAACTAATTAGAAAATGGGCAAAGGATCTGAATAGACATTTTTCCCAAGAAGACATACAGATGACCAACAGGCACATGAAAAGATGCTCAGTGTCACTAATTATAAAGGAAATGCAAAACAAAACCGCAGTGAGATATCACCTTACACCTGTTAGAATGCTGTTATTAAAAAGACAAAAAAATTAGGGTTGGAGAGGATGTGGAGAAAAGGGAACCCTCATATACTGTTGTTAAAAATGTAAATTGATGTAGCCACTATATAAAACAGTATGGAGATTCCTCAAAAAATAATAATAGTTATTTTTAATTCCCTGTCTGATAATTCCAAAATCTCTACCATGTTTGGTTTTGATTCTTGCTCCGTCTGTCCAGATTGTTTTATTCTTTTGATAGACCTTACAATTATTTTTCTTAATGGCTAAACATGATGTACTAGGTAAAAAGAACTGCTGTAAATAAGCTTTTTGTAATGTAGTGGTGAGGTATGAGGTGAGGGAAAGTGTTCTGTAGTCCTGTGATTAGGTCTCAGTCTTGTTGTGTGAGTTTATGCCTCTGGATTTGAACCTTATAAGAGTTTCTCAGTTTTTTCTCCCTCATAGGTGGGACCAGATATCTGGCACCAACTGGAATCGGTTATTTCCCTTCCCCCAGGTCAGTTAGGCTCTAATATACCACAGCAGGTTTGCTTTGGTTAGCTAGTTTCCCCTGAGGGCAGGTCTTGTTAAGAACAGTGTGCTCTGTTGTATTTAAAATGTTTTCTTTACACCTCTTCCTGCTTAAAGCAAGAGTGGATTTTTCTTCATTATTTACTATGAGAACCTGGTCAAGCTTCTAGAGGGAAATATCACAATATTTCAGGTACCGCTCTGTGACTAAGTCCTCCTGGAGTTTTTAACTGCTAGAGTTGTTCACCTTAGCCTCCAACCAGTTGCTAATTATAATTCAGGTTTCCCTGACCCAGAACTGGTTCATGTGGTGATTTCTGCTTGAGGATCTCTACTCACGTAAGCCACTATTCCCTGTATCCACTTGTCTCTCTTGCCAGTGTTGCAGACCAAAGTTTTCTCTTAAGGATGTCAGAGAGTTGTTGAATTTTCAGTCTGTTCTCCTTTTCCATGTTAGGAAGAATGGTGACTGCTAAGCTCATTACACGTGGAATAGGAAACTGGAAGTCTCTATATGGTACATTTTAAAAAATATAACTACAATATCATTATTATATCTAAAAAATGACACTAATTCTTTATCATCATATATTTAGGGAGAGAGCAAATTCTCCTGATTGTCTCAATTTTTTTAAGCCCCTGTTCTTAGTAGGGGTTGCACTCCTCTGCTTCTTTTTGCCTGATAGTCACTTTACTCCTAATTATGATTTGTTTATTTTGTTTTTTGGGGGGGGTTTTTTTGGGTCATTTTATTTTAGGTCAGCTGACCCCTTTCAGTATTTCCTGTAGTGAAAGCCTCATAGTGGAGAATTCCCTCAAATTTTGTATGTCTGGAAAGGTCTTAATTTCTCCTTCATATCTAAAGGAGAGCTTAGCTGGATACATTATTCTAGCTGGTAGTCCCTTTCACTTAACAGTTTAAATATTTGATTCCATTCTTTTCTGGCTTGTAAGGTCTGCACTGAGAAATCCAAGGATAATCTAATGGGTTTTCCTTTATAAGTTACCATTTTCTTCTCCCTGGCTGCCCTGAGAATTCTTTGTCATTGATTTTTGATTATTTTAATAAAATGTGTCTTGGTGAAGGCCTTTTTGGATTGAGATAATTGAGTGTTCTGTTGACTTCTTGAATTCCAAGCTCTAGCTCATTCTTTAGATTTGGGAAATTCTTGTCTGAAAATGCTTTCTAGTCCCTGCTCCTTTTCTTCACCTTCAGTAATGCCCATTATTCTTATGTTTCCTCTTCTGATGGTATCAACTAGTTCTTGTATTTCTCTTTCATTATTTTTCATTCTTTGGTTTCTCTCTTCCTTCTGATTTATTTCTAGATTTCTGTCTTCGATATCACTGATCCTTTCCTCCATTTGGTCAGCTCTATTTCCCAAGCTTGCTATTTCATTTTTCAACTCTTGCAGTGTGTTCTTTATCTCTAGAAGATCTATTCTGTTCTTTTTAAGGGTTTCAATCACCTTGCTCTGCTCATTTCATATCTCATTGAGTTTTTTCAGAAGTACCATCCTGAATTTTCTGTCATTTAAGTCACATATTTCTATATCTGTAAGCTTATTTTCTGGAGATTTTTCTTTTTCTTTCTGAAACGCCTTGTCACCTTGGTTGTTCATGGTGTTTAATGGACTATTTCTCTGCTTGGGCATTAATGGAAATGTATTCTGCTTTTTTTCCAGAAAGAAGATTTATTATATAAAGATCTCTCCTTAGCCTGCTTCAAAGAAGGCGCTTTTCTTTTGGTTTCCAGAAGGTGGCATCTAAGCCTCTTAGATCCCTGCTTTATAGAAAGCCTTTATGCCTTTATATAATGCCTTTATTTTCTTGTAGATATTTAATCATGCTCACTACCCTCTGTTTCATTCCCTGTCAGTGTTAGCAACAGTTTCAGTAGCATTTGCTCAGATTCCCCTGGGGCTCTGCGGTGATGGTCTCAGAGAGTATGGGGGGAGGAGCCCTCTGGGCTGGCGATTGGGGACTGCGGCTCAGCCTCAGTTTTGCAAACATGGCTGTAAAAATCAACTGTTGTTTCTCTGCTGTTCGTTTCTCTGCTTTCTGCCCTGATGACTGGGCCCTACCACTGACTGCATGGAACTCACAATGTTCCCAGGCAAGGCTGTCCAGGGAACTCACTGTAAGAACTCACTGAACCTTCTCTCCTCCCCTTTCCCCTTCAGGGGGCTCTGGCTGCCAGAGGCAGCTTCTTTGTTTCTCCCAGTCTACTGCCAGATACCTGAGTTTCTGACCTGTGGTAGCTCTTATGAACAGATTCCACGCTCAGATGTGCTGGTGTATATTTTGTTTTTTTTTTTTTTGGTTGAGTTTTAGATATTCAGCATATTGTTGTTTCAAGGGGAGATATCTGGGGATGTCTCTCACTCCACCGTGTTTCCTTCACATCTACTCTCAATTTTTAATTTATAGCTGGTTTGTTGGAATCAGAGTCCAAAGTCCACACATTGCATTTGGTTGATAGGTTCAAAAGTCTCAATCTGTATGTTCCCAGTTCCTCTTTGTTTTTGTTTGCATATAATTTGTCGAACTAATATGGTTGTTGTTCCCTACTCTTAGATTACAGAGCATCCCACCATCTTGAGTATGATAAAAGTTACAACCCCCCCCCAAATCCTTGCCCAATTAAGATGCTCCCTTAATCATACATGCAATTGCTATATGCAGGTAGATCTGTTTTCTTCTTTTCTGACCTATATCTTCAGCCTATTATGTATTCATGTACCAGTCAGTATACTTTGTTTTAATGATAGAGCCATTTTAATATGCTTAATATAAAATAGGGCAGGTTCCCACTCGTTTCTATTCTTTTTTATAGGCTTTTTTTGGGGGGGTAATTCTTGGTTGTTTTGTCTTTCAGATAAACTTTAAAACCAATTTGTGTAGCTTAAGGAAAGACAGCTAATATTATTTGTGGAGAGGCTCGTGTAAATTCATAGATTAAGTAAATATATAGATTAACTGAGGGAGGACTGACATATTTATAATGTTAAAGTTTTTTATTCACTTGTCCAAGAATACTTACATCTTTCTATTTGTTCGGATTTACTTTTGTGATCTTAAAGAAGTGTTTTATATATTTTCTCCATTTTCTAAGGATATTTATTCAGCCTGAAACCTCACAAGATTTTTCAAAGAATTTAGTAAGTCTATGATCAGAAATTTGGCAGAATTTGAAATCTAATAGGATTTTGTTGTCTCCCTAGTAGACCAAAAAATAAAAAATGTTATAGACATTTTTTATTCCTAAGGTTTTATTGTATTTTTTATTTTTATTTTTGGCTATAATAAATGGATCTTCCTCCATCTTCAAATTGATTTTTATTATATTATTGCATTTGGAAAATGAACAACCTCAAAACCACCGTCATTTTTTTAGTTACTTCAGAGGAAGTCATAACCAGTAGAGTATTTGCTGTTTTTCACATATAACTCTTAAAAATTGAAATGTATATTTTAATTTTATTTTTATAAAATGTTATAATCCAAGAATTTGTTAAGGTAAGACTTAAAGAAATAGAAAGTTAAATCATTTGAGGTTATTTAAAAAGGTCAGAACATAATTTTCATGGTTAAAATGTAAGGTCTTTTTTTTCTACCTACTGTAAACCTCTGTCAGAATTTACCCAATAAGTCTGAATTTCCCGAGGAGTCTGATTAGTTATCTTTGTTGTTTATGTAAGATATTTAGCAATAATTCATTTGAAAGTCTGTCTAATGTGATAAGTATACTCCACATGCTTGTACCCTCACATTATTTACCTGAGTATACACTACAGGTAACAATGATTTATCCCACTAACTTACATTTTTCACACTCCAAAGCAATTTTTTGAAGTATTTACTTTTAATTAAAATGCTCTTTGCCTTTCACCTTGGCAGCTCTATTCCTGATTTATTAATACATTTCATTGAATAATATGATCTTAGCATCCTTTGTTTCCAATCTTACTTTTTCATCAAGCATTGAATAGAAAGGAAATGGGAGATTGCCCCCTCTACATCCTCTGTGAAACTCCACAAAACTGTTTCAGAAATTTCTGGCAAGGAAGAGGTATGTTAGAGAGTAGCTACTCTTACTCTACTAGTGCTCAGATAGAAGGCAAATGGTTCCATGAGGAGGCTGACCTCCTCTTTTACTATTTATTTTACTTGTGATAGCATATTTTCCCTCAGCAACTAATAAAACTTATTCAGTTTGGAAAATCCATAGGGGACAGACTGTCCAGAAATGCTGGGTGGTCTTCAACTTATCCAATTCCTATGGTTTTAGCTCAGCAAGTTCCCCAAGCAGTGGTGTAAGTGCTGGAGCCTTTCCATGGACACTTTCCCATAGATAGAGCATCCTAGCCACATGTTGACACAGGGAGGCTGATTCAGTCAACCAGTGAAAATTACCACCCCAACTCCAACATCCGCCTTCCCCTAGCCCCTTGAACAGTTCCCCAAATGTGCTACGTGGTCATTTAGAAACCACATACTTTGACCAGTGTGCCCTGCCCTGTGTTTAGCCTTTCAGCTTTTTGCTTACCACAATACACCAGTGGAATTTCATCTGTTTTACAATTGGCTGGGTGTCTTTGGCTTTGGCTTCCAAACACAGTCATGTATTTTCAGAAGTGAGCTGCCTATATTTTTTAAATAGCAGATCCTTGCCCCTCTGTATAGTTTAGATAGCCTGCTTTTTAATTTCTTGGCCTCAGTGTCAAACATGACTTCTTGAGTCTATACCTGGGGTTGCTATCATAGCCTTCTGCAGACAGGAGAGTGCATAAAACCTTTCTGGAAGAAGTAATTCCATGTGACATGTCCTCTGAGGCAAATCTAAATCTTTTGCTTCAGAAATATTGAGAAGTTTGATGAGTAAATGGAGTGTTTTTTCTGTATACTTGGAATGAATGAGCCAATGAACAAATGAAAGAAAGAATGGATGCATGACTGACCAACCAACAGACCTCATGGGGTAACTGTGTGTTAAGTAAGGTGACCATACGGTTATAAATTTTAGACTATAACACTTTTGAGAGTTAAAAGGGGTGCCTTTTATAATTATGGTGGGATAACAGACATTAACTTGTCCTAGGCACAGTGGAACATATTTAAATGGGTCCAATGTCTATGATATGCTTAGCACAGTACCAGGCATGCAGAGTAACTATTAGCATGTTGCCATTATTATTGTTGTTGTTGTTATTATTGACTTTAATAAAAATTGTTATTTTTTGTAATGTTTTATGAGGTTTATTCAAGCTTATATCTCTTTTCCTAATGAAAATATCACTGAGCTAGGGCCAGATGTAAGCTAAATTCCCATTGCTGAAAAAGCTAATACAGCTTCCAAAGATAATAAGAAAACAAAAGAAATCACAAGAAAAGGCTTACCTTCAAGCCAAGCTTCTAGTTTTGTGTTTTTTCATCTCAGATAAGAAAAATCATGCTTTAAATGTTGTTGAATAATATGGGCAACTATCTAAAGGAAGAAAAGTTAGTAATAGTATCAAGGACAGTTAGCAAAAAAGTAGTAACTGAAACTCTCTCATTTCTATTTATCCATTTATTGAGACTTCCTGACTGTTTTTTTAATCTTAATATGACATGGTCACAAAATAAATCATTGAAAAAGTTTACTTTTCAAATAAAAACCTGCTGATATTGATTTGTAATAGATAACGCCAGTATGTTTGGGCTTAGACATTTCCTTTGCTTGGTTTTGTTGCTCTTTGCTTTGAGAAGTGACATCCCAGCAAGTATAAGTGATAATGATAGCACAGTTTCCTCAATTTAATATACTTCTTAGATCAGGTTTTCATGGAAGTATGTCCTTGAGATATAATAGAAAGTATTCTTCCAATTCCTTGGATTTAAGTAGTTCTCCACAAAAGCTGGTCCCAATTTTTGTGGGCTTTTCTGGCAGACCAAGCAGCCCTTGATCTCTTTCTGGTTTGGAAAGATGAAGAAATATGGTGTTTGTCACATATGAGGAGGTTCCTTCTTCTCTGCCTCTCAGACAGCTTTAGAACGCATTTCCCACTGCAGGCACTGCCCTCATCAGGAACCTTCCTTGCAAAGAACTGGATGCCACATTCTGGTTTTTTATTGTAACTATAAAAAAATTGAGCCAAAAATATTTAGTAAGCAGCTGGACCAATTTCTTTACCTACTACCTCTTTTTGAAGAGGATGGAACAAACAGTTCCCTCACTAAATTGAGTATTTGGGAGAAACAAAATAGTTTTTTAAATGTGAAGGAGGCATCTGTTTAGAAGAGTCTAATACAGAAGATGTTGGACAGGGCATCTGTCCTGTCCAAGCGTCTCCTATCTTGTGTCAGAAATTGTTACTAAAACTCAGATGTTCTACATAAAAGCACTGACTAGGAGTCTATTCCTCAGTATTTTAAAGGAGAAAATTACAATGTATTACACATAAGTCCAAACGCCCTATCATTTTCCTAAAACATAGTTATAATGCAGGAAACTCCCCATGATTATTAGGTAGGAATTTTGGAGAGCCAAGTTTTATCTTATACTGTTTCTCTTGAATTTGTCATTTTGATCAGTGTGTAGACTGAATGGATGGAACAGTATAGTTAGATGAGAAAAAGGGACAGCCTTAGAATGAAAATTTTCAGTGTCCCTAAAAATATTTTCTTCTTTTATTTTTACTTTTAACCAGCATATTTTGGATATCCCTGAGGGTATTCAGCTCATTTTTTAAAATTGGAACATATTCCCTGATATGAACAGACTATATTTTTAGCTATTTGCCAATGGATACATTTAAGTTGCTTCAAATTTTTCCTTTAGAATATTGGGACAGTAAATATCCTTCAGGTGATGCTTTTATTTCTGCTAGGCAGATTCACAAAAATATGATTATTAAGGCCGGGGATATATGTATTGTATACTTTATTGGTGGTATCACATGACTTAACCAAAAGGGCAAAGCCATTCCCTGCCCAACCTCTGAGGTACCTACGTCAGCACTGCATATCACTTCTCAACATTTGCTGACATGAGAGTGAAAACTGATACCTCCTTAATGTGTTAGTTTACCTTTTTTTACTCTTATTAAGGATGAAAATTCTTAGGTATTTGTATTTGTATACTTATATTGGCAATATGCATTTCTTCCTCTGTGACTTGCCTTTTTTTCTCAGGTTTTTAAAAATAAAATTGGCATAAAACGTAATTTGCCTTTTTTATTTCAAAACAAACCTGGTACACATTTAGAACATTGTAAGTAATATGAATGTGTTTGCCCAACCAAGTGTTGTTATGGAAGTATATTAAGATCATATTGCTTTTGTGATTTCTTCATCCAAGATTTCTATAAAGAGTTAAGTCTTCAGTGTTGTAGAGCAAAATATATAATAGATGATTCACATATTATACATGGATCCATAAATTTAATCATTCACAGCGATTAGTACAGTGTGCTCTGAATCAGGATCTAATAAAAAAGACAATTGTTAATGTACACATTTTACAAAGTGTATCTGAAAATAGAACAAAAATATTAGAGTAATCCCCCCTTATCTGTGGGTGGTTTCATTTTCCTTGGTTTCTGTTACCCACCGTCAACCACAGTCCAAAAATATTAAATAGGAAATTATAGAAATAAACAATTCATAAGTTTTTAAATTACATGCCATTCTGAGTAGCACAATGAAATATGACCCTATTCTGCTTCATCTCACCCCATCCTGCCCAGGATATGAATCATCTCTTTGTCCAGCACATTTACGCCACTTCATCTCATCACGTAAGCTTTATATCATCTCTCATTATCATAAAAAGAAGAGTCCAGTAAAGTAAGATTTTGAGAGAAAGACCACATTCACATAACTTTTATTATAGTATATTGTTATAATTGTTCTGTTTTATTAGTTGTTAACCTCTCACTGTGCCTAGTTTATAAGTTAAATTGTATCATAGGTATGTATGGATAGGGGAAAACAGTAGATATAGGGCTCAGTATTATCTACAGTTTTAGGCATCCACTGGGGGTCTTGGAAAGTACTCCCACAGATAAGGGAGGACTACTGTATGCACTTGTCTTGAATATAGGACCTCTGCAACTCTTCTGTAAATTTGTTAACTAAGCTGTGTCTTTTAATTCAGATATTTGATGGAACAATTATTTTACACAATATTCATTTTTACATTTGTTCATATTTCTCTACTGCTCATTCTCAACAGCTTGTACCTTTGAACTGCTGGGCATTGCTCAGCCACTGTGAACTAATGGTAGAAATCACAATGCACGTGACTGCTCAGAGGGCTTAGCAATGGTGCCACCTCCGAAGACTCTGACCGAAGCGAGAAACTTTTCTAATGATGTACATATTTATTTCATATGGATACTGAAAAAAGATAAGGTGTAATGACAGCAGTTTAAAAAACGTCCCTGCTATTTGGGAAGGGAGGAGCCACTGAACAGCCCAGCCAAGTTCTCCCCTTTGCATGTCAGTTTTCTGCCTCTTGGGAGCTCTCTGGCTCTGTGACATGGGTTATAGAACCCTCCCACCACTCTCAAGGGGTGTTCTACTTCTTTTAGAAAGCAGGACAGAAACCCCTTCTGAGGGTTTCATTGATATAGCTAAAACTGGCTGACAGCCTGGACTTTGAAAAGACTTCCCCAAACACAGAGGGAGTGAACACAGGGTCTACATATCTGACTTATGTTTGGGAAGCCTCTGTTCCTCCCCCAGGGCTCAGGCCCTGTCTTTTGAAAAGTGCTTTCCACTCCCCTTCCTGTAGAGTGAAGAGACATATATAATGCGAGGCTGAGGACCAGCTCTAGTGTCAGACCTCCTGGATTCAAATCATAGCTGTAAGTCTGTGGTCTCTCTCTTACCTCAATTGCCTTGTCTATAAAATAAGGATAATAATGGTACCTATTTTGGAGGGTGGTTATGAGGATTAAAATACAGGTGTAATGTTTAACATTGTTCCAGGAAAGCCCTTAATAAATGGCAGCGTCTCCTGCTCCTCTTCATGTGGCCCTTCTGCAGTCAGCCATGCTGTCATAAAACACCATTTTCTGGGACCAGACAAGGCTACCACCCATGTCCCACCTTCTGGTGGCACTCCCTTCACAGCCATCTTTCTGAAGACCTGTCTGCAATACTGGATTACAGTTCCACTTTCTCTCCTCATTGACTCTACATTCAGCTTCCAGCACTCCATTAAAACTGTATTCTTGGGGAGATCCCAAAAAGCCTGCCCAATGCAGTGCTTGTGGTTTCCTCTCCATGTTCTTTCAGCAGTGTCAGACACAGCCAGGCCTCCCTTCTGTTCCTCAGTGACATAGTTCTTTGAGCATCTCCTGCCCCCTTCTGTCTGCAGCTCTTCCTCCTTCTCCTCTGTGTGTTGGCAGTCTTCAGGGCACAGACCCAGGCCCTCTCCTCCCTACTCAGAACTTTCTTCCTCAGAGTTTTCATATATTCTCCTGCCATTCCATGTACCTGACAGCTCCCTAATGTGTTTCTTCAGCCCAAACCTCACCCCAGAACTTCCAACTTAGATATTCAAGGACCTATTTCATATCCCTGTTGGACTGTGCCTTCATATACTAAATTCACACACCTCAAATTGAGCTCCTAGTTAATCCTTTATAGATCTTCTCATCTTCTTTCCATCTGAGTAAATGGTATGTCTGCTGTGTCCATCCATCTCATTGCTCAAGAAACCTGGGATAGCCTTTATTCCTACCTCATCATCAAATTAGCCCCTCTCATCACATTCATTGCCAGTTTCTCTAGATAGTATTGCTAAAATACATTACAGGTACTCTTCACTCCAGCACTGCCACCCAGGTCCCAGCCAGTACCAGCTCCCCCAGACTCCTGGATTCCCTGCACCTACTCTAGTCCCTGCACTCAGTTCTCCATACTGCAGTCAGAGTGATCTTTGAAATGTAATTTGCCTCCTGGCACTTCTCTGTTTAAAATCCTTGGGCCAGAATAATCACAGAATAAAATCCCTTGGCCTGTGGTACTGGACAGCCTTATCACAAGTCACCTCCCCTTTGCTTTCTGGGGCTTTTCTGATCTTGCTCTTCCATTTCTCAGGGCCTTATCCTCTGCTAGAATGCTCATCTCACTACTTTTCACTGAGCTAATCCCTGACCACCTGATCTAAATTAGGCCCCTCTTGTTATTCTCTTTTACCTCAGCCTGTACTTTTCCTTCATGACCTTTATTACAGTTTGGTGTGTACATATGCATAGCTCCCACTGGGCTCTGAATTGCTAAGGGTACAGATTAGGTCTGTTTTGTTTTCAGTTATTTGGCCTGTACCTCGCGCATTGAGTTCCACACAGGAAATGCTCAGTCATCATCTTTGAATGACCCCTAGCATTTTGCCATTAAATATAATGGGGCCTCCTATTATTCCTTTGGGAATGGCAGCCCAAAGTACTGATGCTACAATAGAAGACATTCATATTGTGGCCCCAGAATATACCATGTAATGTGAGGTTGGGAACACAGTGGCAACTCTTTTTTGCCAGGTATGAAGAGCTTTGAGAAAGGGGTCCCGCAGGACTTCTCAGAGGAGGTGAAGCTCAAGGTGAGAATGTGAGATCAGAAAGCAGGTCAGGGGAAAGCCGCCCCTCCTTCCCTCTCTCCTGCCCTTCTGCCTGCTCCTGTGACAGACCCTAAAACACGTCAGCTTCTTCTAGTCTTGCCCAAGAGTTAATCCAGGACAAGGTCTACAGGAGTTATGCTGAGGAAGAAGAAAAAGAGAAACCACTAGAAATTGCTACCCTGTGTCTCCTGTCTATTCGTTTCCTGCCCTGTACCCATTCCCTGGGCTTCACGCCAGTTCCTGCAGAGAAATGACCCAGAAATGATGGGTGAAGGGAAAGACATTGAAAGGATTGGTGGGTAATGGGGAACCTTTGTGCCTCAGCTTTTGTTTTCCTTATTAAAAGAAGTAAGCATCTTTGGCAGAACCTGGAAAGCACTCTGCTGCCTGTGATGCTGCAGGTGAAAGGACAGGAGGCCTTGGCAAAGAAGGGCTAAAAGAAGACAGACAAGTCCCAATAGGCCAGAATAGGCCCAATGGCTCAGAGTTAGACAGATGTCCCCCTCATGTTGCCTACCAGGAGGGGAAGTAAAACCCTTGATTTACTGAACTGACACAGGAGGAACTTCCAAATACATTTTCCTATAGAAACTGAGCTACACAAAATGGTTGCGGTCTATAGGGTATCATGCTACGGATCAACTGTGGGTCAAGCAGACCATAACCACCATATATGAAATTGTTACTAAAGAAAAATGTCTTAACTTTCAAGCAATAGATTTATAAATACAGTTATTGAATATATATTTACTAGGTGTCAAGCACTGTGCTAATCACTGTACATGTGTTATTGCATTTGGTCCTTCTTATAATACTATAAGGGAGATAGGCACACTTTACAAATATGCAAACTGAGATTTAGAGGTTGAGTAATTTCCTCAAGGTCATAGTAGGTGGTAGCTCTGGGACTCAAACCCAGGTCTGATTCCATTCTTTAAACCATCATGATACACTTTTAAGCATAACTGCTTCTGAAATTGGGGACTGTATTTACCTAGATCTCTAAAGGCCTCTTTCTAGCTTATTTTTTATCAACTTTGTTTTCCATCACTATATATTTGTTTATCCTTTTTGAAAGTATTTTTTTATTTGAGCATTTCTCTAATTTCTTGAGTTGAAATAGAACTATATTCACATTATTTTACAAATAGGTACTTGGTAAATATTCACTGCTACTATAAATATTAACTACTTCTATGACCAGGAGGAAAAGAAGATTCACAAATTAGATTCATTTTTGCGTTTTGAACTCTCTTAATCTTTTTTTTTCCTGTAACTCATTTCTAATTACAATTTTATTTATTTTTTACTGAAAGGAAGAAGATTTCTCTCTCCAAGTCAGCTATAGTCTGCCTCTGGCTGCGACACCTTCCCAGCCTTGAAAAAGCAATGCTGCATCTTTTTGAAAAGCTAACCTCCAGTGAGAGAAATTTTCTGAGAGGGATCGAATGCTTTATGAAAGATTCATTGCTGGTATGTGCTAAACTTTGATGAGAAAAATTCTTAAAGAAGATGATGGGTATCTTTTCATTTAATCAGAGTAAGGAAAAAAATGTGAACAAAAGAGCAATTGACATCCTTTAAAATAATGATGTGTTTACCTTTTATTTTAAAAATATCCAGTGTGGAGCATTTTTCTGCATGCTTAGAGCATATATTGAAAATAGGGAGAGATTCAAAATTTGATTGTTGCACCTTATATCGCACATTCATAAGAACTAACATTTGACAACAGACTTTTTTAAAACAATAATTTCATATTTTCACATGACAAATAAGTTTTAAAAAATGAAGATCTTACTAATGAGAGGAGGAATCAATTAACAAAGAAAAACATTCAAAAATAAACTTTCACTAGAGGAAAAATAAAATAAGAGAAACTAAAACCCAAAAATATGGTGAAAACAACAAAAACAACTTAAGAATTCTGTAAGTTTTCTTTTGGTGTAAGCCTGCCCACTTTGAACCCTAGCTCTGTGCAGTGGCTGCTTGTCTCCTTTGTTCTCAGAACTTCTCAGGCCTGGGAAGTTGGGCTCAGGGGGCCCGGCTCCCAGGCAGTCCTCAGAACCTGACCAGTCTGAGCATTTTCCCTCTGTGGGAGGCAGCTCTGGAATTTATGTGCATTTTTGTAAGAACAGGGATAAATACCAACACTCCCTGAAGAAACAATTCAAAACTACAAGGACATGCGATGCTCCCAGGGCATCTGTCTTAGAGGAACCTCAGTGGCTCTAACATGCTTTCTCGTTAGCTTTCATAACTTCAGGAAGATGTGGCACAGAGAATTTCTTCCTGTTGTACAGATGGAGAAAATTAGTTCAGATGGAAATGGAGAACAGTCAGATATTAAGCTAGTGGCCAGGAGATTGGGCAGGAGAAAGGGTTCACTCTCTCCACAAAGCTGAGACTTGGTAGGCTGAAGCCCTGTGCCCAGAGTGCTCTGAGGTTGGCTGAGTTTATTCAGCCCCCACCTCCCAGACACCTTCTATTTGTTTGATTTAGTTGGAACTTCCTGTTTTCTTTCTCTTTCAAGTTGGAAGTCATGTAAGGGAATCATAATTGAATCAGTTGCATTCTTCCTATATTCCTGAATTACTCATTTTATGTCCTAATCATTTCCTACCATTGTATGTGTGTGATTGTCCATGGCTATGCTTGCCTTCTCCCTTCTCTCCTGGGCTTCTCTTTGCCTTCATGTTATGGGCCCTCTCAGGTGATTGTGGCTTGGGTTGTGGTCACCAGTAGCTTTCACTTGTAAGTTTGGGGGCTCAGATCGAACCCAACTGGTTTGGAAATTTACAATGTTTGAGAGGAAAAAAAGAGGAAGGAAGATAGGTATAAAGACTGACTGAGGGAGCCTAAAGAGAGTTTTTTTTAGGAACATTACTATTGACCTCATAGTAAAGTGAGAAATGAGATGTGCCTTATATAAAAATAATCTCAACAAAATTCAAAATAAAGCTTTTAGAAGTTTGCTGGCATCTCATTGCAAGCATTACTTTCATTATCAGGGAAATCTCTGTATTTCTAACTTAAATGCACATGCTATAATTTAATTTTCTTTGGTCCTTTTTTAGTGGCAAAATACAGTAACTGAACTATTTCCTTGCTTTCAAGGCCTTTACTCAATTTTCTTTAAGTCTTCTCTCTATAGAGAAATTCCAGTTTCATTGACTTTTCTGATTTGGTTTGATTCTGCTACCTTTCATTGGTTCTTGTGGTTCTTCTTTGAACCTTCTCCATGTTCTCTTTACCTGTGGCCATCAGGCCTGAGCAACACTCTGTAAGCACAAGATAACACTGCAAATGAAGGAGAGAGAAAGCAGGCACTCCCATTAAACATTGCATTGTATAACAGTCAGCTGCCAGTTTACAGTTTAAAATAATCTTCCCCAGTTGAACAGCTTCAAAGTCAGTTGATGAATAAAAGCATTTATCAAGATCACGTGTGTAAAGATTCAGAGATTCCATTATGGTTAAAGGGGGATTCCAGAGATTATTATTTGGTTTAATTTATTGTGGCATTGGCAGGATGTGACCTCTCTGTGCCTTATGGTTCAAGGAGGTAATTACAGTACAGAGTGGAAGTTCCTGATTGGTGTGGGCTGCTCTCCTCAGGCATCCTGCTCCTGCAGTGCCAGAAAGCAGGATAGAATAAGTCTGTGATATGACTAAGTGATTAGAAAGGTAACCTGAAGAACCTGCTTCCTAATTGCATCATCTGATTCATTTATCACAGCACAGTATCTTGGTGCAGTGACAGGACCTTGCAGAAGTATCAGAGAGATCTCAAAGACTCAGATAGCATGGGACTGCTGTGCTTTTCCTCCAGAAGAAACTTGATGCCTATTACATTAGAGTTGGGTTCTGAGAGTAATTAAAGTGTGATGGTCTACGTAACTTGTATTTTATATGGAGCGCTGTTAATTATGTTTCCATCTCTTGGGACTATCCAGAATTAGCTCTGGAAATTCTATAGTTACCAATATGTTGCAAAAACAAAAGATAAAAGTGTGGTACAGGTTATACACAGTGAAATGATTTCTCCAAATATTCTTTGGGTTCTTAGGGACTCAGAGGCTTGGAATTTTCCATTAAGACTGAATAATAAGGCACTAACCCACCTGAATTCTAAATGTATATACACACACACACACACACACACACACACACACACACACACACACACATACGACTTATAAAAATAAGTTTGCTTTTAAATCTCACCCTTAGGCTTCCATTGGTTGGAATGTCCCCAAGTACATGGTCACCTGATGCATTTGGTGGCTTCTAAATAAATCACAGTATTAATGTCAGTTTGTCATTTACTGTGAAGACTGATACTTTTCTAAAGCAGATAGTCTTGTGTTTCCTGTGATGGAACAGGCACTAGAAGACCATGATCCATAGTTTCAGACCTGACCTTAAAAACCAATGTCCCCAAAAGCGGTGAAAGCCACTTGCTAATTATGCAGCTTTCTTGACTGTTTGGTTTCCCAAGGCTGGCCCCGAATCAGAAGGATGTTATGTTTTCCAGTTACAGTTCTGTTTGTGGAGCCCAGAAAGCTATTGTTTGTATTTCACATTTGAATGAAAAGTGCTGGCTGAGTGGCAGGGTGGCACTGTGCTTGGCTGCTCTGCTGCACACCAGGGCTGAGATGTAGCCTGGTTCCCATGCCCTCCTAGTCGCTCTTTGTTGGCAGATCCCGAATGCCGCCTGTCCCTCAGGCTGGGTCCAGAGTCGCAGCTCCTTCGCCTTCTCAGACAGATTTGCACATGAGAGAGCAGGTAGCAGAGAAGGGTAGAGGGGAAAGGCAAGCAGGGTTGGTTTTGCTTATTCATATTTTTAAAAATACTCGATATCTTCTTCTACCTGAAAGTCTTCATTGCTCAATTCAAATTAGTTCTTGTCAGGTATGCTTCAATAAAACTGGGGGAAAATTAGTTCTTCATCTAATAAGAGATTAAGAATAAAAAAACATGCAGGTACCCCCCTCCCCACTGTGTCCTCCTTGATCTCCTGATGCATTCTTGTCTTCATTCTCCAGAGAGTAATCATAGCCACTTCAAAAAGAAAAAGAAACTTCCTACACACAAAATTCCAAACACAGTTCCCCTTTAATAAAAGATTATACCAAAGAATTAACTTCACATCCTGGGTGATGTCAGTTTTCTGTGCTTGAATAATTTCTTACTAATGTTCTAGGGTTTTCTTTTCCTGCTTTTTCATTAGCAATCTTTTAAGCATTTCTTTTTTGAGTTCTTTAATGTGATGCATGTAATTTAACAAAAGCCGAAGTAGGTAATTTAGCAATGGTCTAATGAGGGAAGTGCGCTAGTGGCTTATGCTTGTGGCTCAAAGGTGAAGAATCTGCATCTTGGACAGTAGTTGCACTTCCTAGCATCGACCTCAGGGGGGCACCAGATCACCCAGCATTGTGTCTGAAGAAAGAGGCCCAAATTCCAAGTTCTGTTTTCACTGTTGGAGATGGAGGATTTTGCAACCAGAGATGAAGGGAGAGAGAAAAAAATAAATAAATAATAAAAACAGGGCAATGGTCGACCTTGGAGGTCACTGCCACTCAGAGGCTGAGCTGAGAAGCAGCAGGGGGCTAAGGAGCTGTCTTCCCGCTCAGGCTGCATAAGCTGACTGGGTAGGAGGCACTGGGCCAGGCTAGAAAGAGGAACTTCAGATTTGGGGGATTTTGTTCAGCTTCTAGAACCAGTATCCTTGAGTCTTAATACTCTGAGAGAGTATTAATTTAAAACACAAAAGTACATTTGGTACTTGTTTAGTTTTTTAAAGCCCAGAAATGACAGATTTATCACTAATTAAACAATAATTACATTAGGGAGTACTGAAAAAGTTGCCTGTAGTATAAACAACATCTGGTAAAGATTAAAAAGAAAGAATATTTTTCCATCTCAAATTTGTTGAAAGAAACTTGAATGTTTTGAAACAAAATATATCTTAACATATAAAAGAGATATTTATAGTTTTACATTTAGTATTTCGAAAGTAGAATGGCAAATAAAAATACATATTTACTTATTTTATATGATAGATGTGGTTTTATTTAAGTAGATTTTTTAAAACAAACTGTTTTTGAACTCCATAAACAGGTTTTACTGTTGAAATGAATCTTATGAAGAATCCTTTTTTTAAGAATAAAGTTAATTTTTAATGAATATAGTCACCCTTTATATACATATATTAGCATAAGGACTCCTACCTTTCAAGGATTTGAAGGAATTTCTTACACAGTGGGACAGGATTGCTGGCTGGTGGGTAAACTGGAGGGAAAGCTCATCAGCCATTTCTTTAAAACAAACAAAAAAAAAACACTACTCCTGAGTAAAATATTTAAGCTACACTAAAATAGACTATGAAGCAAATCTATTCCAGGCTTACAGATTTTCATCTTTTTATCTCTCATCTGCAGTTTCTCTCTTCTTAGGAAAAAAATATTTATTGACATTTTCTGTTTCTTCACTGCTTTTTTTATTTTTTATAAGAGCCATTCAGTTTTGTCTGTGAATTACCTCAAATCATAGTATAATTTCCTTCTGGTTTGTATCCCCCCCACCCCCCCGCCAACCCACATTCTCTCTCTCTCCCCTCTCCCCCTCTCTTTCACATACACACACACACACACACACACACACACGCGCGTGCACACACACAATCAAAATTATAGAATTTTGTTCTATGTTCTCAGGCCTCTTTTAAGTGACACATGGCTTATAATAATCATTGGTGAATCAGGATGAAAATAAGAGTAGACACTGAGGGCAGCGAGTAAGCATTGATGTTATTTGTACAGTTCATGGTACAGAGTGACAAGTTGGCCTCTCCCTCACCTTTCCTCACAACGCAGGCCTAGAGAACCCAACCACTGCACATTTCTCCTGTGTTGACTTTGTCTTTCCGTGTTTTGTTGAGGGATGGGAAAGGGCTGTCTTTCTTGGCAGAGAGAAGATAAACAATGCAGTTCTGGGTAGCTGTGGGAGATGGGAAGGGGATGCACACTCAACAGAACAATTTGATCCATAAGAAAAGGAAGCCAGAGTCTGGAGCTCTTCATCATCATCGTCCATTCATCCTCGGACATTTAGTGAAAAGACTGAGGGCGGTGTCAGGGGAGGGGCCGGGGGGAGGAGGGGACAAAACTCATGTTATTGATGGCTTCCTGGTGACATAGTTTCCCTAGACTTGAAATAATCTGTACATGGAAATTGTTAAGCCATATGGAGAAGAGCAGAGCTTGAGAAGGAACAGATTTTGGTAGGATGGAGAAAAACATACAAACAGATGGAACCCAAGAAAGGTTTTTTCTTTTCTTATTTTTATAGGAAAGATAATAGTCTGGATTGTAGGGTTTGGGGGTAGGCTTTGGACTCTGGGCTGCAGAGTGGTTTGTGGTGTGGCCCACTTTATAAATCAAACAGACACAGAGGGTTAAATGTTTGCCTCTTTCCTCATAAGGATGCTGTAAAGATTTAGGGGGGCAATTTATGGCTTCCAAAGAAGCATAAATTAAGAATTTAAATCTATTTGGAGGATTCCCTTGATAAGAAAAGCAGCTTAAGTTTGCTTTTGTGATTTGATGTCACTAGGACACATGCCTGGCCTGTGAACACACTGGGCTTCATGAGGGGACTCAATGACCCTGAAATTATGTGCTCAGAAAGTGTAAAGAGTCTCATTTTAAAAACCATCAGTAAGGGCTGAGGATGAGAAAAAGCTTCACAGCTCTGGGGCAGCAAGAGAGACTGGTTTTAAGATCAAAATTTCTGTTATTGCTGTTTCAGCAAGGTTCCCTGCTTACTGGCATCGTATCTGTTTTAAAAGTTAAAATGAGTTGTGGAAGCAGGTTGAGAGCAACCAAAGGTCTAAAATGTTTGAACAGAGGAAAAAGGCAAGTGCAATGATGTGGAGAGAGTAGGCAGATTCCACAGTCTGGTGACGTTTAAAACATTGGTTGAGCTGTTTTGCTAGAAAACATTGCATAAAAATATGTCCAAGCTCTAATCCTCTTTTAACAAATTGAGTTAGAACTTTCTTCTTCTCTTGATTTTCATGGTAGCCCTATTCTACACATTTGATCATCCTTTTCTTTGCCACTTGGAAATTCCTATAATTAGTACTGAATGATTTTCTACTAGCATCAAATTTATAGAGTGGCTCTGGAGTAGTTAGACCATTTAGAACAAAAGGAATGGTCCCATTTTACCATTACCATTTTCAATTTTGGTGCATTTACTCAGTGCATTTTCAGACTTTGCCTGTGTGGCACATAGTAGTGTTGTTTGATCTTAAACACTTATTCAGGAGGCATATTGTCTATATGTGAAACTCTGAAAAACTGTTCTGGCAAATTTGATGAATCACATTTTTCAAGACATGCTTTTCACTTCTTATTTAATTTTTCCATTATGAATACATAGAAACTTTTATGATATTTTCTGGGCATATTTCCAGTAATCTGTTAATAACTTATTATTTATAGTAATGCTGAGAAGCAAGGAAGTTAACTGACTTGCTTGAGATCAAAACCAAAAAATAACCTGCCTGTCTTCTGTTGTTGAAGCGTGGTTCTGGCAAATTACTTTCTTGAGTACATACATAATGAATTTATCTATGAGCATTTTTAGTTGGTGTTTTTTAGGTAAAAATGCGTATCAGTGAAGGATTATGGAGCATGGATTACTCTACTTAAAAGAATAGAGATTTGTAATTTACAAATTGCAAATCTCTTCAAATAATTAAAAGGAAATCCCATCTTTTTAACAACTGATGTTTTTGCCTGGGGCCTTCTGTAACAACCTGTAGTGGCAGTGTGTGAACACTAGATGGCACACATTCAATGTTACAACTCAAACACCAGTGCAGAACCAATAGCGGAAAAGAAAGTCTGTGGTGATGGGCACCATTCTTTCTTCTGTGTGGTCAGAAAACTTGAGAAACAAAGCATAACCTAGCCATATCAAGGGTAATATGACTTGAAGAAATTACATATAGAGCCTAATCCACTAACACTTCGATGTTAGTGTAAAATATCCGATTTAAAACACAAATGACATTTTCATCTAGCTTAATCTCATGCTTTGAGCTCTGGCCAAAAAGATATGGAACCTAGGCCAGGCCCACTGATGCCCCATCCAGGCTACAGTAGGTCGGCTTCTGCAGATTTAAACCATCAAAACCTGTCACAAAAATATTCGTGGAATAAATTAGATTACTTTCATCATTCAAGATGAAGGTATCTTAAGTTTTTTTAATAATCCTCTTTTCATCTTAAATAATTTAACTGCTAAAATTCATAGTGCACTAAGATGCGATATTGTTTAGTCCAGCATGGCAGTGGTTGCTGCTTTCCTCAATAACAACTTTAAATCATTATGTACTCATTACCTAATAGGCATGAATGAAAAGATAAGCCCAAATCTGACCCTGAGACACTTCTAGGTCACGTGCAGAGGTCAGACACATTACTTAAAACTAGCAGCACAGGCAGGCTCTGTTTCTTTACTGCAACATGCTGGAAGAAAGTGTTTTTAAATTTTCCATGATACTTAGTGACTCTTTTTTTCTGGATCATATAGGCTTATTGTAGAAAATGTGGAACATACAGGTAGGTATATAAAGAGGAAATAAAGTTTGCCCATAATTCCCTTGCCCCAGGAAAATCACTGTTTGCATTTGTACGCAGAGCTTTTTCTATTTTTTCTAACACAAAGGAATATGCCCATTTTCAGCAGTTCTGGACAACTCATGTGCCTGATAATAGCAAATTATTATCGATGACATGCTTCTGATATTTTACTTTCTCTTGGTCTTTTCCTTTACAGCCTCAAGCAGCCTGCCACCCTGCCATATTCAGAATTGTTGATGAAATGTTCAGGTAAATGTTATGCTATTTCTGTTAATAATTGATTTTAAAATGCTCAATTTCTAAATATGAATTTAAAATTCTGTTGTAGTCCCTGGCTATATTTTGGGGAAATTAAATTGAGTCCATTTTACCCCTCTGAGCTTTTGGTAAAACTCTAGCGTTAGTGTATATTTAAAAGCCATTGCCTAAGAATTAAGATAACTTTCTTTTTTTAACCTTTTAAAGTTCTAATAATAATGATAGAAAGTAGAAGTAATTTAAAAATGAAATATTCATGTAGGATTTTGCTCAGCTCAAAATAAAGGGTAGCAGTGTACTTTGTTCACCACATGAGGGCTGACCAATCTTTTTAAAGGATTTTAAAGCTCAGGAAAACCAAGAAAAATAAATAATGCCATTTTAACAGAACTCTCCTGAAAGGCAAAATCAATTATGCAAGTCATCTTACTTTTTTTTTTTGCAAATACAAGTACTTCTTGGAAATTGCATTGAATTTACAAGTAATGAGAGATGAGGAGACCACTGGACACCAGGATGGGTTATGGCTGGCAGTTAGTGGAGAGACTGGACTCCTCTAAGGGAACTTGTCACCTGGGGAGGTCTTCCTGCCTCTTTCAGAGGTGCTGGTGGAGCCAATGTATCTGCATTCTCCCTTTCATCCCCCTCACACTCGGCAGTAGAGGCTCCAAGGCAGAAAGCAGACACTGAGGAAAGAAATGTTAATAGCACATAACCCAGTATTTGGGTTGGTCTTGAAACATGCCACTTTAAGCTAAACAAGCATAGAAATAAGTCAAAATGCTGTTTTTAGTTTAAAGCTAGCAAAGTTTGACTTGATTTTTTTATTATTGTTTGTTTAAACATAAAGAAAATTTAGTTGTATGAAAAATGCATGGAAAATAAACCAGCTACATGTAGGTCTTCTACCACTTTGGTGGGTAGGTTTGACTTAGCCATGTTACACCCTTGGGCAGCTTTTTCTCCACTTGAAAAAGCAAGAGGTCTATTGATGTTGCATATCTGTGCATACAGTGGACAGATATTTGTAAAGAGCATTGAGGCCTATGTGGAAAGGATACGCAGTGCTTAATAATTTAAAAATCAACAAAGAGAGTGCTGCACATTGCAATTTTTAAATAGTAAAGAAGTGACAAATTTCTATATTCACACAAGGTTTGAAATCTGATGAGTTGGGGGTACTGCTGAAGTTCATGGCACAAAAAGGATGTTTCCACTCTTCACTTTTATAGTTCAGATTCATCTCTTTGCTAGATTAATTATTACATGTCTTGTGATACGGCATTGCATTGCTCAGGTATGCACTCCTGGAAACCGATGGAGCCCCAGAAGTACTAGCCACCATTCAGGTGTTTACATCGTGCTTTATAGAAGCTCTGGAAAAAGAAAACAAACAGGTTCGTTACATTGCATATATAATTCATTCTCCCAAAGAAAAAAGACTGCTAAGAGTATTTGGCTAATCACGAGAAAGGAGCACTTTAGTTTCAATGGTTTTAAGAGACTGTTTTGCTCACAAAGAAAACTTCCAAATGAATGCCCCTGCAAAGGTAAAACCATTTTAATTGAAAGTAAAGAAGTTCCCATCTGCCCCATACCCTAGAATCCAGAAACATTTATACACTATTGTGTCAGAGAACTGTCATGCCAGCCCTAGAGGATGAATTTTCCAGGCTTTGTGTGTCTGCTGTCTGCCAAGTAGGACTCTGCCCCTCCCAGGCCTGCAGTAGGCATTCTGGAATCTACATGACATATGCTAAGAACAAAATGCCACTTATTACAAAGCGATACTGGACAGTCTTAATTATTAGAATTTCCATTTCTATGAGAGACCCAAATGTGAATTAGATTTCAGGAGAGAAAGGAGGTCGGTGGTAAGAACAATAAGAAAAGATTTGAATTAATTATAGAGGAGGAGCTTAGAAAAGCAATGACCAAGAAGTGCAAGTCGGACCCAGTCAATAAGGGAGAAGCCAGGCACAGGGGCCTGCAGGAAGACTTGCACTACTTGGCCCCATCAGCAGAGGTCAGACTATAGTGGGCAAGGACCACTGATCAATTAAAGGGAAACAGGAACCTTTTCTACCAGAGAGCTCTCTCCTTTGGGCATTTTAACCGGCCTGTAAGTCTGTTTGGTGCTTTGCCTGTTCAAGTGCCTGGGTCCACTTGGCAGCTCCCTGCGAGGCATGGTCCCTGTGATGCTTTCAGCAGTTTGACTTATGAGAGCAGTATTGTATGATGTTGGCTCTGCTAAAATCCCACACACCCCTGCGCCAAAAAGCTCAGATTTTATCATTGTTTTTTAAGGCAGTGATAAATATTTATGATGTATTTTTTCTCACCTTCTCTTTTCCTAGGGAAGTTAACTAGACTGTGGCAAACAGCGTTATCAATGGTACCCAGCCTGCAATTTGGGAGGAGAGGTCTGCTGAAAGGCACTGGCTGGCCCTCACACTTATTTTGAGGCATAACTATAAATCTCTTTTATCCTCCGTAGTACAATTCTTTGTATTCCCAATTAGGAATCTACCTCTAAAAAACCTTTGCCTTTGACTCCTGGAACACATTTAGGTTGGGGTGGAGGACACTGGTGAAAGTAGTATTGCTCTTTAGCGTTAGCTTGGGTCTGTTTTTCTTACCAGTTTTTCTCTTGAGTGTTGGCCTTGGGCATTATAAATTTGGACTGGATTTGCAGTTGCTTTTAACTACTTTATTTTTATCTATTTTTTATTAAGGCATAATTGACATTCTATTAGTTTCAGGTGTACAACATCATGATTCAGTATTTGTATACTGTGAGATGATCTCCACAATAAGGCTAGTTAATGTCTGTCACCATGCATAGTTACAATTTTTTTTTTCTTGTGATGAGAACTTTAAGATCTATCTTAGCAATTTTGAAATATTCAGTACAGTATTAACTGTATTCACCATTCTGTGCATTATCTCCCCATGACTTATTTAATTTATAGCTGGACGTTTATATCTGTTAACTCCCTTCACCCATTTTGCCCACCACCCATCCCCACCTCTAGCAACTATTAATCTGGTCTCTGTATCTGTGAGCTTGGTTTCTTTTTCTTTCTTTCTTTCTTTCTTTCTTTCTTTCTTTCTTTCTTTCTTTCTTTCTTTCTTTCTTTCTTTTTCTTTTCTCTTTTCTTTTCTTTTCTTTTCTTTTCTTTTCTTTTCTTTTCTTTTCTATATTGCGCATGATAATTGTCTTTCTCTGTCTGACTTATTTGACTTAACATAATGCCCTTGAGGTTTATCTATGTTGTTGCAAATGGCAAGATTTCATTTTTTTTATGGCTGAATAATATTCCATTGTGTATGTATGTGTGTGTGTGCATTTTCTTTATGCTTTCACCCATTGAAGGCACTTAGGTTTGGATATTGCAAATAATGCTGCAGTGAACATTGGGGTGCATTTTTGTTTTTGAGTAAGTGTTTTCATTTTCTTTAGGTAAATACCCAGAAATGGAATTGCTGGGTCATATGACAGTTGTAGTTTTAATTTTTTGAGGAACCTGACATTGTTTTCCATAGCGGCTGCACCAATGTCTCCACAACTTCCACTATAGGTGGTTCACAAGGGTTCCTTTTTCTCCACATCCTCACCAGCATTTGTTATTTCTTGTCTTTTTGATAATAGCCATTCTGTGATGTGAGGTGATAGCTCATTGTGGTTTTGATATACATTTCCCAGATGATTAATGATATTGAATATCTTTTCATGTACCTATTAGCATCTGCATATCTTCTCTGGAAAAATGTCTGTTCAGATGTCCTGCCTCATTTTAAATCATACTGTTTGTTTTTTTGCTGAGTCGTATGAGTTCTTTATATATTTTGGATATTAACCCCTTATCGGATAAATGCTTTGCATATATTTTCTCCCATTCAGTAGGCTGCTTTTTCATTTTATTGATGGCATAGAAGCTTTTTAGTTGGATGTAGTCCTACTGTGTACTTTGGCTTTTATTCCATTTGCTTTTGGAGTCAGACGCATTTCGAGTTAATTTTTGTGCATGGTGTAAGATAGTGGTTCAGATTTATTTTTTTCTATGTGGCTGCTCTGTTTTCCAGTACCATTTATTAAAGAGACTGTCCTTTTTCCTTTGTATATTTTTGGCCCCTTTGTTTTTAGTTAATTGACCATATATGCATGGGTTTATTTCTGGGCTCTCTGTTCTGTTACATTGATTTACATGGCTGTTTTTATGCCAGTGCTGTACTGTTTTGATTACTATAGCTTTGTAATAAAGTTTGAAAACAGGGAGCATGATGACTTCAGCTTTGTTCTTTATTAAGATTGCTTTGGCTATTCAGTGTCTTTTGTGGTTCCATACAAATTTTAAGATCGTTCTATTTCCATCACTTTTAATTTAGAGTAATAGCTTGACCAGGATATAAGTGTTTCATGGTATGTAGGCACATGCTGCGTCCTAGTGGAAAGCAGGGCAGGGATCCAAAAAGAAGCAGGAATTCATCACCCTCACCTTGGGCTCAGAATAAGAGGACAATAACCTTTTACCTTTGCAAATACCTTTGTTTACATATGTCATTTCTCTTCCTAAGGCTGTTCCTGATTGCCTTTCTTTCTAATCAATGGCCATTCTCATCACTGATTCCCTGCCTTCTCGAGTGACTATCTTTATTTAGATTAATCATAATCTTCAATGTATAATATTCTGTGTCCTATTTATTGCATGCATTACCTTCTTTTCTTTCTGTGTTCTCTTCATTCATTTATGTATTCATTCTTAATAAAATGAATATTTATGAACCTGACATCCAAACAAGACCTGGACTAATAATTATAACTTAGTTGTATACATGTACTCCACCTCCATCCTGTCACCCTGCCCTTCTTCCCTCAGGTAACCACTGTCTTGATTTTATGTTTGTCATTCTTTTGCTTTTCCTAGAAATAGTCTGATCATATATATATGATTTCCTAAACCATGTTTTCTTGTGGTTATTTTTCACTCTATAAAACAAAAACAAACAAGAGTAGCATATTGTATGCATTCTTTTGAGCCTTGCTTTTTCCACTCAGCACTGTTACCAGGATTGCTTCATGTTGTATGTGGCTGTGGTGGAATGTTGGAATGTTGCTGTATAGTATTCCACTGGGAAAATATGCCACAGGGGAGCCATTTCCTGGTGGTGGGCATTTAGGTTGTTTCCAGGTTTTGTTTTCTTTTACAGTGTTGCTTGGAAAATTCTTGAATGTACATTCAGAAATGGAAGTGTTGGTTACCTAGGTATGCAAAGGTTCAGCTGCTATGCCTGTTTATACTCCCTCCGGCAGTTTATGAGAAATCCCATTAATCCACATTCTTTCCCATTGTCAGAAATGTTTATCTTTACTGGTTCTCATTCTCTTTTTATCCTTTCCTCTCACTCTTGTTTTATTTGGAGAGTGCAGTGCAGCTCCATCGATGTGCCCAATTGGACTAGTAGGCAAACGCTTAAGATTGTCATGACGAGCCGGTTTTTCTGAGCTTACATAATAGCTCAGTACAAACAGCTATCAGTTCAGGTCCCACAGATAAAAATTATAAACTCTGGGGAAAATATTTTTAAAAACTATTTGAAGGTACTGGAGAATAATCAAAAAAGCAGGTAGAAACAAGGAACTCAGCCCTTGAAAAAAGAAACGTCTTTGGATATTCTCTCACTTTCTCCTGAGGGCTCCCACATGAGGGATGGAAGGGGAGTTGCTGGGATCAGCAGGTGACCAGAACTCAAGGCACAATCTGATTGACTTGAGGTGTTAAAAGACAGTGCTGTGGGCTACCAGAAGAACAAAAAATAGATGAGAAAAAAGAAACTAATATCAAAAGATAGACCTAAACCCAAACGAACCTACAAGTACATTAATTACAAAAGTTAGGTGAAAATTAACTAAATATGGTAGAAAAAGGCAAATAGTGCAGACTGAATGAAAAACCAAGACCCAACTATATGTTGTTTTCAAAAGACTCATAAGCACAAGAAAGCTAATATGGTTCTACTAGAGGTAAATAGATGAGACTTCAAGACAAGAAATATGACCAGAGATAAAAAGGAACATTTTGTAATGACAGGTATTTAGTTCATACTAGTAGAATTACCAATTAGAAATAGATATATGCTTAGTAACAGAGCCTTGAAATCTATGAACTGAAAACTAATTGAAAAAGAGAACTAGACATATCTAGTCACACATAAAAATACTTAGGATTAAATTTAACAAAAGTTGTATAAGGCCTCTACAAAGAAAACTACAAAACACTGCTGAAAGAAACTAAAGAAAATTTAAATATATGAAGAGAGAAACCATAGTCATGAATTAAGATGCCTGCTCTCTTCAAATTTGATCTATTGCTTCAGTGTGATTCCAGTCAAAATCCCAGCAGCCATTTTAAAACAGAAATCAACAGGCTGATTTTAAAACTTACATGGAAATGCAGAGGACCTGTAGTAGCCAGAATAGTTTTGAAAAACAAAAGCAAAATCCCACAGAGGACTCTATGGTCAACTTATTTTTGATAGAGATACTAAAGCAATTACATGGGGAAAAGGAAGGTTTCAGAAAATAGTGCCAACACAACTGGATATCCATATGGGAAAAAATGAACCCCTACCTTACAAAGTACAAGAATTAATTTGAGATGGATCATAGACTTCAGATAAATGCTAAAATACTAGAAAACTCTTAGAAGAAAATGAAAAAAAAAATTTGATGTTGGGATAATCTAAGAGTTCTTAGAAGAGGTGTGGAAAAGCACTAACCATATGAGAAAAATAGATAAAGTAGACTTCATAAGAAATAGATAAATGAGATATAACTTCTGTTATTTTATGAACATTTTTAGAAAATGAAAAAGCAATAATCCACCAGGTGGGAGAAAATATTTTTAATACATATATCTGATAGAGGATTTGTGTCCAGAATATATAAAACTTATAGCTCCATAAGAAACAACTCAGTTTTTAAAAATGGACAAAATACTTTAAAAAAGACATATAAATTGGCAATAAAGAAATGAAATGGTTCAACATCATTTGCCATCAGGAAAATGAATAGTAAGGCCATGAAGAGGTAACATTTACACCCATTAGAATAGTAAAGATAGTAAGATTTGGTTACCAATACCAAATGTTGGTGAGTATGTAGAACAGCTGGAATTCTCATAAATTGCTGATGGCAGTATGCAATGGTACAATCATTTGGAAAATTGTATGGCAGTTTCTTATAAAGTTAAGCATCTACTCTTTGACCCAGTAATTCCACTCCTATAGTATTTACCCAAGAAAAATGAAAGCACATGTCCGCAAAAAGACATAAATATGAGTGTTAATTGCAGCTTTATTCATAATAATCCCAAACTAGAAACAACCCAAATGCCCATCAGTAGGAGAATGAATAAACAGATTATGGTATATTCATATAATGACTACTTCTAAGCAGTAAAAATATAATGAACTACTTATACACAGTAACGTGGATGAATCTCAAAAAAAGACATGTTAAGCCAAAGAAGCCAGGCACAAAAGAATACATACTCTTATGATTCTGTTTATATGAAATTCAAGAATAAGCAAAACTAATCTCATCTAAATCAAAATATTGGTTGCCAGGGTTGGGTGGAGGCATTGACTGTAACAGTCAGAAGGGAGCTCTTTTGGGGTGACAGAAATTTTCTGTGTCTGAATTAGAGTAGTAGTCCCATTGAATTTACACACTTACTAAAACTCATCAAATTGTACTCTCAGTGCCTGTGCACTTCACTGTTTCTAGATTCTACCTCAACTTTTCACAAGAATATTTCAAAAGTTATGTGCCTTCTGAGGGCACAAATGGCTATAGCGCTTGGGCCCTCACAGTATTGTGATCTCCCTTGTCATTTTCTGCTTTTTTTGTTGTTGTTAAAAAACCATCTCACAGCTGCCTTGCAAACTCTGACTTAAATAGAAGATTTATGTGTATAATTAGGTTCATGTAAGGTAAAGAATTGATATAAAGACATCAGGAGCATAACTTTATTTTTCTTAAGTCCTGGAAGGTGACTTAAAAGGTATATTCTTCTGGAAAATATTTATGAGGTTATTAGAACCATATTTTTTAAAAAAATAAATGTTTAAGAAAACATTTTGATCATGTTAGTACTAGTGGGTCCTTTTGGGACAGAGGATGCAAATTTTAGTATTTTCTTAACACTCCTTCCAATCCTAACGTCATACAGTTTTGCATTTCTGATTGTATTGTAGCTGAAGTTTGCACTCAAGACCTACTTTCCTTATGCTTCTCCATCTCTTGTCATGGTGCTACTCCAATACCCGAAAGGTACGTGAAGGTTTATTCTGTCTTAAAATAATTTTTGGGAAACAGCACTGATAAATCATAACCCTTACCTCCCAGTTCCTTATCTATAAAACAAGGGAGATGGAATTGGTCATCTCTAACATCTCTTTAAGCTCTCAGGGTCTCACATTCTGTGGATTTTGACATGAGAATCTGTTTAACTTCCCTGTTAGGATCATGTACCAAAAGAAAGAAAAGAGAAAAAGGGGAAAAAAAAAAGTCCCCTCTTGTGAAGTTTTGATAGTCTTCTTTGGATAACACAAGGCCTCTGCTGGTGCCAGCCAGATTCACCTAGATGCCAAGAACAGGCTAAGACTTGGCTGATTTAGAATATAACAGTACATTTATTTGTATTTCATTCTTTCTACCCCACGCCCCTTGTTGCAAAAGAAAAGATAAAAGGATAAACGAAGCCAAGAAAATTTAGGGGAAATTTCTCCTAACCAAGCCAGGGGAAGGCTTTTGAAAGATTTCATTAAGTATATTAGACCACAGCCTTCTCTGATTTCATTTGCCAGCCTTCCACAGGCCATATCCAGTTGGGGAAATGATGACTCCATCCTTAATTAAACTGGAGTTGATCTGTTAACATGCCTTTTCCCTCTAAAGCCTGAATCTGAAGGAAAGGCAACACTGACACAAGCACAGACTCTGTCAGAGAAGAAGGCATTTTATCTGATCATGGAAGGAAAGAGAAGAGGAAAGAGTAGTACAACCAATAGCATTTCCTTTTTATGCCATTTTTTGCCTGCCTTTTCCCTGAGACTTGAGTAAGTAGATTCATTTAAGGAAAAGAGATGATTCAAAGTTTCATGGCATTTTGTATAATCAAAATTCTTCTTCCTTATTCTACAAGACATAGTTTCTCATCCAAAGTCCCCATCTGACACTGTCCTTTCAGATGCTAGAAGTGGAGGTGGTGATGGGCCTGGTAGGATCTCTGGTCAACAGTTTTGTAAAACAATCTGTGGAAACACAATGGGAAAACTTTAATTACAAGACAAAAAAGGCAGTAATTCACTTTCCAGAGCTTAAGTCAGATCACCAAAGTATAAGTCAGCTTGCATGAGAACCTGAATGAGCTCCAGAAAAAGTATTGGTTTTGTTATTTTTTAAGTTTGGAAATCTATAAACAAAAGATTAAGATAGTATATGGGCACGAACTTAGCCTACTTGCCTTTTCTTTGGTGTGATTGTCCTAAATTTATGTCCCAAAATAAATAAATTAAAGCAGAAGTACAAGGACTCCCTATGCTAGTTTCTAGAACAGTTTTCTACATATTACTTTTAGAAAAAATAATGTTACATGCACAAACTGAGCTGTTTTTAATAGTTGACTCTTCTATTTATCAGAATTGGATTTTGTTCCCACTGTAAAGTCCTATGGGGCATAAAAGAGAGATCCCTTAAGAGCCCTGACTATCTAGGACCTATAAGTAGAGAGGATATAAAATAAGTATCTACACAACTGATACATAGAAGAAAATGAAAATGCCTTCAAAGGCTGCAAATCAAGAGTTAGGGGAGTTCAGAATAGGGAGGGAGAGAATTTATGATCCTTCAATCTGTAACGTTTGTGGAGGAGCAGTGGTTACTTTATTCACTTACCTTGTCTTCCTCATCTATTTAATTACAAAACCTATCACTACATGCAAATGTGGTAACCTTTTTCAGATGCTGTTTCAAACTGCAGAACATACATGCTCAGATGTGTTTAAAACCACAGGATAATTGTGGAACCAGAGACACTAACTCAAGAAAAGGCATTTGTTTGTATGATGTTTGTTTGTATGTATTTTTTCCTAGCCTTTTCTTTACTATAAACCTGAAATCATATTCTGAATTCATCACAACTCATAGACAAACAGTTGGACATCTCATTTATAATTCCTTATCGACTTTTATTACAGTCTCCACATATTTTTAAATCACAAATTGTTAGTGATAGAGGAGGGATTGGGTAGGTAGAAAAGAAAAAAATCCCGAGGCATCTGCAACTCAGCATTTCTAAATCCTAGGGCAGGCTGCTCATGCAGTTTGTGTCTACTTCTATGGACTTGAGTTGAAAAGCCCCTGAAGCTTAGCTGTGTAACAGCAATGGATCTTTCTTCCCAGGCCTGAGAGATAGGTACTGGCAGGCAGCAGCATGAGAGAGGTGGTGTCGGTTCCGTTGACCAGGGAAAAAAATGGCCTTTCCCCAAAACTCTTCCAGTCTTAGCTGCAGATGATTCCTACATAACAGGTTTGACTTTTCTTTATTTCTCCTCTGTTCTCCTTCCACCCACAGATATCCCACAAGGTCTGTGGCACCAACCACTGAAACATATTTCTGAAATGCTCAGAGAAATAGTTGAAGACCAGACTCACAGGTAAGCAAATGCTGATGACTCCTAGGTCTACTTCACATGTGGTTTCGCTGGACCATTTTCTTCTCTTTAGCAAGGCTGACAGGCATTATTGGTCTGTGACCATCTCAGACAGGTAAGCATACTGCTGAGTAAAAATTGGAGTAAGCACAGAGCTGCACGATCACTTTGATCAGCTCAGAATAAATAGGCATGCATATGTAAATACTCTGTATAGAAACTGTTCTGAGTTATGGCTAGTAGTAGGTTTTGAAAAATATATAAATGTAACAATAAAAAGAATAGGCCCTAGAAAAAAAGTAGTGCCCACATGCTGCGAATCCCCCAGCTGTGCAGAAGAAAGATACCTCTCTGGTCCCTTGGTCTTCTCTCCAAGGAAAAAAAAAATTCTAAACATCTCCTGTACAGTAGGATGAAATATTTCTTTTCCTTCTTCTTTGTAATAACTATTTATCTAAAATTTAAAAATTCTTTCTAGCATTATATTAAGTACCCTCTTATATATGTTATTTTCCTAGAATCAGTCACACTTAGGCTTTGCAAGTTCTTTGTAACATAACACCCTTCAGCTTCCTCTTAACTTCCTTGCTTTTAGAGTATAAATATTTTATTCATTGTCTGTTCTAGCTTACAAAACTGTCTTTATTTATTCCATTTGCCAGTTTTCTCTCTTGAAATTCTCTGTAATCTCATCACAGAGTCATCACAGATTATGGGCATTGCTCTTGTGTTCATGATCACTGATGCAGGATTGGGTGCCAGTTACTCGCTCCTTCCCTCCACCGAGACTTTTACCAATAGAAGAGACAAAAAGAATTGGTGGCCAAGTAGGGACCAGAGTGTTGGCCATATTAAGACCTGCCACACCTGGCAGCCCCACCTGTATCCTTTCTCTGTTGAAGAGCAGGACCTAGATCCAAAACCTCACGGGACTCCAACCTAACATAGATCTGCCTTAATCACCTGCAGGGAGGACTCTGTGAGGGGTCCTCTACAGTAGGATGGAATGTTTCTTTCTCAGCCAGCCATATGGGACTGCCTCACACACTCAGTTACTAGTAGAAAAGAGGGAGCGAATGACCAGGCCCATCTCTGCAATGCAGGTCTTGAACCCTGATCCAGGCCTGATGCCCATGAGGAAGTAGGGAGTGCTAAGCTCACTGTCTGTGAGATCTGCAGGGAGGAGACCCCATGGAGCCTCTTTCTTGCTTTTGAGATATCATAACCAAGCCCACCACTAACATGGCCCATGGAACGTCAGTTCTTCCTCTTGTGAGAAAGAGTAAGACTCCCCTTCCTTCCTTCCGTCCCCATTGTCTTACAAGCTAGACTTCAGAACATTTCATCCTTTCTGGGGAGAACTTGGATGGGAGAAAAGCAGTAACCAGGGGAGGTGAGGACAGTGCTTAGAGTGTGGGGCTTCCATGAGCCAAGCAGAGGAGTACAGACCCAGATCTAGCAAAGAGAGCACTGCAGAGGAGCCGAGAGCTCTTCTGTTCCAGGGACTTCCCTAGTTCTTAATGAAAGTTCAGAGCTAATGCAATCTCAGGTTAGTCTTGCTCCATTTTTTCTAGGGGATGTTTTTAAACTGCTGATACTGTCACTGTGCAAAATTAATGGATTCTTACCTTGAGCAGATTCTACCCTTTAAACAGCTATTCCAACTCCCAGTTTCTAATGTAACAAAAGGATAGCTTCACAAAGGCTCTAACTTTTCAGACTTTATGTATTTGTGATGACAGAAAACACAATATGTAGCTCACTAAAAATTCATAATTGCCAAAATATTGACCAGAACCTTGTGTCATCAGAAAAGAAACAGCATGTTTCTGCCTGTGCCCCTTTCCTGGTCTACATCTGGACTCCAGGGCTTCCTCTCATTTCTTGCTCTGCAGCTACCTCAGTGGCTGCCTTGTGGAGGGAGGTCCCACTCTCCCCAGCAGCCCAGCTATGCAGGCCACTGCAGAAGGCAGAGAGGCACACCTGCAGGTTCTCATCTCGCATCGCTGCTGCTGGTCACAGGCCAGAATCTTATTTTCAAAGATCTGTACTCACTCAGGTTCCCTGGATATAAAGATTTAAATGTCTGAAGTTCCCAGGGCATGTGGGGTTTTGAGAGGCATGCCTTTGAAAGGTTCAGAGTGGCATTGTGAGCTGTTTTTCTGCGTCTAACTTGTATTCCTTGCAAGTTGTACTTCAGTGGATAAGAACAATTTAAGCCAACTGTTTGCAAACATTACAGTTGCTTTAAGAACCAAAAGGAAAAAGAAATCAAGTTGCCTGGCTGCCATGTGTTTTGGTTCTGTTCCAGGTCCTACGGAGGCCCCTTTGAGAGCTGGTTTTTGTTTGTTCACTTTGGAGGATGGGCTGATATCGCAGCTGAGCAGTTACTGATGTCAGAAGGTGAACCCCCTGAGGCCTTGCTATGGCTCTTGGCATTCAGCTACAGCCCACGTGATGGGAGTCAGAAGAGAGCACAGACCATGGTGGGTGGCAGTACCCACTGTGTATGGCGTTCGGGGTTGGTCTCCCCAGAGCTGAAAGGGTCCTATAGGAAGGGACCCTATAATGGGTTTGGCTTCCACTGACCTCCAGGTATCTAAGCACTGAATGCTCCAGTTTCATTACGGTAGCGTGCAGATGTCGCTTGGATGAGTGACTGATTGGGGGGCTGGTGGTCGGAGACAGTTTCCTATCTTCACAGAGTTGACTGGAAACCAGGCATTGCCACTCTGCTCTCCTGGGAAGCACCAAGGAAATGATGTGCAGCCCTCCAGTACCCCAGGTCCTTCTATTTGTTCTTATTCAGCTGCCCTGGCTGCCCTCATCTACAGACATGGCTGACCCAGGGCTGCACCCTCCAGGGGATGCTGTGCATAGTCTGACCACTCTTCTGAGGAGACCTGTCCTCTTTTTGATCAGTGCCCTGGCTGTGTCTGCTTCCGTCTTCACTTACTGCTCTCTTGGATCGTTCAACAGATCCTCACATTACCGGCTTTGTTTAGAATTCTTACTAAAGTAATCACATGATATTAACCACTTTGCTTCTGAAAAAGGACTTGGTCATTTACTAAATAATAGAGCAGCTAAATACAGGCCTGGCTAACTGTCTGTGGCAAAGACAGTTGTTATTTTATGTGGAATATAATAATTACAGGAAGCAATGCTCTGATTAAAGGCATTGGCACCTCCCTTGCAAACATTTATTTGTTGGTTTTTACAACTTCAACTGCCAGTGCTTTTTGCTAATTTTAATAATTAAAGGGAGCAGATTCTTTTATGTAAAGAAGAGCACTCCTATTTGCTTGATGTTTTCTGTTGTTTGAGAAAACCGGAGACCAGTACAGATATGTCTGTATATTATACTTGTTTAAAGGCTTGCATGACAGGGTAAAGAGTTTGGAATTTTAAAAAGTTAAAGTTTGGCAATAATTTATTTTCGATAAAAATAGAACACTATTTAGAAACTAACATAAATCTACATATATATTTGAAGATCGCTATCTGATTAAAAAGAAAGGCTACTATTTCTTCCCTCTTAAAATATCACATTAAACTAATGAAGGAAAATCCTAATGTATGTTTTCATGATCTTAATTTGGACAGTAATTAAAATGTGTGAAGCTCTATTGATTCCTAAAGCCCTCTTATATATACTTAATATTTGTATAAACTAAGTTGGTAAGTTATGTGTTAAATTCCATATCGATCATAGAAACTAACAGATTCACTTTTGAAGTATAGAGAACTAAATCATCTGATAAGATGTATTTCTAGAAAGTTCTGCATTGGCACATCTTTCTACTAGTTACGTTGCTCCTTTTTAAAATAAAACCTATGCAGAGTTCTTACTTGGAGGATACTTTGGCGTCCTGGATAAAAATGGACTAGCATACTCAGAGTAGGTTAGTGCCATTATGTCCATTTCCTTCCTAGCTGTTCCATCAGAGGTAGCCATTTATTTCACCTTGTGATTGAAGCCCTGTTTCACATTTTGGTCCCAGAATCTCTTCCTCCTCAGTGCCCCACCTGAGGCATTGGCATGTGTGCTGTGCCACGGAGCAGGTGGGGCCCAATTTCCCTAGTTTAACTAGTAATACATACCTCCTACTCTTCTAGATTTGTGAGCTTTAATACCTTTGGTTTATTGGGTGACTTGAAAAACTGTCTTTTGAAAGCATGACTGTGAGCTTTGATCAAGGTCGACAATATCTGTGCCTTTGCCTTAAAAGGACAATTAAATCAGGTACTGTGTTATACACAGTAGGATACTGTGGCTGGAATTGTTGCCTCTGCTAGCCATCCTTGAGGTTTACGATCAGGGGAGCAAGGAGTAACTGTCCCTGCCCAGGATGTGCACTGCTGCACAAAGGCCTGCCCCTCTCTATAGACCATGCTCCGGCCAGCCAGTGTTCATCTTCCTTTGCTAACTTTGAATTGGATCGTGATAAAAATAAAAAATGTCTATGTTTGTATACTCTTAAGAATTAGGCAAGAGTTCATACACTTTAACCCTATCATTCCATTCCTGGCAGTTATTCTAAGGAAGCAGTTAAACATCCATATGAAGATTTATATACAAGAATATCATTACAGCAATGTTCGTGATTGCAAAAATTAGAAATGGCCTAAACTTTCAATAGTAAGCATACTGACTAAATAAATCATGGTACATGCTAGCTATGAAATAGCATTCTACCATGAAAAATCATGTTCTCAAAGAGTATGTGCTATAGATATGGTAAATTGCTTAAAGTACATTGTGAAGAGAAAACTGTAAGATAGAAAATATTGTATATAGTGATTTGTGTTCACAAGGCATAGAAAAAGATCAGAAGGCTATAAATCTAGTTTTTAACAATGAGTCTCTGGATGATGGAGTCATAGGTCATTTTAATTTTTTTCTTTTTATCTTTTTGCTTATATTTTCTACAGTGAACATATATAAATTTTCATAATGCAGGATAAAAAGTAATACTTAGAAAAGAATGCTTATTTCTTTCTCCTGAAAAAATTAGAAAGCCTTTAAAGCTATTGGCTTTAAATAAGTTATCAGGGAGGCATTTGAAGGGAAAAAGACAGTCTGGGATGAAATAGAAAGGAAGATGATCAAGTCTTAGGGAATACTGGAGAAAAAGAAAATGGATATGAAGGCATAACTTCTTAAGCCCTGACATTTTTGTAGACCCATTTACATCGCAAGACGGTCTTGGACTCCTATAGATGGCCCTCTGCCGAGGGCAGGCTGGGCCCAGCTGAGAGAAGAGAGGTGGTAAGAGTAGCCCTCTCCTGTCGGAACACTGCCATTCTCCATGGAAGAGCCCTGTGGTACAGTTTCTCACGGTCCTGTATTGTCAGAATAGCTCACACAGCACTCCTAGCGTACTGGAGTTTATGACAGACTTCATTGAATAAAGCCTCAACGTCCAGAAAAAAAGACCCACACAAAATCCATAAAATTGGTCATGGGAATTCTTAGAATAGACCTAAGTATTCTTTCAAAAATGATGGAACGTAGCTGTTCATGATTTCCATGTGGCATTTTGGATCTATGGCTTTCAGTTTTTTTGCTTTGTTTTCCAAGTTACAGCTTGATGTACCATTCTTATAGCAAGCAGAAGTCTCAGCATAAAATAAATATTTTTTATGTAAAAACAACCCACATACTTATAACAGTCAACATTATTATGTGCATTCTACAGACTCGTGACTACTGCTTGAGCTTTAAACATGTATGAACAGACTATCCCAGTGTCTAAAACAAAACTGTGTGTGTGTGTGTGTGTGTGTGTGTGTGTGTGTGTGTGTGTCTGTGTCTGTCCGTCCTCCTCTTTCCCACTCCACTCTAACGATAGCAAAAGGCAAAAGGAAAACCTCATTCTTACCCGAACACTGGCGCAGTGGCAGTCTGCTTGCATGGGGCTTTAACTGATCTGCGGCTGTGATAGTGAGCCAGGCTTCAAGGAGCCTTTTGTTCTTTTTCTCACAATATAAAAATCTGACTACATTTTGCTGAAGACTTTTCTCCATTTCCTTTCACACAAAAAAAGGTCAATTCCTGGCATGGTGCCCTAGCTGCTTAGTGAGCGAGGCGAAAGAAAGTCAAGAAAATTCCATTCCGCCCATTTGAATTTGAGTGGAGCAATGTGTAAACTGAGACATGGGCTGCCTCGGTCTGCCCTCCCTCAGGCACCGGTCCTCTTCTCTTTCAGGGAGTTGCTTCAGAGCTCCAGATAAATCTTAGAACCATACAAGTCCTGACTCTTCTCTAATCTTTCACCTTTGAAATCATACTTCCCAGGCTGAGGTGAAGTCAGTGCTTGGCTGCCTCATGAAGCTGCTCAGAAGGCCAACCCTCTCAGCCAGGGAGCTACAGACAGCAGTGAGAGAGAGCCAAGGTGGTGACCCCAGGCCGCCTGCCTGTCAACAGTTGATCAGGTGCCTCCTCCTGAACTTCCTGCTCTGGGCTCCTGGAGGCCACGCAGTTGCCCAGGAAGTCATCACCCTTGTAAGTCTCCCCTTTTCTAGCATTCTAATTCTCATTCACATTCTACCCAAGGGTCAGGCTTTTGAAGAGTATGTGAGTGAACCAGGATGCTGTCCTATCATGGATGGGTAGGCAGTGAGGCAGACAGCTGGCACTGACCCCAGAACCTGCCCAGCACAACAGCTTCATATCACAGAAGAGAAAATGGAGGCTCAGAGAAATGAGGTGACTTCTCCCAGGTCACATGGCTTACTGCCAGAGCCTGTAGTAAAAGCTAGGTCTCCTGTCTCCCCCTTCAAAGCATGAAGAGAAATAAGACTTCAGTGAGAATGTGCTCACTGCAGTAGTTCAAAGAATTTTCTTCATTAAGTACAAGGAATCCTTCCTGAAGTCTAGCTGACATAAGGGCTAAAGAATGGTTCAGGTTAAAAGTGAGCAACATTCATGGCATTAGATTTGCTAGTGATTTCTTGGATAATAACAGTAAAGTCACAAGCATCAAAAGAAAAAATAGATGAACTAAACTTCATCAAAACTAAAAACTTGTGTGCATCAAAGAACACTCCCAAAAGAGGGGAAAGACAAATCACGGAATGGGAGGAAAATATTTGGAAATCACATATCTGGTAAGGGTTTAGTTTCTAGACTATGTGGGGTATGTGGGGTATTCTTACAACTTAACAACAGAAAAACAACCCAATTCAAAAATGAGCAATAGATTTAAACAGATATTTCTCCAAAGAAGATGTACACATGGCCAATAAGCATAAGAAAAAATGTTCAACATCACTAGCTATTAGGGAAATGCAAATCAAAACCACAATGAGGTATTACTCCACACTCAGGAGGATGGTTACTATAAACAAAACATAGCCAAAAGGTGGACACGTCCCAAATGTCCATTCGGAGGTAATGGATGAACAAAATGTGACCTGTACATACAATGGAATATTATTCAGAACGAATGAAGCTTTGACTTATGCTACAACATGGATATACCTTCAAGGCATTATGCTAAGTGAAATAAACCAGTCACAAAAGGATAAATATTGTATGATTCCACTTATATAAGGCACCTAGAATAGGTAAGTTTATAGAGACAGAAAGTAGAAGAGAGGTTACCAGGGGATGAGGGGAGGGAAGGATGGTTAGTGTTTAATACGTAAAGAGTTCCTGTTTGGGATAATGAAAATGTACTTCAAGCTACTGAATTGTACACAGTGACCTGTTGTGTACATTTACAAATTGCATACCTTTGAACGCCATTTGGGGTAGGAGCACTCCATTGATAAAAGGTAAAAAATGTCTATGTCTGTAGAACTTTGTACTACACAATTTTATCTCTGTCCAAGTATAAGTTGTAATAGTCACCCTTCAGCCACTCCCTGGTGATCAAGGTCAACATCAGCAGGGATAAATCATGTTGACAGCATGTACACTTGATGTATTGTGATGAAAGTGGTACTTTACCTCTGTAATCTTCTTCCCCAAAACCTATAATTCCAGTCTATTCATGAGGAAAAAAACCCAACAAACCTCAATTGATGGACATTCGATAAAATATATGACCAGTACTACCCAAAACTGTCCAGGTCATCAAAAACAAGTAAAGTCTGAGAAACTGTCATAGCCAAGAGGATCCCAAGGAGACAGGACAACTACATGTAATGTGATATCTTAGGTGGAACAGAAGGACATTAGGGAAAAACAGGAAATCTGAATAAGTTTGGAGTTTTTAGTTAATAAAAATATATAACTATTGATTCATTAAGTCTGACAAATATACTACACTAATGTAAGATGTTAATAATGGGAAAACTGGATGTGGGGGATGTGTGATTTCTGTATTATCTTTTCAGGAAAACTATAAATCTAAAACTTTCAAAAATAAGTTGTTTTTAAAAGTCAACAGCAAGCATTTTTGAATCATGAAAGTGTTGGCGGCATTTTTGTCACATGACCGCTGACCTCCTGCCCATGCCCTGGACACCTGTGGGAGCCTGCCCTCTCCCACTCCCTGGGGAGCACCTGTTCTGCTCCTCTCCCGTCCTGTCACCCTGGGAGTGAGAACACAGGCCAGGGAGATCACAGCCCAGTGCTGCCCATGGCGTGTGAGAGAACGTGACCCAGATAAAGCTTCTTGGAGACACCCAAATCTCTGCTTCAGTCATCTCAGCCTCATTTCCATCTGTTCCAGGCAAACAGTCCGCATTTAAAATGGACCACGCTCAGTTCTCACTCACAGAGAAGCTGCTGTGATGAAGAAGCTAGATCATGTCACAAGAGTTCAAGTTTGCTGCCTGTGTCAGGTAGCCTGTTTCCAGAAAACCTCAGCCATACGTTAACACCTGATACTGAGGGAACATGGAAAACCTCAGTGCATCTTCATTAAATTTTATAAGCCGCTCAGCTGCAAAAATTCATTAAAGGATAAAATGCCAGTGTTTCTCTTCATGCACTGGCTTCTTAGCAGGTGGGCGCTAACCATCTGGGCACCTTGAGCCTATCGTAGCTCAGAGAGCTTTCTGGACACTATCTTCACAGATGTTCTGAAACTGTTTTTACTAACATACCAGCCTTCCTAACTCGACAGCTTTCTACAGTGGCCACCTGACAGGCCAAAGGCAGCCTGGCTGATGCAGCTACAAACAGGACAGATGGAGGAGTCCTCTGCACAGTGCCAGCCTCCCCTGGGCTCTACTCGCCTTCTCCCATCTCGTCACTTCCCCTCTCTGCAATCACCCTGGAAAGAGCCCTGACTCAGGTCTGCTTGGCCTGGGAGCAGGTGGCGGCCAGACTGTAGACAATTGGCTTTAGTGGGACAGCTTTTCTATGCCAGCGGCTCTGGCTTCACCACCCTGGGACCTAGGCCCAGGCCCAGCTCTGATGTGAACTCAGGCCTGAGCAGAGCCAACCCCCATGCCTGGGTCCTGGTCTTATCCCATTTGTCTCGGCATCAGCTTTGGAGAGCTGTGAATGCTCCCAGCTGGGGGACCTGACAGCAGAGGCTGTATGTCTGAGCCCTGTCTCTTCACTGCCTTCTATGCCTTCTCTGAGTGGGGGCCCCACCTTACTCAGTAGCTCCATTTCATTACAGGCACCTTATTCCTCTATCTCCTCCTGCCATCCCTCCCCCACCCCTGCCCAGACTCTGCCAGCCTGCTGCTTCCTGGGGCTCCTCACACAGATCCCAGGATCCACTCCCACTGGCCTTCGGCTTCTGAGAGTTTTCACCTAACTCATTCCTCAGATTCCTTGTGCCTTCCTATCTCTTGTCCTTCTGCTTTTTTGCCCCACTCTCTTCTCCTTGTCTACCATCTTTACTCTCTTCTCTGCACCTTTGATGAGGATGAAGCAAGAACAGCCTGGTTGGTGTCTGGATTCCTCCTGCCCTTGAGGTTCATCCTCTCCTGCCTCCTGGCCTGGCCTATGTTCATGTTTCTCTCTCCTTCTCCTTCTGTCTTTGGTTGCTGGACCATAGCAATAACAGCTGAAAGTTAGCTGGAATCTGAAATACGGAGTTCAGTCCTGTAGTTGCTGAACTCAAAATGAATTTAACCTGTCTACAGACATGCCTCGACCAAGCCCTGCAAGGATGCAGTTTCTGACCTCAGCTGCAGTGAGGCAGGTTTCTGTATGTGACTGGAGACCTTGAATGGTACAGTGTGGGAGTTGAGTTGGTTTGTAAAGATGATGCAAAGATGATACGTAATTAGATCAGGTGACTTCCACAGTCATCTGTAATGGTTATGTTGCCCTGCTTCTGGCTTGGGGGAGCTCCTGGGATCACTGGGCAATGGTGCAAGAGGTAGTCTTCACCTACTCAGGTTCTAGGTAGTAGATTGTTTTTAAGGTGTCCCAGGGAGGCTCACGTTATTTCATCCACAAAGGACAGAGACTGCATGTGACGAAACTCATCCACAGCATCTGTAGTTTCTGAGTAAAAAGTGATGACAATACAGCCACCAAGAGCCACAGTGAACCCCACCTGAGCTGGCAGCCTGCCCCTTCCACCCTCCAGCAGAGCCCTAGTAGATGGCTGAGTCTAATGCTGGAAGTATGCCCCCACCCCTCCCGTGCTGCGCTCACCGAGCTCACGTGAGGCCAGACTGTCTGCCTTGACTGACAGAGATGGGTGCCAGGAAGGGTGTCCTGGGCTTAGGGTAATTCCAGGGAAACCAGGATGGCTGGTCACCCTACCAGAAGGGCCTAATGTGGAGACAGAGGGGAAGCTGTCTATGGGCTGCTATGGCTACTTAAATATTTGATGGAGGGTTCAATATAAACTAATACCCATAAAACAAATATGTAGATTACTCTCAAAAACCAATAGCTTCTTAATGTGACATATGTCTAAAAAAAATCACAATACTTCATGCAGCTAAATTGTGAGATTTTTGCCCTTCCTTTTTTTGCCGAACTGAAATTCTTAGGAAAATACTTATGGGCACTAACAACTCAGAATGCCTTGAGGCTGTATTTAGTGGGACTAACAATTCCTGCATTTCCTGCTTCCCTTCAGAATCAGGTGTTAAAACGTTATGCCTTTAAAAAACAAGTGGCCTGGTTGCTGACCCAAGAATGCCATTTGTGAAGCTGTTCATGTGAAAACAGGTGGCATTTTCCTTTCAGCATTTTTCAGTTCTCATATTAGTGTAAGCCTTTTACAGAAAGTCAAGCCTCAGCATGTTTATTTGCTTTTTCTCCCCAAAGCGTGTGACTGGCATTCCAGGAACTGTGGTGCTTGCTTGTAGCCATTCTTTCAGGACAGGGTGATCATCAGGAAATGACTCTGCTCAGTGGATGGCCAACCTCTGAGAACAGACTTGCTTTGCTAGTCACCTTGAAAACAAAACAAGAGCCCTTTGGAGCTGACAGGAATGCGGCTGCTTTTTTGAGACAGGATGGTTACGGTTGGTCCACTGGACAAAGAGATGAATCTGTCTGGAAAGTGTTTTAATTTGGCTTCTCTCTGTCCTCATTGCAGATGGCTCAAACTGATGAGGTAACCCATGAGATTATTGGCTTTCTCGACCAGACCTTGTACAGATGGGATCGTCTTTGTGTGGAAGCCCCAACATCAAGAAAACTGGCCAGAGAGCTCCTTACAGAGCTGCATGCAAAAGTCTAGCACAGACCCGTTGAACGTGTAGCTGCCATGCAGGGCCCAGGCTCGCTGGAGCCACTTGATGAAATGATGGGATCACTTTGTGTAATGAGTAGCCTCTCTGAGTTGTAACAATGAGCCATAAATATCTTGGCAAGATCTGGTAGCACATAGTTTAGAAAATGAGAAGACAGGTTTTTTAGCCCAACTCAGATTTATTCACTAATGACTTGGATTCTGCCTTTAGCACTCTGTGTACCTACTCAACCTCGATGTCAGAGAATCACCAAAGAAAAGGCTTGGATGGGAGAACAAAGTTTTGTTTCCTGTTTTTCCCTTATCAAACCAAGAGGCACAACTATTTATTTGAGTGTTTCAAAGTCTTTTGATTAAGAACTTGATATGAACCACTGATCAGTTTAGAAAGTTATCTTAATCCTTTTCCACAGATCTCTTTTTTAGAAGACAGGTCGTTTTTGGTGTTTCTTTTATTTTTTATTTTTATTTTTATTTTTGCAGCAGAGTAGAGGTTTATTTAAGGAAATGGTGCCAAGCCAGGAGACACAGCTGAGCTAAGCACTTAAAGACCTGGCTCCCCGAAGGCCTCTAGGGAATAGGTTATTATAGAGGAAAACTCATTAGTAGCTGAGGGAGCTGGGGTTGTGGGCTCTACTGATTGGTGGGAGCTAGGGTGGGAGGTAGCTAATCCTTGCATCAGGTCCTGATGTCAATCATGGTGTCGTTCAGTCTGGTTTCAGGGGATGCTGCTAGGGTCGTTCCATCTTCATGGGTGTGGAGCTGCAAGATGTCATCTTTAGTTTGACCAAAACTCTGTTTCTGTGGTCAGTAGACCTGAGGCTTTTTTCCTAAGTTACCATTGGGGGTGATCTAAGTCCGTCATTGTCCCGGTGGTGCTGGCGGGGCTTGGTCCTTTCTGCTGACGCAGTAAAGAATTAGAGATCAGCAAAGTTTAGGAAAAGTAATATTTATCGAAGTATGTTTCAAGAGAAATGGATTACACCAGAGAGGGCTGTAACCTCCTGGTGTTTCTTTTAATCCACAGAGATTTGAGATAAAGCCACACTCTCTTGCTTCCCTAAGAAATTCTTCCGCAATGGGCATTCCCCTGGGGCACCCCCTGGCCAAGCCAAGGGGAAGGAGAGCCCACTCAAGCCCAGTAGCAAGTAGTTGTGACAGTGACCACTAGTGAATGGCAGGCAAGTGTGCCGGCCCTGCCATGGAGAGCAACCGTGCTTAGCAGTAAAATAAAAACAGTTCTAGTGCTAACTCTCTTTGCTTTATGTTTACTAAACACTGACTGCTACCAAAAGGGTTCATATTGCCTCAAAGATGGCTGGTGGGAGGGTACATGATTTGTTCTAGAAACGGAAGAGATTACATATCAGTTGTCTTGTTAAGTGAAGTGGGAACTGGAAATTTCTAATAAGAAATTGGTATCTCCAAGGTTAATATTTGTTTCACATGAGTTGAAGATATTTTTTTCTTTTTAGGTTTATTCTTGTATTGATTGTATGCTCTTTTGTGCATATTCTGTCAAGTGAGTCAGACTTTCTTTTATGCATTTGATATATGTATTAGTAATCTCTGAATCTCCCTGTCTTGGCTTCTGTTTGAAGTATGAGTAAAGTTTTGTTGGATTGGAGTTTGAGCTTTTAGGAGAATTATTTGTTTCAGTACATACATCCACCCAAAGATCTGAAAAATTCCAAGAACTTTTGACCCAAGCCTGCCTTTTGAAAAATGTTACCATGTCAAAGGTATACTGTTAAAATACTTTCACACCAACTGCCATCGTCATTACTTTCATATGCTTCACTTGGAGTTCAGGACACCTCGCCTGTATTGACTTTCGCCATGGAAGCTGTGATCAGTCTCTGTGGACATGAAGAAAGGGGCTCAAGTGTGGTGGTGACCAACAACTCTTGAAGCGAGCGCCCACCGAAAACTGACCTCCCTTTGTGGGGTGGGCTTCCATGTGGACATCCATTCACACTGTGTTTCATAGCAAACAATAAAAATGAGATGGTTCTCCACCTCAGACCATTGAAGCTGGATTCTGGAAGATTTCTTTCCTGTCCTGACCACACCTCACCCTGTTCGTAGTATGTCCCAATCTCTTTACAAAGCCTCTAAATTCTCCCAAGCCTCGGCCATTTGAGCTGGCCACCGACCAAGCAGACTGTCTGAGCTGGCAGAACTTGAGTCTTCATCTCGGCGAATGCACAGCAGCCTGGCCGTTCCCTGTTTTCAGTGAATCCTCACTGTCCATGAAGACTTTCTACGAGGAGATAGTAGGCTCTGGTTTATTTACTGATGTTATTTTCTCTCTCTGCCCTCCCCTGCCTTGACAAAGGTGCTGACGAGGGGAGGAAGGCTCCCGGTGGAAACGAGGAAAGCCACGTGGTGAGGGTTGGCATCCCCCAACCCAGATGAGTAGCTGGGAAGCCACACCAGCACCGCTGACTCCTTTGGAAGCCTGCCTGAGTCACTCATTCCGTTCACTGTCATGAGGGTGAGCATAGATGGTGGGGAGTGCACAGTGGACGGGTAAGGAGTGACACCTTCCCCTTGAAAACCAAAGATGGATCCTTTGTGTGTCCTTAGCTCTTCAGCAGGCCCACGCCCAGACTCCAGGAAAGAACCCAGTCAGCATAGAAAGAGACGGGCTGGGATGTATTCAGTAAAGTCTACCTACTTTTTCGGTTGCCTTGACTTTTCGGGAAAGTTCGGACACATGGGTTCTTTCAATTTTTTTGAAATATGTTCATAGGAGTAAGAATCTAGCTAAAAATGGGCTCTGGCGAAAATGCACAGTGAACCCACGAAGGCCACTAAGTCTTGTTCCCTCATTGGAGAGCTAAGCACTGAGGCCTAAGGTGCATGTCAAGTGGCATGGCTGAGACTAGAGGCCACATTGGGGGTTTACTGGAAGCGGGGTTCTTTCCACCCCAGTGTCTGTGCCGGGCATATGCCTTCTGCTTCGGCCAGCAGAATATCCGACGAAGAGTGGCTTAAACAGGGAAGACACCTGATGGCCTCAGACAGACTCCCAGAAAACTGGCTCATTCAGCCACTCAGCAGTGTTACAGCTTGAGGTTGGCCTCACTGACCTGCTGGCTTTCCTCTCCACGTTGCAAGAAGGCTGCCAAGCCCAGTCCGGCAACATCCGAGAAGGAAAAGGACAGCAGGTTTCTCCATCTTCCCCACCAGGTACACCAGACCTGTTCCTACATCACAGGCACAACCCAGCCGCAGAGGGATGAGGAACGCGGCTGCCCTGATGGGCTAAGACCAAGCTCACAGTTATCAAGACACCAGTGAAGCTTGAGCTTCAGGGCCTTTCACTGCCCAGCCACTTTCAAGGCGCTGGAAGAGAGCCCAGCTCCCTTGGTCATTCATTTTTTGTAAAATTTGTAAAGAGATTTTAACTGCAACCAGTAAAAGTAAGTCTCTGTACATTTCTACCTACTGGGCATCACAGGGTGGCCATGGGCCTTCTGGGGTCCAGCTGAGGAGACTCTGAGGTGGCTTACCATCACTTTAGAGCACAGTCACTGTGGCCATCCTAGTGAAAGAACAGCTTCCAAGAACTGTAGCTCAGCTGGCCTGAGATACAGATGCAGGTCCAGGGGCCATGTCACCTGAGGTATGTGGGTACACACAAGAAACAAGGAGGGATGTGGGGGGAGAGTCCTTCCCAGTCCTATAGTTTGGGTCTGGGATGAATTTGACAGAAATTTTCAGAGATCTAACAACAGTTCTAAAATTTTACATTACTGATAGCTATGATGCTCAGAGAAATTTTTCTTAAGTCTTACTAATGAAGTTTTTTATACAGCATGCTGGAGAAAAGACTCAATTATCTTTCTCTCCTCTTTATAGAAAATGCATAAAATCACTGTCCTAAGAAGAGGTGATCAAAGAGGACAGAGCCAAAATCTGTAGGGAGAAAAGGCATTACAGAGTACCCATCCACAGAGGTTACATTATGCATTGGGACTTTGTGACATTTGTAGAATTTTTTACCATTATAAAGTTTATAATTTGTCCTGTATTATTTCATTCTAAATAAAAAGTCACATTGTACCTACCTTTGTATTTATAAAATAAAATCTTTCTTAGAAAAAATGTCACTCCCCAATTATAGAAGCTTCAGGCTGCATAAAATCTCTATAGCTCTGCCCCTGAAAAAGACCAGTCATGGTTTATCCTCCGGGCCTGGGAATATTGCCACCAGATACCTAAAAGCTGGGGTCCCAGTGCCAAGAAAGAAAGAAGTGACTGTAGGGCAGGCAGGGGTTGCTCAAACCACAAGAAATGTATCATACACATATATATGTTATCCATAAGCCTGATGTGAATATCACCACTCAGTATAAACTGAATTGTTCTGTACATTGTTCCCCATCTCTGAAGACAGAACTCATCCCACAAAGCACAGCCCACATCCTCTTGCTCACTCTGCTATTTCACATATTCTTGGCCCTTGCGCTGCAGCCTCCACAGGCTCCTCTGGGAGATGGAATCTGCCCAGCACCATTTGGTGGCTCACACTTCACTGTGGCTACTTACAGGACCCCAGGTGGCCCTGCTTTACTGAGGCTAGACAACATACACGAGCTTTTTGAATGGTCACTTTTCTTCCTGACATGGGACACTGGGGGCCTCTTATCATTTCCAGAAGGCATCTGAGAAAGCAGATGGCAAATGGATAAGCCATGTTTCTGGAGAAGCCCCTTGCCTGAGCATCCCAGGGGCCAGCTGTTTTATTGGTGTTACTAGCCCTTCTCGCTGGTGGGACAGGAGTGCTGGGACAAAAATGGGGAAATGTCCAGTGAACAGAAGAAAGGCATGTTTTTTGTTGAAGTGCAGGAGTCAAGAACAGGGACTTGAAAGGGGGGAGGTGGAGAAAATGCAACCGCAGCAGCGGGCCAGGAATGCAAATAAAATCGGACCTGAGCCTGTCCTGTTCCCAAGGGGTGGGGGCAGTGCCACACTCCATGCAGAGTGATAACAAGCCTGGGGAGCATTTCTCTTTATTTGACAAGGAATCCAAGTTGATTTTGCTTTCCATGGAAGAAGAGAAATGAATGTTAGCTGTGTCACTCTCCTTGCCTTTCTTTTTTCCTCTCTTTCAACCTGTTACCACTCCTACCCACTGTGGAAAGTACTGATAATGGGCTTCTTTCCTCTGACCGACTGGGTTTTAACAAGGATTCCATGGATTTTGTCAAACAATTCTAAGTTATTAATCATCACCACACCATTTCACTCCTACAGAACAAAAATTAAGGCAAAATAAATGAGTATCTTAAAGCCGCCTTCTAAAATCCAGTTCTACAATTCATTGATACCATGGGTCTGATTGTAACCCTCACAAACTGGTATCAAAGAAAGCTTATAATGTGGGACTTGCTTTTCCCAGTCTTGACACAATCACAGCATCTTATTGTACTTGGTGTTTTGGGTAGGAAACTTATTTCCTCTGATACTGAAAATTTCACGTGCCTTAACTTTTCTGTAGAAGTAAACGTCTCATGAATCAGTGTTGAAAATCTCACTGGCCTCTGGTGCTTCTCACAACACGAATCCATATTTGTCAACTAGGATTCTTGGCCAGAAGCAACAGAGACACAATGTTGAAAGGAGAAGGGAATTCATCAAAAGGGTATTTAAAAGCCCACAGAATTATCAGGCAGACAAGGCTTAGTGCCGGCCAGCCAGCAGCAGCACCCACAACCCAGCTTCAGAATGGCCTCGTGAGGAGACTCCTGCTTCTGCCACCAAATCCTGCACTGAGAACCTCTGTAGCTCCTGCAATGTCTGTTCCTCCAATACAGTGACAGGCCCCTATGCCCCACTCTGAAGCACTGACCAGTCTCCACTGGTGCATCTGACTGGGGGAGCCCAGGTCCCGCCTGTACTTTGGCTAGATGGGAGCTGGGGAAGCAAGCGTCCTATTTGTTTCCTTTCTGTGGCATCACTGGATACCACCCAAGGGTACCTTCCACGTATAAGAAGTTCAGAGCCTGGGCAGCTGAAAAGAATGAAAAATGTCCACACTATGTATCATCTACTCTTTAAGTCTCTTCTAGAGCATTTGAGGAGGACGATTCTCATGAAACAGCCCACACTCAGCAGGGAAAGGCAGAGGGGAGTCCTTGGCACCAAGCCAATCTGCAGGCATCTAAGGCCATGTTGCTCCAATGTGACACTCAGCCCTGTGGACCAGTAGGTCTCTGTGGTAAGGGCTGGCATGTGCATTGCAGTTGTGAGCTGTATCCCTGGCCTCTCCCCACTAGGTGCCAGCCCAGTAGTGACATTCAAAACTTCTTGCTGACATTGCCAAATGTCCCCTGGAGAAAACCACCCCCTGCTCCCACAATTGAGAACCACTGCTCTAACTGGTTGCTTTCTCCTTCTGGAAAGATATCCCGGATAGAAGTACTAACTGTTACAGAGATATGAATTAGACGTAATAGGATCCTAATAAGACAACTAGATAATCTGATTCCAAAATTCATATGGAAAAATAAACATTCACGATCAGCCAGGAAAGTAGTGTAATGGAGTAGAACAAAGTACACCACATACTGGCACATTTTCTAAAGCCTGAGTTATTACAACGGTTTGGTGGGACCCAAGAGAGGGAGCACTGGAGAATGTCCTCGTGGCTCCAGCCAACAGTTCTCAGCCTCCTCTCATTGGTCTGGGCAGCGGCTGACCTGTCAGTGTCCCTCGGCTTCTCCTCCTCAGCCCAAAAATGCTGGTTTCTGCTCGCCCCCTGACCTCTTCCTGGTGGGCTTTCACATGTCATCTCTGTGCAGAGAGGGACCACACCACTCTCATGGACCCACTGCCCATCAGGTGTCTTCCCACCTGGAGGTCAGCCAACCATCACAGAAAACACATCCAAAGTCAGTTCTACCAGCCCCGCCCATTCCCCCAAATGCACAGTGTTCCCAAGGCGGTTGATGGTAACTCCATCTTTCCAGTGACTTGGGCCCGATTCTGTACTTATTTTGGATTCTTCTATGTCACCCCACCTCAAATCCATTAAGACATTTCTGAACTTGATCATTTCTTGCCCTCCACCTCTGCCACCATCCTCAGCCAGGGTTCCCTCCCGCCCTCGCATCCTGCAGGCTCTCCGAGACTGTAGGACTTGCTTTCCAGTGTGATCACATCACAGCACTGCTGAAAGCTCTCCGAAAGCTCCCCTCTTCACTCAGGGTCCAACATTCCTAAAGTGGCTTTCAAGGCCCTAGATAATCTGAACCGTTTTTACTCTCTGACTTCATCTCATGTTCTCTAGGACCCCTTCACACACCTGCCCCACCTGCTCCAGCCACCTGAGCCCTCTGACAGTTACTCAAATGCATTCCAATCCCAGGGCCTTTGCATGGGTTTTGCTGAACCCCCACCCACAAGCATGGCCAGTCCCTTGCCTGCTCACACGTTGCCACCTCCGTGAAGCACCCCTGACCATCCCACCCACCACCCCTTAGCCTGCACTACCTCAGCTTTTATCCCTAACACACGACACTTTCTAGACACCACAATATGTATTATGTTTACTCAGATATCATAATAATTATAATAAATTATGCATTGTGTTTACTCTTCCTTGACTGTTTCTACTATAAGTGCCTGGAATAGTTGCAGGCATACAATAGATGCCCAAGAAATATTTGTTGAATTAATCTGTATGGGGATTTAGCATATGATAAAGGCATTTCCATTAACAGGGAAAAGATGGTAGTAGAAAATCAAGTTGTATCTCTACTTCTGAGATGGAAAATAAACATCAAAAATAAAATGCTCAGCCACCTGTCAGTATCTGGCAGTCTGTTCTCGAGTTGTAGGGTTTTCTCCAGAGAAGGCTCTAGCAGCTCTCCTGCTTCAAAAGAGAGGAGGGAGGGGGGTAGTGGGAAGGCTGCTGCTGCTCTGGGAAGACAGTCTATTACTTGGATAAATAAAAAGTTCATAAAATCAGAACTTTCCTACTGCCAAAATGTAGAAAGAATGTTCCTATAGTTCATATAGAATTTCTGCTCATCTTTGGTTTGCAGACTTTCGCAGAAACCCTGTTTTCAGTATTTGAGTTCCCCCTCTTCCAGCACCCAAGTCCCTGCCTGGGGTCTGTAATTCAAAGCCTCTGCAGGGGTCAGTGCTTCAAGAAGACTTCTTAGTCATCTGGGGAACGGGGTGGCTGAGGCTCCGACCACAGACCACATCTCCTGCAGACTTCCAGGAATCCTTCATTCCACGCCCCCCACCCCACCCCCGGCCCTTTCTATGCAAGATGCAAAACCCAGAAACCACAGAAGATGGATAAAATTAACCATACAGAAATAAAAAACAAAATAACCAAAAAATCAAAATAGAAATAACAAATTGGGAAAAATATTTGCAACACATGACAAAGAATTAATTTTCTAACTTCTAAAGTGCTTCTACAAATCAACAAGAAAAAGGCCATCAACACAGAGACTTGTGGGCCTGGGACACAGACACTGCATACAAATTAACAGTGAGAGAAATACACAATAATTTGGAAAGGCTTTTTAAAAATATTTAACACAGCTTCCAAAGAATGAAAATTATTTTCCATATCAGGTTGGAAAAATTTTAACATTTAAATTTATATGTCCTGGAAATAGTAGGATAACAGAATCACCATATGATCCAGCAGTTCCACTTGTAGATGTATCCCCATAGGAACTGAAAGCAGCAGTACGGCACAGGGGCCAGAGTCGATAATAAGGTAATAACTACTAGACTAATTGGAGAGATCGCTTCGTAAATTACACAAATGTCTAACTACTATGCTGTACACTGGAAACTAATTTAATGAATGTCAACTCAAACTGAAAAAATTTAAAAAATAAAAGTAACAATCACACAGACACAAAAAGAATTGAAAGCAGAGGCTCGGAGAGATATTTGTCCACTCACGTTCAGAGCAGCATTACTCACATGTCTTTTGATAGGTGAATAGAAGACAGATGAAGTGCTGACAAATGGTACAATGTGGATGAACTTGAAAATATTTTGCTATGTGAAATAGGTCTGTCACAAAAAGACAAATACTGTATGATTCCACTCATATGAAGTACCTTGCATAGTCAAATGTATAGAGATAGAAAAAAGAATGATAGTTGCCAGGGACAGGGCAAGAGGGGATGGAAGGTTATTGTTTAACGGAGAGAGAGTTTCACCTTGGGAAGATGAAAAGTTCTGGAGATGGACAGCAGTGATGGTTGCACAACAATGTGAAGGTACTTAGCCACTCAACTGCACAGTTGAAAATGGTTAATTTTATGGCCATTTTACCACAATAAAGATATTAAATAAATTCTAAATAATTATATAATTTTATCCAGTAACAAAAACCCAGTTCTTCGGAGGTGCCTCCCCTCATTTTGGGTTGCTTGGATCCCACCATGATGAGCAAATCTTGGCATCGTCCCAGATACAGGGCACATGCAGAATGCCCAAGGTTACTGCAGCAGGGTTTCAAATAGCTACCCACTGGTAACAATTCAAAGGTTCATTGGCATAGGGCTGGTTAAATAAATTAAACCAACAATCAAAAAGTAGCTTATGCCTTTAGAGTTGATGCCAGGCCCTATTTTCAGCATTTTACATAAATTAATTCATTTAATTCTCATAACCACCTAACAAACTTATCCTTGGTTTACAGATGAGAAAACTGAAGCCCAGAAAGCTTACACAGATGACATCTAGCAGTGCTGGGCTCTGAAAAAAGGAACCTATGGACTACTGTACACTACTGCCTCTCAAGTTACGTGACACTTGGAAATGGAGACATCAAATAGAGACAAAGTTCTATGTACATGCTAATCTCGAGCTCTTCTGTTATATGGAAAGGTCAGTGTCCACTCTGCTCCCATTCGTGCATAAAGCCAGGGGGGCATGGACATGTGTTTGCTGGAGCACATCCTTAATCTTCCCCATCAGTCTCCCAGCCATGATGGGTTTGGAGAAGGGAGCAGGTGGAGGAAAACTTACTTTTTGCTTACATGTTGTTTATATTTGTTTGCACATCTGATGTATGCCCTGCCCACTCCGCCCCCCCTCCCCAAGTTGTAATCATCAATAAATAAAGGATTTGTGTTTGATTGTTCCAAGAGAGGCTTACTGTCAGATGACGCCATGAAAGAAAGGAGGCCTGGGCACCATGTGTAACCTTAAAAAGAGACGTCTGCACTGGTGCTCTCTGTAGTTTCTTCAGCATGGTGGCGTTTTTGTAGCTTATTCGCAGGACTTACATTGCAGCATTAGATGTAAGAGTTTTCTAGAAAAAGACTTGCACATTATGGTTGGATCCATGTACCCCAACATGGAGGGTGGCCTGAGGGACTGGGGCTCCTTGAGCACTCCCAATCAGGACACTTTGTGGGCTCTGACCCAACTTCACAAATACCAGTCTGTCCACCTTCTGTGATGACGAAAAATCACTTTCCTGCTCTACAAAAGCCTTCTCTGCACTTAAGCCACAAATTTTGCAGTTCTTTCTTCCTTGACATATAACTTAATTTGTTAAAGCATATAAAATCATAAAGCTACAATTCCTTTCTCTTAAGTTATCTGCCTTTTCTTTATAACCCAACATAAACACACACTTATACCATCCCATTGGCAAACAGTGAAAAGGCTCCCATTTAATCTCTTATTTCTCCCTAAGTCACATTTTTCTTGAGCCTCCCTCCTGAACGAACTTCTGTTAAAGTGTTGGGAGACTTAAATCTCACAATCAGAATGTGGAAACCCGAGGCATGGGGTGAAGAGCCCTGGGGTCTTAACCCGAGGGCTGCCTTTCAAATATTGCCAAGAGTGTCCTCTCCAGCCTCAGGACACACACTTCTGCTTCCCAAGTCTGTTCTGCCAGACCTTGTGCAACAAAGGAGGACAATTAAACAGGAGAACTTCGGGACTCCGGGCAATTGCAGTACCTCCCCCACCACCACACGGCAAGAACACCTCCTGGGCTGGGCTTTCAGCAGCGGAACAATCTCCAAAGGCCTGAGCTGAGGAAGATTACAGACAGGAGGAGCATGAGGGAAGACTCCCAGACGGAGCCCCAGAGGGGCGCTGTGGGCAGCTGGCCACGAGGCTCCCCCAGGCATGCATCTTGCAGAGGGAGCCCCCATGCCCCAACCCTCGGCTGTGACACACTGGTTGGGCGACATGCTGAGCAGCCGCACTGGCTGGGTGAGCCTACGGGAGGGGCCCAGGACAGGCCTTTGGAACAGTTTTCCTGTTTCCCATCCCAGTCTTTGGGGCTCAGAAGCCAAACCCCTGAACTTGTTTTTTCTCAGACGACACTTGGCAGGGACCAGAATTGTTTTATGTGAGCTGTCTGGAGAAGATGGAAATGTGTGGTCAGAGGCCTTTATCTGCATTTCTGCATTCGGTCTTGCTGCGAACACATGCGCACACACACACATACACACATGCGAGTTTTTCTGGTTTCCCAGCCCCAGCCCCCAAGAGTGGCTTCTTTGGCTGGGACTCCCAAAGGCCAGGTTTGCCTCTGCTCTGATGCTAGATGTCCGGACGCCCATCCCACCACCCAGGCGGCAGGCTCTGAGGCCAGTGCCAGTGCCGGTCCCAGGAACTTTCGTAGTTTTATGACGGCCTCCTCCTCCTTTTTTCACACTCACTAGTCATTGGACTGGAACAGAAATGCCTTATTAACGGATCTCCCATACAGCACAATAGGGTGGGAAAAATTCTATAAAACCTCACCTTTGAATAGCCCCAAAAGGCCTCTCCTCCTTTCCACCTTGTAAACCCCCAGGATCCAGCCAGGGGTGGGGTGGGGGGAGGGGAGGCAAGGTTACTGTCACCCAGTGGCCTGGGGGTTAAGAGTTCATTGCAGTCTCCACTGAGCTTGGTCTCTAGGCACTGTCCTGGGAGGTGCAGGCTGCCCTTCAAACCACCAGGTCCCTGGGGCTTCAGGATAAGAAGACTCTGGACGTCCAGGCTTGGGTCTGACACCACCTGGGCACCTGAGTACGGAGTCCTTGCTGCAGCCAGGAGCTGCACAGAGGGCCGCCCACCCTCTTTGTACCCCCAGAGGTGTGCAGCCCAACGTGCCCTGGGAGGGGGTATGTTAAGATTCTCTCACCCTGCTGTACTTGTCACCTGCTGGCAAAGTGCAAGGGGCAGCACTTCCTCCTTGATTTCTCCGGAACGGGGCGTGGTGGGCCTTGTCACCTCAGAGAGGTCAGCCAGTGGAGGCCACAGGTCTGGGACACCCAGAATTCTGTTTGGCAGGAGACATGCTGGTACAGACTGTCTTGCCAAGGTGGGTCCGCCTTGCTCAAGTGCTAGGCAGATTCCTTCTCACATTCCTCATTCCCCCCGCCCAGACAGCTCTGTCTGCAGGCTGAAGAGGTGGCTGCCTAGAATGGAAAACTGAAAAGAACTGACCCTTGATCATAAGTCACTAAGCTTTGCTTTCTAGCCAACCTGTGCTTACAGTTGTCTTTGGTGACACAGACTGCAGCGGGGTGAACACTGTCCAAGCAGACAGCATACACGGTTCCCCTGCCCCCACCCCAGGCCTTGGAAGCTTTGCCGAGTGTCCAGGGGATAAGGGGAGAAAGCCTAAATGTCCTGGAAGCAGCTCACATTTCTCCTTTCTACACTTGGCGCCCTGGGTTCTGCCTGCTAACGTGACATCTCTGTACCTTGCTCGAGGTGAAGACTATTATTTCAATGTTTTTATTTGAAATTCCAGTATAAATAAATGCTTTAAAATCCTTTAATTCTAAAATAGAGGTCAAGAGGGAGAAGTGAACCATCTTCTCTTGCCTTTCTTTCCTGTCTCCTCCTACCTCCATTTCCTGCCTTGGTCAGGCCAGAGCTCCCGGCCTCTCCTACCCTGGCTGCTGCCCAAAGCCTCATGGCTGGTGCTGGGAGCCTGACAGTGGTGCGGGTTCCTGGGGTGCCCATGATGCCCCTCCTTTTAGAGCTCAGCCCCTCAGGCTAACCCGGTGCAGAGGGGACAGGGCTGCCTGCAGATGGCCAGGGGGTCATGGCCACTTCCCCCATGTAGAGCAACCAGTGGACATCAGAGGCCGGCCTACCAAGATCTGACCACAGGATGACCTGGCCTGTTTGCTTTGTCCCGGCCAACCTGCTCCGAGAAGGGCCAGGGCCTGGGCCCTAAGGGTCAGAGAACTTGCACTTCCGCAGTCCTTTGTTCCCCTGGGACAGCTGCTTGGAAATTAACCAATTAACTTGCTCAGAGGACATGACTGCCTCTCCTCACCCCTTTAATAAGCCTGAGAACCCACTGAGTAAAAACACTGCTGATTCTGTGCCTGAGTGCCTGGTCTGGTGGCCACCACCCATCCCCAGATCGGCTCAGTGAGTCTAGGGTGCCTCACAAGGAGCGAGCCCATCACCTACCGCAGATTCCACCTGTGGGTGGGGGCCCACAGCAGCCCCTGTGCAACGACTGGTCAGCACTGTCGCTGACAGCGTTTCAGGGTCAAATTCACACACTGCTTAAGGAAGCTGAAGTGATAAGAAGGGGCTGGAATTTCTTTCCTTTCACTAGACCAGGGGACCTGTGGCTTGTGGGACCCTCTTTGTCCCTCCGCTCAGTGCAAACAACTTGCAGGGTAACAGGCTCGTTCTCATCAGTGTACTCCCTATGCTCAGCCCAGGGAGCAGAGATCAGAAATGGTGCTAAGCAAGTGTGCCAAACTCCCATGACAGGTCTTTGTGGTCTTTCCATGGTGACTTGTGTAGCTGACTAAAGTTTGAGTTTCCATGCCTGTCAAAGCAAGGGCCACCCGGCCCCAATCCTTACCCAGGACCATCCTTACAGCAAACGATCAGGAGTGAGGGCCTCTCAAACCTTGGCTGAGTGACAAGATGAAGTGTCCCTGAGTTTATTACTGAATGAACGGCCCACGCACTGAGAGGTACAGCGGTGGGGAGGAAAACCCTGAGACATGTGGACGCACATTTACATCCTGCCTGTCACTTAGTACACGACCCTGCAGCTGGAGCTAAATCTGCCCAGGCCTGATCCCCAGTGGGAATCTGGGAAGGGCGATCTCCCACCTGCACTGGCATAGCGCATCCTGGCTGTGCACAGCCCACCCTCCGTCCCTGGGGCTCCCGAGTTCTCGGCAAACACTCCTGCCGGGACCAAGGCAGCTCTTGGAAGGTGCTACAGTTGTGCTGAGAAAGCACCCAAGTGGGGTGCAGCCAGTTTATGACTCAGACCCCATCACAAGCCCAGGGTGGTCGGTCTGCCAATAACCAACACTGAGTTTGTTTTTTTTTTTGTTTGTTTTTTTTAAAAACCAGATGAATTACTTAAAAATATAGAGTTCTCATCTTACATATCTGTCTCTTCACTGACTGGCAGCCCTGGCCAAAGGTTCCTCTCCAGCCCACTCAGAAGACAGTGGAGGGGCAAGCAAGGAAAACCCAATCAGTCTGTGGGAACTTAGATGCAGTGAGGAACCGGGCACACCTGGAGCGCAGACAGGCGCTCCTCGGAGGCTGGCTCACTCTTCCTCCCTCACCTCCATGGGGACAACCCCTGACATGAGGTGCCGTGTCTGCTGACAGCACAGGCCTGCCACCCACGGGATAAGCTCACAGTTGGGGTGTGGGTCCTGATGGCTCTCCCATGATAGACCGCTACCCACTGACCATGACCAGTGCTCAAACCAGAGGCCGCAGGAGACGACCAGCATTCTTTGTGCAAATCTCACAAATGTAGAAGATTGGCTTTGCCTCAGTGATTTCTAAAGGCAACAGTGCGGCTTCGACTTTCTGGAGAAACAAGGCCAAACCAAACCACTGGGCCTGCTGGTGCCCACACCCCTGGAGGCGGCGCCGGCGGTGTCCTTGACCGCAGGGCCTGCTTTACCTCACAGCAGGTCAAACATGCGCCGACCAGAGAGAGGAGGCATCATTTATTCTTCACAGAAAGTAGCATTCTTATATTTATTCAAAATCAGAAATTTTGATTCTTTTACCAACTCGGTAAACATAGCACATAATCACACGCAGAGCACACGTTACCCTCCTAGAATGGCGGTCACTGCTAAATAATTCTGAGGACCAGAAGCTTCGCACGAAGGAATGTGTTAAAGCCACACTTCACTCTGAGTAGGCCAGATGCAGAGTCAGGCGAACGCAGCCCGAGAGCCAGGTGGAGCTGGCACGGGATCAAGTTCATTCTTGCGCAGCCCGGCCTATGCCATTGTGACAGCAGCAACCGCTGTGGTTTCCCATGGCATTTTAAACCATCCTGCCCTTTGGACAGGTACTGGGAAGCTCGCTTTGTTTTTCTTCCTTTTTTTTTTTTTAATTTCCAACATTTGTAGGAAAAGCGACATTGGCATAGACAGCCCCTCTCTCCCCCTGGTGCTGCCTATGCCTCCATGTGGAGCAGGGGCACCCCTCACACTGCCCGTCAGCCTTTCGGGATATCAAGGCTGCCCTTTAAACCACTTAAAAAACTACTAAATTAAGAAGCAAACAAGTTTACAAAAATACTAACCCAGTACATTTTATTATTAATACACCTCAGATCTTATCTTGTACTTTTACCAAAAGGTACTAAAATTTTGGGGAAAATCTAGATGGACACAGCAATCAAAATAATTCTGAAGAATCTTTCTGAAATGACCCTGAGGAGAACATCAAATGGTGTTCACTGGTCCCAGTATATAGAAACTCTGTGACTTTCTGGAATTACAGAAATATCCAGTGTAGCCATATGCTGATAGGACTGATGCAAAAAGTTCAGCAGGATTTTTTGATGTCTCAGATACTTTTAGTTATTTGTGTGAAAGAACGGCCTTTAACTCACAGAAGAGATCGAATTCTGGTTCAGTGTGTCGAGGTGGCATGTTTAGGGTGGGGACAAAGGGCCCACGGCCCTGTGGAGACTGTTTACGAGGCTGTGCCTTTCACACGTGCTCTGGTGAGAGCAGCTCTGGGAAGAGAAGCACCAAGACGCGGACGTTGTCGACTGATGGCTTTAGCAGCCCTGTAATCCCTTCTTTGATGTCCAGGGTCAATGCAATCCTGGTCCCATCAGGGCAACGAGGAGATTATGAGAAAGAATCTCGCTGTGATCTTTCCTGCAAAGGAAACAGCAATAAAATTTACTGCGCGGTCACAACAGAGGAATTCTTGTAAACGAGTACCTTTGTGGGGCTCTGCCCTCCGCTCTGGAGAGAGGACTATGAGTGGAAGACAGGATGAGACCCAGGCCACATCTCACAGCCCTGAAAATGGGGTTTATAGCTGAACCACAGCCATTCGCCTTGCTCACACATGGCTGTGAAAGCCAGCGCTGTAACTTAGGCCTCATTCACAAGACAGACACAAAAAAGAGAGCCTGTTTCAGACCTGCATTCACTCCTATTGCTTTCAGACAGTCCCAGCTACACTGTGACAGATGCGGGCACTGCCCGTGTCACGCCTGTGCGGCGCTATGCGCATTCTGCCTTCAGGGGTGGAACCTCCTTCCTGAGGAGCCTAACGATTCTACCAACATCCACAACACAGGACCACATACAGATGGACGCCGTGGCTGCCGCTGGGGTCTGGTGGCCGGCGCTGCGGCCTGTCTTCGGTGAGTAGAGTCCCAGCTCCTGAGCCTCTGGGCACTTAAAAACCGGAAGGCTTTTTGCTCGAGGGCTCGACTCCTGTTCCTGCTGAACTGAGCCAGTGTGTAAAATGAGAACTGATATCAGCTCAGTAGGCACCGGAGGGCGGGTCCAATCGACAGCCCGGAGAAGCAGTGCCTCAGCTGGGAGCTGCTCGCCGTTGTCCACTGGGGGCTGCAGAAGACGCAGAAACCTGGGCTGCAAATATAAGAGAGAGTCACGGTGCTCGGGGAAGTAAACAAGGCTCTCCTGTGAAAGCGCCCGGCCCAACTCACATGCAACCGACCGCTGACATAGTTTTACTTGACTTTTGTGATGCGTTTGGTTTTAGTTTTCTATAAGATTAATTTTTTTTGCAGCTTTCGAAACATTTGACCTTTCAGAGAGAAATCTAATTAGTAGATTTATAGTTCCGTAGACTTTTGGTATACTCCTTGCATTCACGACAGGAGAAAGTGCATCCTTGGGGCCGAGCAGGTCTCTCCTCCTCCAGAATCATGCTTGGCCCCTGAGTTGACCACTCGGCAGTGGCCTCTGCCCCAGCGGCTCCAACTTAACTGTCCCCATCTCACCTTCTCTTCAGGTGCAGAACTTAGCCACTGTGAACAAAGCGGAAACCAGTCACTGTTCACCAATCAGCTAAGCTCTGCACCTCGTCAGAGAGGTCGTCGGCTGGGCTTAATGAAAGGGCCGGTGACCGTCTTCCATGGTTGTTGGCTTCTTCTGCTTCCAGACAAGAGCTACGTGATGCGCCTGTTCTCCAAACTGCAGAGAGAAAGTGACTATGGCTTCTGGAGGAGCAGCCAAGGTCGTGGTTGCGTGGTAATCCCTGGCAATGTGATTTTAATCTTAAGTCACAAATCAGCATGCCAGGAACCCAAGCAGCCAGAGCACTCTGGAGCCGCCGTGCCTGCACGCTCACAGCCCACCCGCACGCGCCGGGGTCCTCGGACACAAGGCGATGACACCAGCTCCAGGCCTGCTGTGCTACCGAATGGGTTTTATTCTCTTGTTGTTCATTTATTTTACGTCCTAGAAGTATAACTTTTTAAATCAAAAGGACTCAGAGATAACCATGCAAATGTCAGTGGTTTTGGGACCTGACATGAAAAATGCACGGACTAGACTCTGTGGCAGAATTAGTAAAAAGATGGCTGTCTGTCCTTGCCTTCAACCCTTAGGGCACAGGTTCTAAGTGGTCTGAGGGGGGTGGTGTGGTGTGGTGTGGTGTGTGTGTGTGTGTGTAGGAGGTCTCTCAGACTGGGAAAGATCCCCAACTTCTGGAAGTGCAAGTCAATGATCTTCACTGAGAAAGTGGGAGTGGGGGTCGGGGGCATGCATGTGACCCCCAGTTCACTTGGAAGGGACAGGAAGAACGATTTCAGAGGGGAGGGGAGAAAAGAGCGGACTCGTCACCAGGACCAGTCTTCTGCCTGGGGTGAAAAACTCGCGAGTCACGGGAGCTGTGTGTCCGCTGTGGTTCCCACAACTTGGAACACATGGACGGAGCTGTCTAGTCTGTTCAGCGTAGTTTCACAGACTTTAAGAAACACAAACTCTCCATGAAATTAAACATCTAAAGAGACATATGATTTATACTGATTGATTACTGTGTGAGGCTGGCAACAAGGTAGCTATGCAACTGCTGTTTTTTAAACTGGCCCATCTGTGATGAGGACCTGGGGCTGGCCTGGGAGGTGGGGGCGGTCTGGGGAGCGTCTGCACGCAGCTATCTCACTACGAGAGGGACAATCACTGCTGCTACTTCCTCTTCCTGGCATGTGTGGTTCCTTGGCTCTTCTGGAAGAAGAGGATCATACTTTAGAAAAACTTTTTTTGTCTTCTCAGTACTAAAGTTCTTTCAGATATATAAGACACTTAAACATGCTAGACAAAAATGGATTTTCTAGAGTAAAATATTAGAAGCAAACTAATGTCCAACAATAAGTTAAGAAGGCCAACACAAAATATTAAATACCCAATAGAACTGTATTTGTAGAGAAGCTACATAACATGAAAAATACCTTGAGAGTTGATGTTAAGCTTAAAAAAAATTACAAAATTAGACATACCCTATTATAGCACATAAAACTGAAGAAAAGCTGAGAAGATACAGAAATGATCATTGTTAGAGCAAAAAATACACTTATAACCCCGCAGTTCTACATTAAAATTTTATATACCATTGCTAAATTACTTTTAAAACTCAGAAACCTACATTTAAAACCTAACTGCTAGGATGTAAATCTAGCAGGTCGATCCCAAGCGCAATTAACAGAAGCAGCAACGTAAGTAATTCAGGTCCTCCATCGCTGTGAACGCCGAGGCAAGCTTCCGCTCCAACGCAAGGTAAAGAGCAAGCCAGCCCAAGACACGTGCAGTGGAAACGCATGTGGCACTGGGGTGGGAGGACCTCCTGCCAGTCTCCTCAGGCAGGCGGGGCCACCCCTGAAGAACCCCAAGTTCTCGTGAAGCCCAGGAGGACAAAATGTCTGTGTGCAGCTCAGGGTTTGGAGTAACCTGGTAATGCAACCCCGTGTTAGCCTTCACCTCGAAGACTCCCACGGGGCTTCCCAGGCCACCTTCTAAGCCAACTGGAGAAGTTCTCCTCCCCTGACTTTTGTTCCTACAGGTAAAACCGAATTGGCCAAAACAAGGCCAAGGAGAGCCGTCCTGCCTGGGGTGGACCACCTCTGCTTTCTGGTGGCCACTCACCAGATGAGTGCTGCAGGGACTCGACCTCATGCCACCAGCAGGCACCCTGCTCTCCAAGGCCACCAGGCCACCTGAGGTGGAGCAGAGGACCAATGCTGTGGGTGCTCTCGGCTCACCATTTGGTTACTGATTTATTTGGCTCCTATGAAAAATCTCTGGTAGAAACAAACAATGGAGAAAGGAAAGGGAGGGAATTACCTCTTAAAATAACATCTCGGCCACAACCTGAGCTGAGCATCTATCCATCTGCTTCTTGGTCAGCTCAAAGCAGGTTCGGGCAAGCTGCTGCTGCCTGGCATCCTCACTCACCATCAGCTCCCCGTAGAGATATATGCCCATGGCCTGTGGGGGTGGGGTGTGGGGGTTTGGGTAGAGGGTGTGAGAAAAAGAAAATATGCATCCACACGTGCATAGTCTGTGCTGGTTTCACACAAACTTGCTGGTCTGGAAATTACAAAGACTCTAGAAGAAAAAAGACGGTTTGAACAGCTGTACTTTAGGAACCTGAAGCTTTCAATCCCCATCTCTTTCTTGTTTTCACTGAAACTCCAAGGAATTCTTATCAGCTCCGTCAACAGAACCCTAAGTGATTTCACTGGTGACAAAGCGATGATACAGTGAACATTTCTCTAGTGACAACATGTCAGGATCACTCTGGACAGAGACAGAGAGGGGCCGATAATCACCACAGAAGCCTGTGCAGCTGAAAGAAGCACCGAGGGGCTATGCATATGTCACAAAGACACAGCTCTTCTCCCAGCAAAGTGTGTCCCTGGCCGGGAAATGAAGACCACTATGCCACACGGCAGCCACGGGTGGGAAGGATCCCTGCGCCACTGGGAAGACCTGCCTGCTGTTCTGGCCCAGCCTGACTGTGTTCCCTCAACCGCCCCACCCCTGTGGCGAACACTGGCCCTTCTGTTTCAAACACAACGCTGCAAAGACACACATCTGCATAACTGGCTGTTGTTAAAACTGTAGGAAAAATGTTCTGGAAGACCAAAAGACCCCTTTGGTTCTGCCTTCTCTCGTTCCAAGCTTAATTATGCCATGGATTACATTCTGTTGGAGCAAATTTAAAGAAGGATCTCATAGATAGTGCAAGACAAAAACTTGGTCTAGTTGCACTTCAAAAATTCTTTCCTGAAAAGGCTGAGATGTGGCAAAAACCACCCTTATTTGGCAAAGACCATGCTTCAAAGTATATTGCAGTTAATTTTGGTTTTCCAAATAAACCTTAAGTTCTCTTGCATTTTGTCCTTTTACTCCCTCCTCCCATGTTTCCAAACACCTCCTGCTCTCCTGTGCTAATGTGACATTTCTTCTGGTACAAAGTCATGTATTTTCCTCTGTGGGAATACCGAGCCCTTCCGTGCTGGCAGCCCCCCATACTCAGGCCCTTTCAAAAGTCCTTTTGTTTGCCCTCGCCCCACTCTCCGCCCCAATGAAACACGGCTGCATTCTGTCAGCCCACAGTGCTCGGCAGCGAGCTCGCTCACAGCACACAGTGGTCCCGCCAACGGGGACGGGCTGCAAGCCGACTTCCAGCAGCAGACAAAACCATGGCGCATGCGCTGCCATTGACGGCCACGCATGCACGTGCTTCCCGCGGGCCCCTTGGAAGATGACTGCTTTCCCCTGGTGAACGCCAAGGAAAGTTCTCACAGGAAAGACACTCGCCACAGGGGCCTGGCCGGCAGGGACAGGCACAGACCAGACTGTTCAGGCCAACCAGGGCTCTCCCAGTCAATTCTTCACACATAATTTAGATCGGGGCCAAGTGAAGACACAGACACGGCAGCACCAAGCCACAACCTCGACCTGAGGTTTGGCGGTGCTGTGCTGTCGGCGAGTTTCGCTTGGCAACAGCTGTGAGCCACAGCAAGGTCAAACCAAGGGCACCTTGAAGGGGCTTGCTTCAGTGCTAAAGGGACACCGAGAGAGGGAAACTCAGCTCAAGAGTGGGGCAGGTAAGCTCCTATCCACTTCCTGAAAATCTCTGGCAAACATTTAAATATCTGTTATAAAAGATGTCTACAACTTGGCTCCTGCATTAAGTATACGGGATAGTCAGGGGACAGTATTTAGAGAACTCCGTTGGCTGTAAAGTGAAACTTACCTGATCCTCCTGAAGGAATCTCTCCACATTTTTGTACGCTTTTGTGTATTTGTGCTTAACAATGAGTTCACACCACCGATGGCGAACCTTACGAAACGAGAGAAAATCCAGTAAGCAACAAACTCGTAGGTCTTCTTAGTCAAATGAGTTTAATGATCGAGCACCTCTGTGTTAGAAAAAGTTACAGCGGTCCCCTCGTCCTCAGGGGATACGTTCCAATTCCCCCCAAGCAAAACTTTCTCCTTCACAACTTCACAGAAGGTTCCTTCTTGCCACAGACCTTAGCTACCTCGGTTTATTTTTCCTTTCCTTATTAGGTCAAGAACGTTCACCTTTGCACTTAAAGTAAGTACTTTATGGCTTCTCTTTGCCATATCCAAATTCTCAGTATCACTACTCTTCATGCACTTCTGGGCCATCATTAAGTAAAATGAGGGGGACCTGGACACAAGCACTGTGAGATACTGTGACAGTCAATCTGATCGCTGAGGCGGCTACTTAGTGACTAAAGGGAGGGGAGCATACACAACATGGAGACATCGGACAAAGGGGTGAGTCATGTCCTGGGCGGGACAGAGTGGGATGGAGTGAGATTTCATCATGCTACTCATAATAGCACGCAATATAAAACTTAAGAATTGTTTATTTCTGGAATTTTCCATTTAATGTTTTCGGACTACAGCTGACAGTGAGTAACTGAAACCAAAGATAAGGGGGGACTACTGCATTCTCTAAAGTATATTAATAACGTTGATACTTTTAATTTTTAAGTTTCATTTTAGTTTTCTTTTACAAAGTTCCTTTATAACAGGAGGATTGTTAATCCACTTTAGGGGAGAAAAGTGCATATTTCAGCTAGCTGTTCTTATGTTTTTAAACACAAATTTGAAAGATAAAGGTAAACACAAAATGTACCTGGGAAATTAAATGCACATCCTAAGGCAGCTGGTGCTGTGCCCTGCAGTTTGCTGTCAGTGAAGATTTCCGACCACAACTACTAAATTTCCTGAAATAACCAGTATGGTTCAATGTTGTCCATTTTAACAATAATCACAGTAAAGCAGAAAAACACTGCTTTTCACATTCCTGAGAAGATGCAAAGTGTGCCTTCTGAGGAATTTTGGGGTGTCTGCCAGAGGGGAAAGGAAGACCGCTTTTGATGCAAGTAGCTCCTGCTGCAGGTTTGTACAACGTACTAAAAACAGGCAAGCTAAATCTGGATGCTGTTTAGTAAAGATACACTTTACTGAAGGTTTACCAGCAGTTATTTGCCAGGAACGCCCACCCCACACATACACACAAATACCCCTACCGACAAAGTGGAAGTCTGATCCCAGTACCGGCTGCCTCTGATGATAACGGCAGAGCTCCCAGCATCTGACACTTGAGACACATTCTTTACGTAGAAATTCTACCTGAATTTGGTTTTCAGAATCCAGTTTCAGGCCATTTTCTACTTGCATCGAAGCCCTCTCAGTTACACCCATTTTAGCAGTCTACCATTTTATATTCCATTGTCAGTTCAACACTAGCCATACATGGAAGTGATTATGTGTGTCTGAAATAGCCTCTTTCCATCACTCTTTGTTTTTACTGCCTTTGAAAGAGGGAGACCCTTTAAAGGAATCCATTTGTGGCAACAGTAAAATATAAGCAATTTCATCATTTTGGTTGGGGCCCCTATAAATTATATCATTATCTAGTGATCAGGCCAGATCTCTCCTTTAATCTGGTCTAAATGGATTTATATGCCAACAGTTAGGAATGAAGGAAAGAAACAAATCTTTTGGAAAGAATCCTTCCCCAAGGCTAGAGTGAGCTCCCAGACAGGGTGTTAATTTGGGGACTCTGGTGGCCCTGCCCTTTG
>CM053509.1:94575594-94690197 GCA_028627145.1 Eidolon dupreanum | reverse complement strand
GGGCCGGGCTCGGGGGGCCGGAGAGGGCTGGACTGAGCCCCAGATTCCCAGCAGAGCACAGGAAGCAGGGCGTGCCACCAAGGAAGCGCCCAGAGGCCTGGGAATTTGTAAAGACAGATGACTCGGCCTTGCACCAGCATCAGCCCCAGTTGCACGGCACCTCTGCCACTTCAAGAAAGTTCTCACTACGTAAAAGGCTCGGCTGAGCTGACTTCTGGCTCAGAAATACACAGTACAAGATGAATGAAGCCCCTTCTCTGATTTCCACCAGTGCCTGAAGAATGGCACCTGCCCTGTAGGGTCTCTGTATTCACAAACCATGTCTCAGATTCAGAGGACAAGTCCTGTGACCCGACAGGTACCTCTGTGGTATAACCATGATCTTAAGCAGAACATGCTGGGCCTCCTTTGCATTAACTGTTCTATCCTGGAAATGGGAGAGAAAAATTGTTAAAGGGCAACCCTACTCCCTACCCTCAATCTCTTCTCGTCCCAAGATATTTTAATGGATCTGGAACCCATTTCCTACTAGACACTAGAATGGAGTCAGTGGATGTTTTCTGTCAAAGGCCAGAGAGTGGGCTCTTTTGGTTTTTCAGCCCATTTGGCATCATATCACAAAAGCAGCCATAGACAATATGTGAACGAGCATGAAGCATGTGGTTTTCAGATGAAACTTCATTTACAAAAACAGGCTCTAGGGTGGACTGGCCCAGCTCTAGTTCACTGGCCCTTGCTCTATCTCAGAGGCCTTTGCCCCAGGCTTCCAGTGACACAGGCAGTGGTACGCCACTAAATTTTAATGCCCTGAATCTACTAGCACGATGTCACAGAACCTCATGAGCTGGTTCTGGCCAGTTTCAGCCTTGTCCTGGCAGGAACTCACAAGAGTGTTATTGAATTCGGGGCCTTCAAATCCTATCCCTTTCTCTATGGATTAAATTCCTTCTGCACATGCAAACACGCTCTGGCATTCCTCCTTCTGAAGCGGAGCATCTCTCAGGCCTACGAGCCCGGCACAAATGCAGATATAAGGTGCCGCTGTGTGGGTAGTGACCCTGACAGTGAGACACAGCCTTTAAGAAGAGTAACCCCTAAGTCAGCTCGCTCCCATTCTCTCCATGCCAACAAGACACCCCTCTGTGAATCGCTACCTACCTCAAATCCCATATTTATCAACATTTTACAATTCCCAATGCTCTTTTATAAAAAAATCTTATCTCAAAACTTTTTTTTCTAATTTCAATTTTAGACTGTTTTCCGTGAAACTACTTCAAAGAAATAAAAATTCTTATATGGGAATGCACCCCATAGTCTGCTTATTATCTAATAAAATGATTTTCCAAAGTGGTTTTCAAACATTTCTTGAACATAATTCTTCTAACTTTTAATAAAAATGTAAGCTGGAACTCCAGTATATAAAGACAGACTAAAGAAAAGAACGTCAGTGGGTTCTTCAAGCAGTTTAAATATTCACGTCAGGTAAAAAACACTGTTAAACAGTAAACTCCTCTGCGGGGCCCTGGGTTCCTTGGAGGTGGAGTTTGAAAACTAGCATTTTACAAAAGCCTTGCTGTGCCTGCAGGACAAATGGAATCGCAGAGGCTGAGCAGACACTGCTATAGGCATAAGACAAGAAATTAGTTTTAATAACTTCTAATAGTTAATACCCCCAACTTTGTTCTGGTAGCCGCAGTGCCACCAACAAAGTATATAGGACAGTCAGAGTCACAGAGAGTGAATCAACCATGTTGCTTCTGTCACCGCAATCCTGGAACCAGGGTCTGATTTGGTGTATACTCACTGCCACACCTGAAAAGCATCTATGGCTCTTGTAGGTAGCTGCTTCCTTTGCTCTATTTTTAAATGTTTCACAATTATAAACAGGTAACTCTGCACAAATAGGGAACACAATGAATGTGAAATCCTAGCCATTTGGCCAAATTCACTTCTGATTTTTACGGCAGCAGTCAGCATGGATATATTGTGTTCTGCCATCTCTCCACTTACCACTGTTGGATTCACTAGCTTAGCACAGCCTACCTTCTTTCCCTTAAAAACCCACGACAAAGTATTCCCTTCTGTTAATATATTAGACCTCCACCATTCCCGCTCTCTGGTGCTGCCAGAAAGTCTGAAGCGTGTTTCAGGAAGTCCCAAACTGTGTTAACAGCCTTTAGAAGGCGGCTGTGAGGGGCTGGCAGACTAAGGTGATAAGGGTGTCTTCGGTCACACTAGATGGCAACGCTGTGGCCACACCTCATCTACCACACCCACATTTAATCGACTGATCTAACAGGTCAGCACCACTAAACCCACCTCTTCCGCCCAGAGCTCATCAGCCCCTCCCCGTTACCCCATCCCTCACTCCCTCACAGTGTCTTGCAATCTCTCCAGCTCACAGTGCTCTCGGACACCTGTGTTTTCTTGTTCGCTTGTTCATGTATTTATTTACACTAAAACGTAAGCTTGGTGAAAGCAAGGGCCTGGGTGCCTTTAGACCATCTCCTGGCCCCATCTCAATGCCTGGTGCCTAGTACGTGCTTGATAAATGTTTCTGAATGAAAGTACTACTTAAAAAAAAAACTCAGAATGCTTTTCAGCTACTCTGAAATTATAATGCACAGTTGGAAGCTGTAAAATGCTTTGAAGAATGCCACCCATCCTATTTATGACAGGAAGCACTCCCCTTTCTTTTCAGTCCTTTTGATTTCAAAATTTACTGTTGAAGGGGAAAGAAATCTGTCCAGGGAACATGATCTGAGAAGCCCATTAAACCTCATTTAGAGTTCCATTTTATATCTGTAAACAGAAAGACCAAGGCTCATGGCTTTTGTGAGTTAATAAGTCTAACACTGCAATAAACAAACCTGCTTTTTCAATTTGTGTTCTTAAATTAGATTTAACTTTGCTTTAAAAGTGGGTTTACTGCTGGTAAGGGAGCCTGCCTGGCAGCCCAGGAGTGGGAAGGCAGCGCCAAGACAGGCTGCACTTTCAGAAAGCACTGTGTTTAGGGGCATCTACGATGCATCTGTATGTCTTATCTGTTCATTCTCCTGAAAAAATAAAAATAATCATGAACTATGTGGTTGTCACATGAAGATTCCCAACATTTGTATTTTGATTCTAGCACTTCTCATTTTCTTTCTCACCTTACTCAAAGGACTGCAATCTTAACATATTTCTTTTTAAGTATAGGAAATTAAAAATTATTTGCTGTCACAAAGCCAGGTTAATAAATCCCTAGGCCAGAGGTTAAGACTACAAATGAGGCATCAGAGACGCTAGGCTCTTTTTCAGGGGCTCTTACTAACCTTTTTTCCAGTCAGCCCCTAAAGCTCTTGTCTATATGTTAACTGTTCATAACAGGTCTTAACCAGTTATAACCAGAGCCACAGCAGCACGCAAACAGGATCTTCTGAAATTGCTATCAGGATCATCACACTTGACATGTACATGGGGAGTGACAGTGAGGGTCAAATGTGATGACACACGTCACCACAAATGGCAAATTCTAACATTTCTTCCTTCTCCAATGGAGGTATTATTTTATTTAGTGACATTAATTCTATTACACGCGGCAGGCTCCAAAAAGGAAAACTCAGAAACCCATGCTGGGTCTGCCCTGAAATACGTACGGCACAGTTTGATACCCTTCCCTGTCAAAACTATGCTCCGAATGGCAATACATCAATATGTGACTCTGTAACTAGGAAATAATGTACTCCACCTTTGTTTTTCATTTTGTTAACAGGTGACACATGGCCTTTGCTGAAAAAGGACTTTTTGCTTAAAAAAGGATTTTTACTGCTGGCAGAAAAGTGACCATGGGTTACCTTCTCCGATAATCTCAGAAGGGACGCCCGTACCTTCTCTCACTCTCCTCAGAGGTGGACTCAACTGTGGAGGACCTCGCCAAGTCTGGCAAAAGGGCTCGCTCTCTCTTGAGGAGGTTTCACCATGGCCTTAGTTATTCCAATCACCTTGCCGTGTCAGACACCAGTACCTGAGATTGAGAAAAAGTCATTCTCCAAAAAAAAAAAAAGTATTTGGTATTGAGGTGAAAGTGGTGAATAAACCAGACAAGCTCTCTTGGAGTTTATAGTTAAGTAGAAAGTCTAAGAAAAATTCAGTAAGCTGGCAAGTACAGACTCCTATGTTGGTGATAGATGACATGGACGGATATAACAGTGCAACAAGGGACGTGGAGAAGGGCCGGAGATGTGGTCAGAAGGACTCCCTAAGAAGGGGCCATGTGAACTGAGACCTGAAGGAGGAAAAGACACATGCTACTGGGCAGGGTGTCCTAAGCCTAGTTTCTAGCCATGCCACGTGTTCCATGAAAAATCACACCCTCTCTTCCTCTCTCTTCTTAATGGCTATTTCTCCCAATTTCCTTCCCTACAAGAGCTAGAGAAATGGACTTTTAAAAATAAACCCCAAGACTTCAATTTAAGAACTAAAACTATAAAACACTTGGAGACGACATAGGTGTAAATCTTCCAGAGTTTGAATTAGGCAATGGCTTCCTAGATGATACCAAAAGCGCAAGCAAAAAAAGAAAAAAATAAGATAAACTGGATTTTATCAAAATTAAAACTTTTGTGCTTCAAAGGACACTATCAAGAAAGTGAAAAGACTGCTTTTACAAGTCATATACTTGATAAAGGACTTGTATCTGAAATATGTAAAGAATGACTATACCTCAATAATAAAGATAAATAAACCAATCTAAAAATGAGCAAAACATCTGACTAGACATTTCTCCAAAGACGTACAAATGGACAATAAAAAAATGTTCGAGATGATGTTATTACGGAAAAGAAAATCAAAATCACAATGAGATAGTCCTTTGCACACAATAGGATGGCTTAAAATACAAGACAATAACAAGTGTTAGCGAGGACCAAAAAAACTGGAACCCTCAGACATTCCTGGGGGAGAATGTAAATGGTACACTAACTTTGTAAAAACAGTCTGGCAGTCCCTCAAAAGGTTAAACAGTTATCGTATGACCCAGCAATTCCACTCTGAGATATAGGCCCAAGAGAAGTGAAAACATACATCCACACAAAAACATGTGCACCCATGTGTTCATACCAGCATTATACACAATAGCCAAAAGGTGGAAACAACCCAAACATCCATCAACTGGTGAATGAACATACAGATGCTGTGTATTTATACACCTGAAAATATTTGGTGATTAAAAAAAAAAAAAGAAGTACTGGTACATGCTGAAACATGGATGATTCCTGGACACATATGCTAAGTGAAAAACAGCCAGTCACAAAAGTCACATATTGTATGCAATTCCATTTACATGAAAGTCCAGAACAGGCAAATCTACTGAGGCAGGAAGATTAGTGTGGGTGCCTAGGCTGAGGGCAGAGGAGAGATGGGATTGAGAGCTAATACAGGGCTTCTTCTGGGGATGATGAAAATATTTTACAACTGACTGTGGTGACGGTGCAACTGTGAATATACTAAAAATCCTTGAACTGTACACTTTAAATGGGTGAACTGTACATAGTGTATGAATTATTTCCCATAAAGGTTACTAAAATCAACTCAAGAGTCAGGCTGGGAAAAGCTGTTTGAGCGAGAGTACTATTTTACATAGTCCATTCCGAAGGACACTACCTGGTGGCCTGGTAGCTGAGCTGACTCAGCTGCTGCTCGCTGGCTGGCTGGTCCCCCAGTGCTCACAGAATTCCTGTGCTGGGCCTGGGCATCTGCTTCTACCCAAGATGGGCGAGACCAGCTGGTCTATGGCACATCATTTCACGTGTTTCAAGGATGAAGCAAAGCAACACGCAGACCAAGTAGCTTAAAATTCATTTATAGTGCCACCTTGTAAGTTCAGTTTATCTGAAAATTTCATACCCTGACATACACATAAAATACTATCATTTGCACAAGAATAGGTGTCTTTTCATTTTTTAAACAATTTGAATCCAGTCTAATTGCTTTCTCTTTGCTATCAGGCACCAGCACAAACATTCCGATGTCAGAGGCACGAACTGCCAGGCAACATGTGGGAACTCCAGAGTGCTGTCCTCTCCCTGCAGGGCAGACTCGGGGACCACCCACCAGCTGCTGGGAAACGCTGCAGGAAGAGCTTGTCCTATGTGCAGTTTGCGGGCTCCACAGCTCCAAGGCCTGACAAATTGAACTCTCAAATCTTGGAGTATGTGAAACTAGACGGTAGAGAATGGTGGACAGGAAAAGGCACTGGAGGGAAGAGAACCATCTGGAAAGACATTTGACTACTTTTGGAAAAATGAGACCTCTGTTTTAGAGCATGTAAAGCACACGTTACATGGGAATATGGTCCAGTTTGCAGCTGTGAAAGAAAATGGCTGTGTTCACAGACAACTGTATGCTTTCTCGGCATGGATTTTAGCGCAGAAATCTAATACAAAAATATGTAAACTATTGACGGAAGTATAAAAAAGCCAGACGTACCACTAAAACACCACGTGTTGATTTTACCCTTGAGACCTTTAAGACACAACGAACATGAGATGTAGCTGCATCTGCAGCTATACAGAAAGAAGAGCATCAGGGCAAAGTGATTTATAACCCCAGAAAATGTGTATATCTCCCCATCTCGAGAACATCTGTATAGGACGGCAGGGGAGGAGGGAAGGATGAGGGAACATATACAGCCAGAGTAGATAAGGCCCCTTAAAGCCTCTATACAACAGGACCTGCTGCTCAGTACAGTGGTACAGTGGCAGGAGCAAACAGCAAAGAACAATAAGCAACCGGGAGCTTTTCTAATAAAGTCTGACTGAACCTGTAGCTAAAAGCCTGCATATTAAATGCTCTTTTCCTTTTATTTACAAATTCTAAATATTATGAATTATAACTGTTCATCTGAAAGAGCCTTCTAAGAAAAATCAGGCAGATTTTGCCGTCAGTGGCTTATTTTCTTCTTTATCTTCATTATTTAACAAACATCTGATCAGCCCCAACATGCTGTAGCAATTCAAAGTAAATAAACACAATCCCTGGCTTATGGAAACGAGAGGAACAAGAAAGGAATATTGATTTGAAAGATGAGAGTTTTTTATTTCATCATTTTAGATCAGCTTTTGAAAAATCCCTTCATCGCAACATGGCAGGGGAGACTTGACTTGTTGCAAGGGTTCCAAGGAACAGTTCTGGGGGCGCTGGACTGAATAAAAGAGCAAGCTCCAAGAAAGAAACGCCTAGAGGTATCGTCTCAATTCTGAAGATGCTGTAAAACACTGTTTCATAAACCGAATAAAACAAAGAATACACAAATATAACCAAAGAATTATATAAAAGCTCTGTTCTTTCCCACATCATTAAAGGCACATGGTTTTAAAAGACAGATTAAGACAAAAGCAACTAAAGAAAAATACTCCATTTTTTCAATCCATACCTCAGCGAGCTTTCAAACTCTAGGAAAGGGATTACAATGCTGTGTTAAAGGGACAACTGGGCCCCTCACAAGTGCTGTCTTGGCTTTTTAAAAAATGAGTATTAAGTCACACTATTTATAGCTTTCATACTAAAGTTCAGATTCATCAGCATTTGACCTCTGATTGTAACCTAAGCCTGACCATGTCAAGGGGCCAACAAGCCAGACCCCTGTCCCTGCAAAGAAATTGTGACAAACGGCCCCATACTGAATATGGCACGTGTCAAACTGCCTTTCCGGAAGCTCCCAGCCCATCTGGCCCCTTGCATCTTACGCTGGAGAACCACTTCGCTAACTGCCATACACCACTCTGACACTTCACAATGGTTCCTTTTGACGTCCAGTCTGAAAATCTGCCTGTGGGCTCCACGACTGTGCCTGACAGTACCAGGTGATGACATGCATGCACCCGGGGCAGCCTCCAGGATGGTGAGAGGAGGAAGAGTAAGAGGCACCGGCCGCCAGGGCAGCACTGAGACAGGGCAGTGCTCTGGCATGTTTCCTATGTTTGAGCCTCGTGTCCTTATGCAGTCCTCTCGTCCCCGCAGGCTACCCTCACACACTACGATTATGGGACCTGACGTCAGCGAGGCTGGGTCCTGCTTCTACGCTGCTTCGATTCCACATCTAGGCGGACCAAAGAGGATAGAGGCATCAAATTCTACACGCATTTTCCTAAATAGAAACTGGTGAGCTTCCTGAAGGGTCACTGGGGCCCAAGAGATTATACCTCACCTCCCCTCTAAACTCTTCTGTGAGGGAAACAAAACAAATGTTTATTTTGTAGCCAGAATATTACCAAAAAGTAACCAAGGGAGAATGGGGAACAAAGCCCCAACACTGGTCACCCTGAACGTAAGGAGTTTTAGCATTACAGGGAATGGAGTAGAATCACAGCTACTGATTAATTTTAGAATTCAGAGAACATGATATGTAGCTAAACCTTTATTCTCTACCTTTTTAAATATGCCTCTCTAGAGGTCTGTTAATCATAAAATGCTCTCAATTCACAGAAACTATGTTTTTGGCCCAAATAAATTTAAAAATGAGCATCTGAGCTGTCAGACCATTGCATTCCTGAAATCACACCTTCCACCTCTGGACTTCAAATAAATGCTGTGGTGTTTTCAAGCAAACAATGAGTTCTTACCGACAATGTATTAAAACCCATGTCCTCTCGGCATGTAAAGCCCACCATGGGAGGGGGCCATTTTATGTGGTTTTCAAGGGCTCTTCAGCCAGAGCCAGAAGAAAGGCAGTGATGAGGGAAAAGGCCTGCAAGGTAGATGTTTTTCCATTTGCAATCAACCTTGAAAGTGTCCTTTTCAGGGCAGAATGCAGACAGCTGCTGGAGTGCCTCTCTGGGTACTAGTGGTAAAACAGGTTTGTCCTTATTTATTAATCTGTTTCCTTAGATTTACTTGCTACTACTTCTTTAGTTTGCAATTCCTTTTTTTTTCTTCCCTCTTAGAGAGTCTGAGTTCACCTCTCCCAAGGTTACCTTCTTTGGAGCCTTGGGAGAGACAAGCTGGCAGAGGGCAGCCCCTCAATGTTGCTAACCACCTTTCTAGCTACCCCACTATATGCTGTAACCTGTTGCCAGGTACTATTGGATGAGATGAAAAAGTTGCCTTTTGTGAATCAGTTGCTGCTTTAGACCAATGGTTCTTAATCAGAATGGCTTTGCCCCTGTGAGACATTTAGCAATATGTGAAGACATTTTTGATTGCCAAAACTGGGGTAGGATTGATACTGTCATTTCACGGTAAAGACCAGGGATGCTAAACATCCTATAATGCCCGAGGCAGCCCCCACGACAGGGAACTATCTAGTGCAGAATGTCAGTTGTGCTAAGATTAAGAAACCCTCATTTAGAGCAAGGTGCTCCCATCCCAAAACCCATGAAGCTCCCCTCAAGATCAAGAATTCTTTGACTGGAAGCTTAAGGCCTTCTAATAGCTGGGGAGATTATACTACTTTTCTCTTTTTCTCCCTGTCAGTCCTGGCAAATTAAAGGAGATTGGCTAAATAACAAAACTTGACTTTCACACAAAGTGAGATGATGAATCTTGTATGAACAGAAATTACGTTAAAACCATGGATGCTCACTGACATTTTCTCATGTCACGTTAATAATCTTGTGAAGAAGGGATTTATGGCTCCATTTTAATCCAGAGGAGATGGAGTTGCAGTCCACAAGGAGGAAGAAGGAGAGTCAGTGAGGACCGTGACACTGTCCAGCATTTTTCAAACTGTGGGCTGCAACCATATGTGTATTATAAATTCAATTTATTGTGCCACAACACACATTTTTAAGAAAATAGAATAGAAAATAGAAAATTTAAGAGTAAAGACAGCATCATGAAACTTTTTTAATAGCTGGTTATGGCCAAAAAGTTGGAAAACCAGCAGTCCATGCACCGCTGTGCAGACGAGGAAAATGGGGCTCTGGGACCCAAGTCCATTCATTGCGAAGTCAATGCCTGGGCCAATACCAGGTGGTTGGTTTGGGTGTTTCATGAGATCAAGACATGGAAGAGCCGCTCATATGCACATAAACAGGTGTCATTCTTCTCTTCACATGGGGTCAGTCATGAGGGTGTGGTACCCCTGGAGGAGGACTGGAGGGAAGACAGAGACATGATACTCACACTTTCCCACTCCAGTCTAATCTAGGAGGCCTCTTCTTCCTAAGCTAAACCAACAGAGTTTCTTTGAATACAATGAGAGGATGAACCTATGCTGGTAACGGCCTCTCCTAGAAAGTTAATTTTCTGGTTCAACCTACCAGGTGAAACATCAGAGCAGAGCATGCTACCATGGGGACCTTTCTGACAAATGTCCGCCACTCCCAATTATGACAGATAAGATAGTGAGTTGCTGTTTCTGAATTTTCCAAAAATTCACTTGCGGTGTGCCTCCGATTTTTAAGTGCTCAACTGCAGTCTACAGAAACAAAGTTGTTTTGTGGGCTCTTGGGGGGAAAGGTCACAGAGCCAAGTTCCATGGGTCTTCACCTCGCTACCACGGAGCAGCTATTTCTAAGGCTTAAGAGACCTGTGAACGAGGGCAGGAAATTCATTACTCAAAAAAAAAGATCTTAGAAAATATCTTTTGTTCCAAGAATCAGATGTCCAACATATTTTTAAACTTTTATGGCTCTTCGAGTTGGTATGCTCAAAACTGAAAGCAGTGTATTTCTATGAACTAAGGTTCCCTTCAGCTTGTTTTCTGTTCTGGTTAAAATTACCTGGCATATGGTTAGTAGTGTCTTTGACTCAGGATGTGAAAGATGGTTTACTCCTATAGTCAGTGTTATTTTTCAGGCTGTGAAATGCAAACATTCCCCCTCGAGATGGCTTAGGATGACATGCTTTACTCTGCCCAGCTTCTTACTGTGTTTGTTCTGGTGTATTTTTCCTTTAAGATTCTGAACATGCGGTATCCCTCCCCCCAGAGCATACCTGGGGATTCACACCACACGTGATGCAGGCACATGAAGGACAAACGCCATGTAACCTACCACCTCTGACATGCAAACACAGCTGACAAACAACATCAGACTAGGAACCATGCTCAGAAATCCTGACCAACAGAGGAGACATTCTGTGAACAGAACCAAAACATAGAAGCAACACAAGTGACACAAAAATTGAGCTACATAAAGAGAATCATTAAAAATATACTTTCCCGTGCGACTGCACTGGTCCACCCACCCCCAAAGAAGAAAGGAGGGAAGGGACAAGGGGAAATGACAGCAAAGAAGCTAAAGCAAACTACTGAATGGAGGGCCCTGATTCATGCTAGGATAGGCTTCTCATGCAGCTTAGATCCTTTTGGTCTAATGTGTCAAGAATATCCGGTTCTGCCAACAAGAGAGTTCCACAGCGAACTGGACAATCAGGGGCATAAGCAGCAAAATCATGAATGAGCTATGGAGATAGCAGATTCGCCTTCTCCAAAGGAATCTTTACATATGTATATGCTCTAAGGTAGCGATCCCCAACCTTTTTGGCACTAGGAATCGATGCTCCTATAAGAATCTAATGCCTAATGAATGATCCGAGGTGGAGCTGAGGTGGTGATGCTAGTGCTGAGGGAGCGGCTGTGAATACAGATGAAGCTTCGCTTGCTCGCTCACTGCCCGCTGCTCAGCTCCTGCCATGCAGCCTGGTTTCTAACAAGCCACGGACCGGTATCAGTCCACAGCCCAGAGGTTGTAGAACCCTGGTCTATGGGAAAAACACCAGTCCAAAAAAGAGTAAGGAACCTTTCTATACCTCTTGGAAATATGGGTAACATACACCTGGCTCGCCCCAAGTTATGAGCACTCCCTGCTGGGTGCTGAAGTTTTCCCGCACAGACATCTAATTCAATGCCATGGTCCCGGGGACCAGAGGCAAGCACCCTGAACAAAGAGCATAAGGGCCATAACTCACAGTGCTCCTTGCCAGGAAAATACCTCTAGAACGTTTTCCCATAGGGATGCTCCACATACAACTTGTCACACTCCAGGATCTTTGGACAGCTTTCAAATGCTTTCTACTTATTAAATATTTAAAAGCCCTGATAACAACTGAAAGAGACCATTCTTATTTGTTAAGGTCAAGGAGAAACACTGAGAATAAAGTCAGAATCCTTAAGACTTTTCCCACCAGACAACAATTCTTTCTTCCATGAAATGTTCTGTCACTTAAAATAAAGGCAGATGGTTATACAATTAAATTCCTGCTAATCGGTGTCAAAATAAATCACGCTTAACTAATAAAGTTTCTAGAAAACACCCTGGTTGGCCAAAATCCTATTGCTGTTCTGGTTCTGAGTGACATTTCAAGAAACTATTACAGTGAGATTAGCCGTCAGTATAACTAACTACATGCCAGGACAAGAGTAGGGAAGGAGGCACACTGTTAGAATGAAATCCCACTGGGCACATGGCACCCAGGCCCTCCCTGGTCTGGCCTCTACCTGCTCTGGTGCAGGGGTCAACAAACTCTGGATGGGGCAGGCCAAATCAGCCCGCAGCTGTAAGTGGTGTATATATTTTTAAATAGTTTGAAGAAGGAACAACAACGAAAACAAAAAGAATTATCTTGAGACATGATAATTACATGCATTTCAAGTTTCAGGGTCCATAAACGGGTTTACTGGAGTAGAGGCACATCTGTTTGCTCACGTGCTGTCTATGGCAGTTTTCACGCCACAACAGCAAAGGTGAATAGTTGTGACAGAAACTGTATGGCCTAAAATACTAATAATCTATTCCTTTACAGAAAAAGTTTGCTGACCCCTATCCTGGCACATGCCACGCTCTCATGTTTGTACTTGCTCTTACTGTCTCTCTATGGAAGTGACTCTGGCCCCTTGGCTTTGTATGGTCAGTTCCTACTCGTCCTTATGTCCTGGCTCGAATGTCACCTTGTCTGCATGACCTTTCCTGAATACTTTATCTAGAGACAACTCCCCCAGCCTCACTTGTCTATCTTCTTCATAGCTCTTACCTAAAACTGTCTTATTCATTTACTTATGAGCTGTCCTTCCTCAGGGAGACCCTCACTTGTCGTGCCCACTGCTATACCCCTAGTGCCTGGCAGAGTATTTGTGAACTGTATGAACAGTTACCACGCTAGTTACACAAATGGAGCAAAGCCATATTCAGGCCCCAGTCTCCTGTCACCAGAGAATTAAGCTGAAGAGACTGTCCTGGCTTTGGGCATCACGGTGTAGTTTGTTTGACGAAGAACAACCAATTAAAACGTGTTGTACTTCTCAAAGATTAAAGAGGTTATACATAACAACTAAACTAGGCTGTAAGTTAAGAACACAATGTGTTTTATGCCAAAAGGAGGAGGCAAAAAGGGTCTACCACCCAACGGTTTCTGGGCAGAGTGACAGGTGCCCGGCGCCAGCTTTGATCCTCCCGCCTTTGACTGTCCACTGCCCCTCACAGGGGCCTGGCATTTCAGTGGTATCCAGCTCTGATTAAAACTTAACCTCCTGCCTATAAATAGAAACATCTTTTAAACACTAATTAAAAATAACAGGCTGGCATTTGGAAACTCCTATAAACAAAAATATAAGAGCTGAAATAAACAGCAACAGTTGCACATCTGATCTATGCTCAGGTGGGCAAAAAACTGTCTTCACTGAAGCCTTTCCATTAATTCTTGAATTTATGGGGCTTTAAAATGTATAACATTGTCTATCTTACCTTTTAATCTAATAATTAGTTAGCTTTTCTCCATTTACTCCATTTTAATGACTATGAAACTAATTTCAATAGTATTTTATTTAACCCAAGATATCCAAAATATCATTTTCACATTTTAATCAATAATAATAATAATTATTATTATTATTATTATTTTTACTATACCACGTCTTCAGTATCCACTGTGCATTTTACACTCATAGCACATCTAAATTCAAAACAGCCCCGTATCAAGTGCTCAGCAGTCACACGTGCCCAATGGCTGCCATACTGGACTGCACAGTCTTTTTCAAAATGTTCAGTCTTTTTCAACGAACCAAACTTACTTACATTTTAGGAGTTTTATATAAAAAAGCTTTTCTCTTTTTGACTCTGCGCTTGTTTTTTTTACTTAAGATGACTAAATACAATAAATATTTATTATTTTATATACATAAAAAAACCCTGGAACTCATCTTAGGATTCACATTGCATTCTTCACGATAAGCTAAAAAATATTAAGAACCACACTGCTTTCCCACGAGCATCCAATTTTGCTTTTTAAACCACGGCTGTTAGATTTAGTTTTCATTTCCTTTACACATGGCTCCTTTCCTGTCCTAACTGAATGCAACCAAGCAGCTCTGGCACATCTGAGCCAAGTTTCGTTAATGTGCAATAGGACGGCATCACCGTCATGCACAAAATGACCCGCCCGAGCTTACAATTCAAAAGCACTCCACCCTGCCTGCCCACTCCTTTAGGAGACTTATGTCTCTCTCTATGTTCTAAGAGGAAAAAACTTATGACCTTAGAATACCCCAGTAACAACCAGGTTCCGGGGACCCCTGCTGGAGTGACTACAACCAGGGAAGCAGTTTACACTTGGCTGGAAGTGCTTGCTCTTCACTCATAAGCACACAGCATGGGACTCTGCTAATGGCAATAGCAGTTTCAACAGTTTGGGATGTGATGGGATCACCTTTCTTCACGACTCTGAGGGCAGGGCGTTCTTGGCTTACCTCTGCATCCTGCTGGGGGAGGTGGTACGTCCTTTCAAGGCTCCGCAGAGTTCTGGGGTTCAGGGTCTTCTGCTCCAAGAGATGCTCCAGAAGCAAGACTAACTGGTTTGGAAGAAGCTAAGGACAAAACCAAACAGCCAGTGAAAATGCCATTCAGCTTACAAGAAATAAACTCAAACGTTTAGAACAAAGACAGCAAATCCAGGGTAACCTGGGTACTTCAGCAGATGTCTGAAACAGGGGAAGACTGTAAACTTGATTTTGGTAAAACCTCAGGGTTTATACTGTACCCCCCAAAGACAATGCATTCTGGGGCCTGATTAAGCCCAATTCTTTATAGCTTGTTATGTCACTTCTATATTTACAGTCATTCAAAACTGTGTTTATCTTTTTTCTTTTTTTAGGTTGTACAACGTGATTTTTTAAGATGTACAAGATGATGATTTAATACATACATACACTGTGAAATTATAAAGACTGTATTTTATTAAAAATTCTCATGGTTTATTAGATTCCTTTCTTCATGGCATGCCTATGTCACAAATGTCAGTTAGTCTAGACAAACATTCAAAAAACCACTGATCTTAGGCAAACATATTGGAATAACAGAAATAAGAAGCTGCTTTCAGATTTCCTTCCTTACCGCCAGAACCTTGCAAATGTACACCAAGAAATAAAGAGCATGTAATGAAACAAGAACATGTCTCACAATCTATTATAAAAAATTTTAAGTTTATTATTCCATTAAAAAAATAAAATGTACACATGACCACACACACAGAATCACTCATATTCCTATTTTCATACAGGATAGGTAAGAAATGATGTTACTAGTAAAGGGCAAAGAGAGGAGGGTGTTTTTATATGGTATAAAAACAATGAAAACTATTTTATAAACAAACAAGATTTGTGAAATCTAAGAGATGAAACGATCTTATTCACTACTGTGCTGCAGTGCCTAGATCAGGCCCTAGAGCAGACAGAGCTCACGTAAACTATAAATGAAGGAAAAAATACATGTATATCTTGTGGGAAATGAAAAATGTTCTATGATTAAGGTTTTAAAATATTATTATGAATTCCACTACTCTCTATGTTTAGCTTTTCTCTATCCCTCCTTATGCCCAAGTAGTTCCTGTCAACGAACCCAAATTTACGAGTATGTAAGTCAATACTAGGCCAACAGGATATTCGTAAGAACACCTCAAAGAAATTTTTTAAATTATTGTCTTCTCTACCTTTCTTTACCTTTCTGCTCCGAAGTGTGCACTCTGCCTGCCCCATACACAAATACACAAACACACCCACACACACACTTTCCCAAAATGCAGGAGGGGAAAATCAGGTGGACTGCACGTACAATCAGTCACGTATTGCCACAAAGAAAGCATTTATTGTATTTCTTCACCTTGCCCTCCTAAGTTCTAATAAAATACCCACTTCCCTACAGACAGGTGCAGATATACATCTCCTGATTCTCGGGCATTTTTACTTTATAACATCCCTCCATGTATTTAAGAGTTGTGCTGTGAATCCTCTCTCAGGGTGACAGGAGGAAGTAGAGAGGCCTTCAGCCAAAACAGAGGGTTACAACCAGCACTGACCCATGAGGTTCTCCCCAAGGACTCACAATGTTTAACACTTAATTTCCTTTCCTTAGAAGTCATGTGTCTGTAAGATGCTTTAAAGATATCAAGTTACTACATAACAACTATTAATGAAAATACTGGTTTTCCATTTTCTATAGTTATAGACACATGAGGCTACTTTTATATTCAAAGAAATGAAATGTTTTATAAAATGGCCAAATTCAGGGCTACCAGCCTTTGGAAAACTTCCTCACCCAGTTACACTGTGAGCCCTTTGCTACTGGGTACTCGTGGGGTTCTTTACCTCCTCTGACTCAGCAGCTCGGCCAGCACCCAGGCTCCCTGGACCTCCTGCCTATCCATCTCGCCCTGCAGCCTGATCTTCCTCTCCGGATCTTTCTTCCTTGAGTTCCAAGAGGAGACTTTCACCAGTGGAGGCTGAGCCTCAGCCCGGCCGTGAGTGCATCCCTCACACCCCTGTAGTGACTCCCCAACTGTCCTTCTGCACTTGAACCATCGTCACAGAGCCTGCCTTTTCTCCCCCATCATGGTCTCTCCCTACCCACTTCATCCCTTTCTAGTGTTCTCCATGTAACCCCCACCCCAAGGTGGCCTGGCTTGACTGCCCATCATGCACCAGTCTACCTGCCCCTATGGGGGCTGGAGAGGGGAGGGCTCCAGACTGGGTCAGAGTAGTCACCTAGCCTTGTACCCCCATGGGTACTCTCAAAACTGGTCAGCAGCCAAGCCCAGGGCAGCAACAGCTCAAATGTTGAGGCCACTCTGGACACAGGAAGATGGCTTCTGGAGAAGGGCCCAACCTGATACAGGGCAGAATACCCATTGGCTGGGGGTAGGGGCCTGGTTCACTAACTAAATACAGCAGGAACCAGCCTGGCAATTTGCAAATTGCAGAATTACAGGGAAGGACAGAGAAGAAGGAAAAGCATCTCCCTATTATGTGCCACGTTCACAAAGAGGTCTATTGTTGGAACTCCCATTTGGGATTTGGTTTAAACCAGAGACCCAGAGAGGAAAGAAACCCTTGAGGAAGATCATGAGCTTGGTCCTCAACTTGCCCCTAACTGGGTTTAACCAATAAATGCAATTCCAGTTTAGAATCGAAGAATTACTAATACGTGAACTTATCAAAATATCTGGATTCGTACTTTTATATCTCTTGTAGCTTTCTCTAAGTAGAAGTTCATGCATCTGCTCACATAAACAAAACAACAGGCTCAGTGATCGTTTTGGTCCTGCCCTAACTTTACACAATGGAAAAAAATATTTGAAGCTTAAGTCCCTGACTAAAGATAAACATCTGAGATGGAACGGAGGGAGTCAAACCTTTGCGATTCTTTAATAAGTTTAATTTACTCTAATTGGAGACAGGTAAAGAGCAGGCACACACGCAGCCTGCCAGGTAGCCCTCCTCAGCTTGGAGGCGCCAGCAGACTGCTCTGCTGCAAGAGCTGGCTTGTTCAGAGGGGGCAGAACAACCAGGACGTGCACGCAGCCCTGAGCCCTGCCCAGTGCTATGAGTGCTGCTGGGTCCACTCTCCAGAATGGGCTGTGTAAGTGACTCTCATTCAGTAAACAACCTGTAGCCATCTGCCTTTCAACTTTAACTCTTCTAATTCCTGGAGAATGTAGTTTCTTATCAATGAGAAAAGTAGAGAAAATCAATGATAAAATGCTATTTTAGAACACAGAATAAAACTAATTCGGTATCTTTCATTCACAAATGAGTAAGTAACCATTACATAATTTTTACATGTAAGTATAGACCTTGAAAAGAGGATATTAAAGCAAAAATGTGGTGAGTAGTTCACTTTAATACAGTACATTTCTCTTTGTAAAATAAACATTTACTCCCTGTATAGCCACCCTACAATGAAAAAGAAGTACTATGTAATAAACCAAAAGTTTGCAAAGCAACTGAGAGAGATACACTACAGATGAACTTGGATGCAGCACTGGGCGGCTTGCCCTGGCAGCTGGCACAGTGGCAATGGGAAATGTGTGGGTCACTCCACTCCCACCTACGTAGAAATCAAATTAAATTTCACATGACTCCTAGACCAACTGTGTTTTAATACAGTGGTACTGGGGGAAACAAACATGGCTTTAGTCACACTACGGGGTGATTAAGAAAAACAAAGTACATGTTTTAGAATATTCTCTCTTGAAAAAGAAGCCCTTTTGAATATTATAAAAAGAGCCTGCCTTTATTTCTGAGGGTCTTACAGTGCTCACAGGCACAGTTCAACAGTGACAGGAATAGTAAAGTCTTGTCCTTTGCAAAATCAAGTACTTCAAGATGGGATTATTTTTTCCATGCAGAAACCAGTCGGTATTTTTAAAATGCGTCTTCCTCGGAAACTTAGACAAAATAAGGCTATGGGTGCCAAAGTCATGTGAGTGCTTGAAATAGAGAACTCCACAACACTGTAAACTAACTCAAATACAAAAAACCAAAATGCTAAAGAAGGTCAGTCAATACAAATGCTATTTGTTAAGGATTTAGAGGTCTGTATTCTTGCTCTAAACATGGAGGATTTCGTAGTTGCTAACTAACCAGAAATGTACGAAGAAAAAGAAAAGTCTACCTGGTATTTTTCCTATTCAACTTAAGAGTTGAGGCAAGCCGCACAACTTTGAACGGGTTTAAAGAGTTTCTACGTAGACTCTTAGAAACAAAAATATGAATTTCACAAATCCACTCTCGCAGTCTACAAGTAGCACAAAGAAAATAAACCCTGACCCTTCCAGAAGCCTCTTACTGCTGTCACAGGGGACATCACTCACCCTTGGCTCCCAGAAGGACCACCCACACAACTGAGACCCTCCACCATCTCTTCCATTAGCAGGATGCAGAAAAGGCCAGCTTACCTCCTACAGAAAATGTCACGGATGTGTCCCACTACTGACCTTCTACGGGCAGGCGCCAATGCAAGGAATCCAGTGCACGCGAATGTCTGAGCCCCTTGGCCTGCACCCCTCCAAAAGCAAAGGAGAACACCTCCCCTCACGGCCCAGCTGGCGGCTGCAGCCACGAAGGAAGTCTCTGAGAGGCTCCCAGACCGGGAAGGAGCCTGGGACTAATGCAGCCACCGACTGACAGTGGCGTGAGTTCTATTATTACCCCATTATCACTCTGGGATCTGTGCCTAAATGAAGCATGCTTCCTCCCTGATGCCATTTCCTTTTATCCCGGCTGGAGACTAAAAGCAGATCAATGGGGGCAATACATATGATGTCACTTCAATTTACAGCAATGGCCTCCCTCTCTTTCAGTCTGTCTGAAATACACAGAAAGATCAATTCTTCCCAAAAATGGTTAAAAAATGCTTAGGGAGCATTCTTCTTCCAGAAAAGTATTCTCTGCTATATTTGTCTATGTTTCTACGGCAGAAACTGTTTACACTGAACAAAAACAGAAGAAATGGGGGAGGGAGAAAATCTCAAATTCTCTTGCATGCTGGAGACTTGCTGGCTCAAATTCAACACAAGCAGGGTCCAAACCAGACTTGAAGTGGCTGACCTTTGAAAGTCACATGCAGAAAGCTTTCTGGTGTAGGAGCACAATTGAGACAACAGTTCTCCTTCGCCCCTTGGATTAAAAAGGAAATCCCGCAGATATAAAATATGTTTTTTTAATAAGACTTCTCTAAAGACTTACAAGTTCCTTCCGACTCTCCTCAGAAAACACACCCAACCACACACACTATACACTCTCAGGTGCCTCCACAGTCCACAGGCAGGAGAGCGAATAGCTCCCATTCATACAGTTTTCTCATTAGGGGCAACAAGGAACTCTTGACTACAGGACACAAGATAGAACTGTAACCAAAATAAATAAAAACCTCTAAGCTGTATAAATTTTCATATGATTTTTGAAAATGGGGAAAATAATTGATGAAGTTCCTCAAAACAAAAGAGTTCTCCTTTCTCATAACCCAAAAAGAAACACAAAATCCTAAGAGTATCAGAACTGTGGCGTTGCAGCTGACCTTGCCTATTCCAAACAATGGCGAGGACCACGGTCTTCACGTTGTTGTTAGTATATAGTGTTCTTTCATCTGTCACTTTCTTAATGATAAACCTTTTTAAGCGTCAAAATGAAATATTTAATAATATGTATACAGGCAAGAGTGTGCCCAAGAGCTGCTGTGAATAGGATATCATAATATAATTAAAATATTTTTAGTCTAAACTGGTAACTTGTATAGAGGAAAAACAGAATTGGTTTGAATTGTTACCAAAAACAATTGCTACTAAAAACAAAACTTAAAAAAGGAAAACTATCCTTTATGTGTTGAAGCAAAACCTTAATATACTTTAAAAAACTGCCAAGTATAAACGTCTATAGTTCACATTATTTTGGGGACACGAATTTCAGTTGCCAGGAGATGAAAGGCATCAGATTAATTAAAACTGAAAATAATTTTCTTCAAAATAAAACAAGAAGCATACATTTGTCCAGCAAAATGTTATTTTTGATTATCAAATATCCTTTAGGGAGTATGGCTACAAATTTGGAAAATTCTAACAGAAGCAAATATTCATATAATTCATTTCACAGAGGAGAAACAAAAGCATATTTACTATATTTTTTGGGAAACAATTCTAAAAGCTACTATTTAAAAAGACTACTGCATTTCTGAACCATGGTTTGGTCACCGTGCTTGCAAAACTGGCACCACAGTGACTAAAACAGACATCATTAGCAAAAAGTATCTGAAATAACTTATTGGTATAAATTATTCTCACATTTCCAGATTATAAGGGTCAAATTTTCATGTGCTGACATTTCCCTGACTTTTATAAAGGTCTCATCCAAACTATATACAATTTGACACAAAGGCATATTATTTAAGCTGCATAAAATGTAATTCTCTTGGCAACTGGATCTCTTAAAACCATGTGTACACTAATGGTTTATATTATACATTTTGGGAAATAAATATTTGTAAACACTCAAACTGAAAATTCACAAGTATCTTACAAGAGATGCTTGAGATCTTCATGTTTCTCTTCTCAAAAACCTGCCAGACCAATAACCAAAGCGGTCAAAGCGACACCGTTCCTGATCTGAATTTTATGCTTCTCAAGACAAGAACTGTTCATGAATAAGAAACTATAGATTCCTAAGTGACTCAGCCTACTCGCCCTGCCATGACAACAATGGCATGATCAATGCTGGGCGTATTTCAGGCTTTCTACAGAATTTGGAACATTTGAAAATATCAGAAAATACCTGCGACTTTTCTTGTATTCACAGTTTTTTTAAAAAAACCTGCTTCTCATGTCCTTAGAATTAATGCTCTTACCTAAGTTAATATTGTATTTAATAACTGGTTATTCATCTTGAATAAGCGTATACATTTTTATGAGCCTGCGTTTTTACCTTATAGTGATATTTTCTAACTCAAAATTGTAATTGCATAGTGATTTATGACTCCTTAAGGTACATCAAATGACTATACAGTTCTCATAACATACCTTTATTATGAAAACTGTCAGCTGGTTTTATGTGTCAAAATTATGGCTACAGCATATAACCACACAATGGAATACTATGCACCTATTAAAAAGAATGAAATAGAACTGTTTCTGTAAGTTGGTTAAGATGTTAAGAAATGTTATTAGGTGAAGGACAAAGTTAATAACAGAATGTATGTAGAATAAGTATGAATTTGTGTAAATAACTTCCCAAAAATACATAAAAAGAAATTAAGTTACTCTTTGAGTCAATTTTTTCTGAGTAACCTATATAAGCTGTCCAGTCTTTTTCTTTTCTTTTTTTCCCTGCCTCCAACTCAAGCTGAACTATTTTTCTTAAATCATGTTAAAAATATTTTCCAAAATTTTACTTAATGGAGAGATTTACTTTATGAAAAAATTTAATACTGCAATCTAAGAGCACTGAAATTCATAAATGTTTAAGCATGTTAAAAATATTTTCCAAAATTTTACTTAATGGAGAGATTTACTTTATGAAAAAATTTAATACTGCAATCTAAGAGCACTGAAATTCATAAATGTTTAAGCACATACTCTAATGGGCGTTGAGTTGAAACCAGGGGCTTCTAATAAAGCAGGTCCAGTAAGTTATAGGCAGGCACCCTAGTATGAGTATGTGCCAAGAAACCTGTCAGTGTCTCTCCTTAGTCATAATATTTGAAGATAACGTATATCTTAATAGTTCTGATTTCCATACTTCTACAAAGAGATGAATGCTAATATCACCAACTATAAGACATTAAGTTCTGTGTGAGCAAGACACAAATATTGGAAGGATTTTAAATTTTCCAAGTGCTTTGCAAATATATATGAAAGTATTGCATCAGCTGCATGCTCAGACTTTTGTCACTTACAATACAAATGAACTATCAAATATTTTCAGAATTTTGCACAAGAAAAAACAGTAACTGTAATTTCACTCAAACCCTGATTTTTTCCCTATCTTTCTCTAACTTTCCATATTGCCCCATGTCAAAATCAGAGAGTGTGTGTGGGATTATTAAAATTTAACACTTTTAGTAACTGTATCAATATCAGATTCTTCTTTGTTACAGCCCTGTGTTCCTACTTAAAGTGATCTATAGCATGCACAAAACTAAGGTGTTCATATTCACAAATATGCAATCCTTAGGAACACTCAGTCTGAAAACAGATTTTCCTCTAAATTACAAGTGATCAGCAAATGGGAAAAAAGCTAAGGTCTTACTGAAAATAGGTTCTTCAGGGTCTATGGACAAAAACAGAATCTTCCTATTTTAAGTTTAAACAAAGAATAACTGAGTTCAAACAAAACTTCTATAAAAAGAATGTACATTTTCAAGGAAACTCCTTAAATAATGGAACCCGATCTTGCTCATTTCATGTGCCACCTACACCATGCCCGATACTCACAAGTTTATCAAATTTAAATAAAGGACTTAATGTCTTTAATGTCCAATATTGTTAAAATGGAGTAATAACAGTAAAAACGACTGCAAGATAGCTGTCAATCAACAATTCGGTGATTTAAGTCTATTAAAAAAATTTATAGTTATACATGAAAATTCAGGTCAGAAGATTCTCACTTCGAAACTAAAACAAATCTATAAAATATACACATATATATCAACTTAAAAAGTTTTATAAACATCCTGTATAACAACAGATGTGGTAGGTGATTCTTATTTTAATAGCTAATGGTAACATAACTGAAATGTCTCTTTAACTGTAATTGACTATAATCAATAAAATGATGGCTCTGCAGTGTTTTTAAAAAGCTAATAAATAACTTAGATTGTGTTAGTAGTAACAACCCATTTTGCTCTAAGTGCAAAAATTCAATAGTATCTCTAAGAGAGATCTGTTTCTTTGCTTTCCATCTCCTTGTTTAAACTTGTCATTAAAAATCTGTTATTTTCCCCCCAAATTATCAAAATTAACAGCTGAAAAAAAAGCAAGCCCCAAGAGCATTTGGACACAATGATATTAACAAAAGTTACAAGGTGAGAAAAAGACAAACAGAAGGAGAGAGAAATCAAGTCAACCCCTCTGGCTCTAAGCTTAGACAAACCACTCAGGCATGGGCACACACACGTACACTAAACATATTTTTAAGCAAAAAACATAATTTATAAAAAAATTTTACTCTTGGGTACTTCTTCTGGTCTAAAATACTGACATTCCATTACTCCTAGTTTCTGTCCTTCTTTCAAAACAACAGAGTATTACCTTTTTGGTTAGATTTTATTTTTCTAATACTCTTTCTACATTTTCTACCAAATCCAAACTAAGCATAAATTTTAGCCACATGTCCACAATTTGTTGTGGTTTCTGCCATAAAGTCAACAAAGAAACATATCCTTTAATATATGTATAAGCAACCACAACTAAAGAGGAATTATGGGGAGAGGGTATGGGGTGGAAGAGGGTAAGGAGTCAAACTCCATGAATTACTGCTGGAAAAATATAAGAATGAAGTTGTTTTTATTTAATAAAAATGTGTTGGGAGTACTGTGTATGTTACTATCCAATGTCTCAGTGTTTTTTTCACAGAATAGTTTAATGTATATACAGCACAAGAGCTGGGCTTCAATCAAATCCTGTATACTTTTGGAGTCTAATTCAGACATCTTATATTCTGGATTAACTTTGAAAAGTTTTTTGAGTAATAAAGCAAAGGATTAATTGACGGGTCACTTCGACACAGAAATCTGTATTTTTTTTTTTTTAAATATGGACTTAACAACTTCAAGAAAAATGCAGAAAACAAGCTTCGCATACTCTTAAGAAGTGTGTACTTCATTTTTAACTTCTTTTCTCTCTCTTCCACCTCAATGGCAGCTCATCTGAGGAAATGAAAGCTTTTAGTGGGTGAGCATTCTTCGTGAAAAGAAAAATAGCTATCTTGTGGATGCATATCACATGAGAAGGTGAAACAAACAGGTGAATGGAAAACACAACAATAAAACTACATGGACATGAATGATGCCACGTTTGTTTACCCCAAGGCTGCACGCTATGTACAAATGGCTGAATAATTCATAAATTAATGTACTTCCCATAACAATAGGAACTATTCCCAACTAAACAAGTAGACTGAAATAGTGTTATAAAAGTGTTCTTTTGAAACGAAACATCCACTTTACTGCTATGAGAGTTCAGACATTATAATCTTACGTTTACTAGCTTGGACTCGGCCCCAGAGCAGCCTGAAGCTGATACTGGTTCAGGAAATCTGAAATGCGGCCTTGTTTGCTGCCATGGAATATTTTCTCATGTGAGTTCAAGTACTTGAAAGTCAACCAATAGAAATAAGTCTTCGAAGATACAAAACACATACTTTTTAACCATGGATCTAAAGGTGTTGGCATGACCATGATTAAACCTAAAATGTGTTTTTTAGTTGTAATCTAAAATCTCAATGTTTGGGATTCTGTTTAGTTATTCCTAACAGACGCCTAAAGAAATTTCATAAAAATTGTAGTTAAGTTTTAGCATTTCTATTCCTTTCATAACTGCCTTTATGTATGCGTAATGTGCTCATGTTACAGAAAGTCAGAATTATTTTATTGGCATGTTTTAACAGTGTAAAACCTTTGTAAATTATAGAAAATGTGTCTGGATTTCTAAATTTTCTGATTGTTCATTCGACTTTAATAGAAAATAGTCTGGAAAACCAAACTTTTCCTCCCCTTTGTATTCTAGCTTAATTTATCTGTATAAATTAACTAGGAATTTATCTTTAAAAAAACATAGTTTTCTTTACATAGGTTTTTAGAAATTTTTCTCACATACTTAAAACTAAAAAAAAAACTTTAAAATACAATGTTTACTCTTCACCTTTTAACAGAATTTCAGCTACTTTGCTTTTTAACATATTGACGTTCCAACACACCATCTATATAACCTACACATTCTATTCCAAAGTGAAGCTTATTTAAAACAGATTAACTTTAACCAGTAATCACAGATCCCCCCAAAAGGAAAGGCAGACACACAGATTTCAAAATTACTAAACGCAAGCTCACAGGTTGAGAACCAGTTTTCTACTGCTTTCACAGTGCAGGGTTCCATCTCAGACCTTTACAAGTAACATCTGAGACAGGGCAATTCGAATTTCGCTTTAGAGTCAAAGTTTAAAATACGGCTTTTTACTGTCTGTGGTTAGCTGTCTGGCATTGGGTCCACGTTTCTATCAAAGAATACTTGCTAGGAATTAGGACCCAAGATCAGAACCCCTCTTGGTCAGCACACAGCCCTTGATAGAAGAGGAAAGAGGAGAACGGTTCTCTAGAGACTAGAGTTAACTTGTAGAACATTTCTAAAAAAGGCTTCAGCCCGAAGCAGTCATTTTTGTTACTTTTTCTGCCGCATTTGTCCTTTCTAAATGAGCTTTCTTGAGAGCATCAAATTGTATTTACCTATTTCCTTTAAGGCTTGGTAGCTATAACACCAAAATTACAATATCGAAGCCCATGCCCTTGAATGCACTCTGAAAGTTTTATATGTTTACAAGTACAAAAGCGTGAAAACAAAAACAGCCCGTCAGAAGCACCCTATATAGTATTTTTGAAGGCAACTAGAACCCGCATTCACGTCAAATGATATCATCATAGTAGTGGACACGCCAACGCCACAAAATGGGCTGTTAGCTGTGAGCAAATAAGGACAGGATGATAGAACGGAACGAATAATTGTGAACCAAGCTTGGCTTTCTTTCCTGCTAAAAGCTCATTTGGTGGAAAGATTGAGGTTAAAGGGAGGAAAATGAGAAGGGATTTGGTAGAAGGAGAAGAAACCACCCTAATTCTTCTAACTAACACCAGCTGACGGCCCTGGGCCCCGCAGCTGTCAGACAGGCCGTGCTGCGGCAGGCGGGCCCGACCTGGAGGGGGGAAGGGTCTTACTTACTGAGGCTCCCGTTGTGGCGCGGACAAGAGCCTGGAGTCCGCCGGATCCGTGCCGGGCGCCGGCTGCTAAGTCCCGCGGCCGCCCGCGCACCGCCTCCTCCTCGCGGCCAATCCCCGCAGAGGCCGCCCCGCCCCGTCCCGCCCCGCGTGGCCAGTCGGGGCCCGGTTCCCACCGTGCGGCGCCCCTTCCCGGCCACACCCCTGGCCCCCGCCCCGCCTGTCAGCTCCCACCCAGTAATTACTCTAATTAGAAGTTTTAGTCTCAGCAGATAAACGATGTACCTACGAACCAGTCCCAACAGAGCCTGCAATTCAAATGGCTTTGAGAACAAAGGCAATCAAAGCTGTAGCAATTTTTCCTCTAATTTATAGAATGCGAAGACTTTCTCTCACTGCACATTGTACTTGAAATTTTTTAAAAGTTTAACCTCTAAGGTACATACCATTTCACAAGGGTATTAGCATTTCTGTGGAAAAACGCCAGACCATGCTGGCTAAAACAAACAAAGAAAAAAAAGAAAAGCCACTGTTTCAAAAAACAAAACAAAAAAACCCAAAAAATTTAAACTTGAAAGTTTGGTCCCTCCTGAAGAACAAATGTTCCTGGATCACCTGCTGGAAATGAGCAAAATGTACAGAGATGTGTGTGGGAAGGCTGCATTCTCACAGATTAGATTATGTGAATAAAAGAGAAACTACCCAGAAAAACTATACTATCTTTCTAGTGAACAATCTGCATAATTCTTAATTAGTATTGGTGGAGGTTGCTAATTGTCCATACTAATATCAGTTGGATGGCTACTTGTTGGTCCAAAGAATAAAACACCAAATGCTAGAATTTAGTTTCCTGGATGCAAGGACAGATTTCATGCCTAATGAATGTCTCATCACCAAAAACCACCAGAACATTCCAAGAGCATACCACAGGCTAGTCTTGTTTCCAATCTTAGAGCAATCCCAGTAGATAAAGGCGACCAGAATAGATTCCAACAACAAAATAAGAAAACTGCAATTATCAACTAGAATAACTATATCAAGGAATATGGGGAAATTTATTTATTGGGAATAAGTGAGAGGAAAGCTCAGAAAGGGAAGTGATCAGGCCTGTTTTCCCTAGAAAATTAAAATAGTCCATTCACAGTTCTGAGTATTAAACTCTTCAATCTAGTTTTAAATGTAGAGTGGAATTTTCAAAATGAGCAAATTTACAACTGTAAATATGTGCTTGGAAAAATACAACAAAACACCAAAAACAAACAAACAAAAACCTTTTTATACTTTATTTTCCAGTACTGGTCTGATCTTTAAAGCAATCTATCCATTTTAGAAGAATTACTGAACAACCTAGAAGTTTATGTTAAAGATTAAAAAACAAAACAAAACAAAACAAAACACAGGCAATCAGCTATTAAATGGAATAGGAAATAAAAACAACCACTACAAAAATGTTGCCTAAAATAGGTTATACGACTCAGATATCTTCCACTTTCACGATATTTTTTTCAAAAACATTTTAACTTTTTCAAAATTTCAGTTAAGCATAGTTTTCAGTCTCAGTTTCACTCCAAGCATTTACTAGGATATCCTCTAAAATTTCTTAATTTTTAAATGCAAGAAATCTTACCTGTTCACAGTATGGAAAATTAATTTAGTACCTTATTTTGTTAGAAAACACTATTTTTGTTTAGAAGCTAAGTTTGCTTCTCACACAATTTAGAGTTTCACTGTGGTAACCATTTTAAAAGCTAATCTTTTAAACACGAACATCAACTAATTTCAAGTTAAAACAAGTAGAAAGTAAGAAACAAATTCAAATGCAAACAATTTCAAATGCTAATGTGCCCACCTTGCTTAAAACTCTAATGCTCTGAAAAGAAGACATTCTTAAATGTTTAAACTAAGAAAACCAGGTGCGGAAATAAAAATATAGAAGACTCCCAAATACTTGTTCTGCAGATGAAATAAACACAACGAGTAAGTGACAACAAAGAAAGCTCCCTTAGAGAAAATACAATATTCCCAAAAAACATATACTTCCAAAATTTCTGAGTCAAGGTCTAAAATTTTTAAATAGCTTTAAAGTCAATCTCGGTGTACAAGACAGGACACTTCCCTTAACATTTATAAGCTTTATGCATGCTTTGAAGTATACAAGAACATTTAAATCATTCAATATAATAAAACAATTTTCAGTTAGAAAAATCCGTGATATCTACCTTCACATAATAAACATAAATACTATGCAGTAAGAGACGAAAATAAGCTTTACAAAATATATCAAATGTTCTTGTAAAAAGTAAACATTTAATAGCTGAGCATCCATACAGTTAGTCTTATTGCTAGCACAAGCTTATTTTGTATTCACTTTTAAAAGCAAAAAGCCACTGCCGATTAAGTTGTTGGTCAAATCCACAATTTTACTTTAAATTGAAAGGTAGAGAGCAAGACAAGATAAAATCCTATACTGTCCTGAGAGTATCTTCACTTAAAGAGTTCTCACCAATATTACAGATACCATTTCTCGTTGATTCCAATACTATTTGTTCACCCAGATATTTATGACCATTTCTCCTTCTGGAAGTCAAATCAGTAGTAGCCCTACCCCATAATTTTTTTTTTCCTCTAAGAAACAGCATCTGGGAAATGTTTCCTCCTTTCTTTTTAAGCAGAGTGCAGTCCTCTGCTAGCCAGCAGCGCGGGAGCCCCCCTCTCTCCTCAAAGCGGGGCGGTGACACCTTTCCAAAGCTTTTCAAAGGCAAGTCCCCAAATGCCACTATCAATTCCACAGGGCCTACTGGGCGATGCTGTCCTAAATCGACAAATCTTGCTCCCCGCTCTCAACTACCGTCACCTAAGTTTAATGACTAGAACTACACTGAAAACTGTCCCTGCAGCAAGTTCTTTGCTGAAAGCAGAGAATGACCTAAATTAGAAGCACGAGGACTAAAAACAAAATTAAATTACCTAGCTCTTAGAAGAGGTACACTGCTGTGCAGCGATCTTTAAGGAGGAGCACCTCTCTCCAGCTCGGAAGCCGAGGCCCTAGGAGGCTGCTGGGGATCCCTCGACATTAGAACAGAATCCCTTCGCTAGAAGGTCCAAGTCACCCGCATCCACCAGGAAGGCGCAGTAGGTCCCCGCAGGGAAGACGGTGGACGAAAGGGGTTTAGGAAATCTCATGTATGCCCAAAAGCCTGGCTCCCAAGCCGGGAGTAGCCTAATACAAGAAAGTTTCAATCGATCAAGTCATCAGCCTCGGGGCCCGAGGGGCGCGAGCGGTTCGTCCTCCACGCCTGAGACCCTCACCTGACACCAGCCTCCAAGCCCTGGCTGAAGTCTGCGGCTGTGTCAGTGCCCAGGGTGGCCTCGTGGTCTCAGCGTCCATCCACTTGGCGGGTAGGGTGGGGGAGGGAGGGAGTCGGTGGTGGGCGGGGACGTGGGGCGGGGACATACAGCACCCACCACAGTGGTGTCCGGGCTCCACCCTGCCCCCCCGCCCTGCAGTGTCTTGGCATCTGGGGAGCCCTCCAGGCAATCAGCACCGCCTGGAGGCCTGGAGACTGTTCTTGCTTAGTGAAGGCGATGAAATTCCCGCTTCTTTAAAAGCTGTGTCCTTGCCTCCTAACACAAACAGGAGGCACCCAGGGGCACCTTCATGTGCAGAGTCACTTAGAACCCAGGTCTAATCCTGCCTGGCTACTCACCTACTTACTGACCTTGGGCACTAGCTCTGCAACTTTGGTAAAAACTCAACAAAGCTCTCAAGGGTGTCAGGAAACAGTTTCGGCACTAAAGGCCCACTTTGCTCCTGGGCCTGAATTTAGAATGACCCGCTTGCCTTAAACACTAATGGTACAAATAGCGTGGGGTAAGGTGTCCCTCCCTACCCAACTAACCACCAAATGTAAACCAGGTGCCAAAGAAGCTCTCCATTCTTCTCCCTTCCCGATTTCCAGTGCCCCTTTTCTGTGCTGACCCTGCATTTTCCCAAGGACCCAGATGAGAAACCAACTTTGTCCACCATGGCCATGCTAGGTGAGTTTCGCTAAAGCACAACTTGATCCATCTCTGTCCTCTGACTGAAACAACGACCTGGATGCCCCAGTGTGTGTCATTCAATATGCTCATTTCCAGTTCCAATCTTCTCCTCAACCCGTCAACAAACTTTTTCTGCAAAATGATAGGAAGTGCTAATACCAGTCCCTCTGCTGGGAATCTCCCACCCCTACACTTTTCAAAGGCTATCTTTTCCAAAACTCCTTCCAGGGACTGTTTTTGCTTTCTGAGTTTTATCCTCTCATTCATTCCCATGTGGACAGTTCTATTCTGCCATATAACAGAATATTAGCGTGCCACTGTCACATGCTCAAATTTCTGAGTTCCCTGAAGTCCTAGGATATCTTTTTAAAATAATCTCCCCACCTCCAAGCACCCAGCACAACTCATTTTAAATTAATAGCCTTGTAGCAAGTTTCAATCTGGTGCCCATTAGCACTGATTTTTAGCAACTAAATGATAAAAATTTGTTAAAGTAGGATTGACTGTAAAAGAGAAATTCAAAAAATAGTTGTTTTTTTTTTTTTTTTAAGCCTTACACCATTATTTTCTCAGGCAAAGCCATTACAGGTAAATGTCATCTATTTCAGGGACATTTTTTACTAAGAAGCTGTTGACAGCTTAACTCATGTAGCTCAGCTTATGCAAATGCAGGTGGTGCTTTTCTCCCAGTGAACTTCACACATCTGTTATTTAGGTGGACTCTGCCATGGCTGTGCAGACAGGGGCACACACTACCCACGGTCTTAAAAGAGATGACTAGGAAAGAGGAGACAGAAAAATCAAGCCACTTAGCACAAAGAACACATATACAGCAGTTAAAACTATGTAAAAATTTTACAGATGTGAGTGCCAAAAAGGATGTTTATAGTGTTAAAAATATAGTATTTTTATTGGAGGTTTCCCTCTGAAGTTAAGTGTTAGTAAAAACACAAATTATAGCACAAAAATTCATAAGACAAAACATGATTAATACAAATATTCTTAGATCAATAAAACCTGACAGTTGGACCATTCTTTTGAATAAAGAACTGCCAATTTCCTCCAAATTAAAATTAAGAATTATTTGTCACTTAAAATCTCTCTACATTCAGTAGTTGACATTAGATAGTACCATAATATAGAAATCCTATATAAACTAAAATTACAAATGACTTTTTCTATGTTACAGCGTATGTATGTATATTTCCTGATTGCAGTTATAAGAAGTTATAAAAAGCTATAAAGATTCACTTCTAATAGTACACCCTGTATCTACTATCCAATCCTATGAACTCTCCTATTCACTACCCTTTACAGTATCAACATTCTCTGATGTGGTAAGCATGACAATGGCCACATCCAAATCCCTGAAACCTGTGAATATGTTAAGTTACATGGCACAGGGGAGTTAAGGTTGTTGATCAGCTGCCCTGGTGATGGGGAGATGATTCTGGATTATCCAGGTGAACCCAACAACAAGGCAATAACAAGGTCCTTATAAATTAAGAAACCAGATAGCAACGTGTGAAAGACTCCTCTACCTGACCTTGCTGGCTTTGAAGATGGAGGAAGGGGTCATGGGCCAAAGAATGCAGCGACCTCTGAAAGCTGGAGAAGGCAAGGAAATGGATTCTCCACTAGAACCTCCAGAGAGAACAAAGGCCTGCTCACACCTTGATTTAAGCCTAGTGAGACTACTTGTGGACATCTGACCTCCAAATATTGTAACATAATAAATCTGTGTTGTAAGTCACTAGACTTGCGGTAATGATACAGCAGCAATAGGAAAACAATGCATCTGGGTTCCAAGCCCCTCTTACAGTCAGCCTCACTGCTTCTTAATGTTTGGCTCAACCTTTGAGGAAAATAAAAATATCCTTTAAAAGCTCTCAGTTATACCCAAACTCTGATAAATTTTCTCCTAAGGGGAGAAGGTTTCTTCCAGGTCCCTCTGTTCACCTCCCCACCAAGTACACAGCTTTATAGGGGATTTCAGGCTCAATTCTAGTGGCTGAACATTTGCTGTTGGTGGGATGGCGGATGAGAAGAAAGCTGAATAGGAGGTCTAAAGCCCTGTTGGGTTTGGTTCCTAACTGCTTGGCTGCTTTTATAGTGCCACAAAGGCCAGGGCAGAGCATGTCAATGAAACAAAGGACAAGCATGAAACAAAACGCCATGGGCAACCACGTCTTGATCAAATCTAAGAGTGATTCAAGTTAATAAGTAACACACCCCACCACCTTTTCATGGCTTTAATTATTACAGCCAGTAAAAAATATTCAGGCCATCCCTGTTTTATTTACCCCTAAAGGCTAAAGTCTTCATTAAATGCAGAAGAGTTGTGTTCAATTCAACACATATGGTGAGAACACAGCCTAGTTTATTGTAGGTTTTTGATGTGTCACTCCCCCCTCCCTTCAATCAATCAATCAATCAATCAATCAATCTCTTCCCCTCTCTCCTACACACATATGGTGTACACAGCACTGCAATTACAATATGACTATCAGATTTTACATTTTATATATCAATTTAAAAGACAATCTTATTTCTGAATGGTTTTCCTTACTTTCTATTATATTATTATTATTACTACTATTTTTTTTTTTTTTTTTTTTTAGCATAAATTGGTCTTTTCACAAGGCCATTTCCTACACTGTCCAAAGGGCATGTTACCCTTGGATAACACAAAGGGCTCCTAACAGGGTCTGCCTTTGCCCCCAAATAATTCATTCACATATGTTAAACCTGGTAAGTTCTTGAACGGCATAGGACATTTTGGTTTGAGAAGCCTGACAAAATGTCTAAGTAGTAAAAGGAATGGGTAAGAGGCTAGAGCAACTCACATGCCCCAAGATCAACGCCACTATTTTCCTTTGTTGTGACGTAGCGACTCTGTCATTGAACTGCCTGATTATGACATTTTCCAAAGTTCACTCTGCTGTATTTTCCAAAGGGAAAGAATCAACCAGCCTTACTCTGCCCCCGCCCCCGCCCCCCACCCCAGGTAAACTCTTCACTGAGGAATGACATGCAATTCTTTACTGTGTCTTACATTAGAAAAGCAATTTTTTTCCTGATCATCTTTCACTTAGTGCTTTTTCTATCATTGGCCCTCATTTGGCATTACTGTCTGTGGAACTGAACTGGCATAAGAAGAGTTGGGATCACTGAAAATTAAGACCCTGTACCACTGCAAGAAGGAGGCTGAGGTGGGGGTGGTTCTGCTGTGTGTGGACCCACCTCCATGAACATGCAACCTGAAGGGAACAGGTAAGTGTGGATCACCATTAAGTATCTCTTGGAGCACCATGTCAGAAATAAGTGAAGGAGAGTAGCATAAGGAAGATAGATCTCCCTGTTCTCCCCTTTAATCTCAGGGATGGAGACAGGTTCTGGGAAAGAATTGGATAATATGAAGCCTCAGGCAGTGGGAAGCACCCCAAGATGAAACACATGGGCCCAGGCCTGGACATTTTTCCTTTAGAAAAAGGTGCTTATCATGTGGCTTTACAAAGGTCTAATGTTAGAAGCTAAATATGGCTTGGTGTTTGATCATCTTTTTTATTAGCAGAATTGCAACACAGCCCTCCTTGTCTCTAGTTCTCAGAAAACCATTCCTAGTAGCAATGCAATTCTAAAGGGGGGAAATAAAATGCAGCATAAAGAGGCTGCACATTAAATTTTATAAAATACAGTAAAGTAATGACTGTTTGATTTTGTATGGGCAATTGTTCCTATCAATGTAGGTGCAAACTCCTAGTGAGGCTGTGGCCTCAAAGCTGCCTGGCTCTGTGCTCCATTCTTCCTGATTAAGGTCCTCTGGGACTGAGGAGAAATTAGGCAGCGACCTCCTGCTGCTCTGTATAAGGCAGGGCTAACAAGGCCCATGTTCTCTTCTAGTTCCTCTTACAAGCCCTTAATGCTATTATTATTATATTCGTAGAATTAAATAAATTTTTAACATGCTTTAGTTCTGTGGGATAAGGAACTATATCGTTGTGTAGTAACTATAAAAACTTAACATCCTCCAAAACTGTTTTTACAAACTCTGAAGAATAAAAAGTTAACATCCTCCAAAACTGTTTTTACAAACTCTGAAGAATAAAAAGTAATGTCAGCATCACAGATCCTTGTTCTTGACAGTAAATAATATCAGTGGCTACTTTAAAGATTTCTTAAATTAACATGAAAAATGAATGACTGACTGAATAAACAAATGTGATGCCTGTAGCAGGAATAAACAAAACAGCAAACTCATAAGTTGTTTGTACTCAATTTAATTCAGATTTAAAGTTTGTGCAAGATGCCCTAAAGCTTTTGAGAAAAGTATTCTCTCAAAATGTTGTGTTTTGCTGGCAGAATGGGACTTAAAACTGTGATCCAATTTTTAGCACAGCCACCAACAATTAACATTGAAGAAAGCCATGTAAAAATACACAAATTTATAATGTTTCTATTAGCGCAGTATATTTATTACTGACTTATTATTTGCAAAATTATTCTTAAACCTGCCAATGCAATTTAAGTTCCTTAATTTTTGTGAGTAACTCGTGATCATCTCCTTTGAATATTGGAATAGAGGTAAGGACGGCAGGATGTCTGGCTTCCTCTTTATAGGAGTTTTATTTTAAGCTGCGAGGTTCCTGAATGACTTGTCTGGAGGCACAAAGGTTAGAAGCCTGGTGCCAGCTCATTCCCAAAGCCCTGAATGTTGCTATCACTAGGGAGAACAAATTCAATTTTTAAAAACTATTCTTCTAGGTCTTATTTTTTTATCCCCACAATATTACTTTTATTTGGGCCTGTCTCAACTGATCCACGTTGCTCAAGATGCAGACTCCAAAAGCCTATAAAGTAGCCTGGCTGATCCTCTCCTAACCCTCCCTGACATTATATAATTAATAATTAAAGGCACTGAACACACACCCACAGGTGTTCCATCTGACTTCTGTCCATCCAGGAGGTCCACAATAACCCTTCTTTCAAATCTAGAGCTGGTCAGTTCCCCACGTGACTCTAAATAGTGCTTGGTTGTACAAGAGCACTTACATTACCAAATTTACTGGCAACCTTATTAAACCTGCCCTGTTGATACACTCACCAAGGTTATCTTCAAGTCCAAATCTCCAATAGCTGTATTAAGCCACAGTAACTCTGGGATTGCTCCTGTCATCCCCCTTCGTGGTGGCAGAGGAGGCACTGATGAGCACCTGCCCACCCAAAAGTAATAACTGGGGGAGACCAATAAAGTCAACATTCAGGAAACCACTGCATGCTCTTTCACAAACAGAGCTTGCTGCTGGCAATAACAAGAGCTACAACTTCTCAGAATCTTAATGCAGGACGAATTAAAAGTACAGGAAAAGAAATCTCCCTAACAATAAAACTATACCCATGTGGAGATCCCTTCTCTTGCAGGGGACCCTGGAGGCAGAGTACCCATGATCTACTTGCACTGTAGAAATATTAATCATTTTTCAACAAAAGGGGTTCTTTACAACTGCTTTGTCTTCATTTCCTAAGTTTAACCACCAGAATCTCTAAATAGCCGGGTAGTGGCCTGGATGTGTTTGCTGTGTTACCAAAGGTTGTAACAAGCAGGGACTATATCATTAGGCTATCATTTTATTCACGTATTTTTTGGGGGGTGTGGGGGTGCATGTGTTTATATTAAGATTTAAAATTTGTGCAAGTTGCCTAGAAACCATGGTGCAGAATAATTCACAGCCTAATGCATGTTAAATTGCAGCTGCTACAAACAGTATGTTTCCCAAATACACTCTGGGCTGGGCTCATTCCTATCTACCCCATCATTCACGGTTGATGATAACCAGCTTTCCAAAGAGTTGGTTTAGTTATACCATCATTTTGGTAAAACCGGAGAGAAATCAGTTTTTTTTTTTTTTTTAAACCCTGCTTGAGTATACTTTATTCTTCAGGAAACTTACATATCTTCCCCTGTGTCAAGACAGTATGTGTAACTTAAATTTGGGTGATACAGGCCTAAGTGGCAGAGAACTTGCTTTGCACAAAGGATGAATGGATGGATGGACAGACAGATGGACGGATAGGTGGAAAGAAGGAAGGGTTGAAGGAGGGAAGGAGGGAGGGAGGGAGGGAGGGAGGGAGGGAGGGAAGGAAGGAAGGAAGGAAGAAAGGAAGGAAGGAAGGAAGGAAGGTTGGTTTCCCACACTGAGCAACTTTTATCTAAAGAGCTTCATGTATTTCATATGTATCTGAGGTGCCACCACTTCCCACCATGTCATCACACTCCTGGTCACATTTTTGTAAATGTGGGCTCAGTCAGAAAGCTGGTCAGGATCACTGTCAATCAGAAAGTGAAGCCAGATCAACCCTTAGGAGCTTATTAGCTTGTTCCACCAGGGAATGGGCCATATCAATTAGATAAATAGCTTGTAACTGTAATGTTGCCATAGTTCTCAGGACTAAGAGCTTCCCTTCTCCAAGAGTGTCTGAGGGCTTGCAGACAGCTGAAGAGGAATGAACACTGCTCCAGGCTTTCCTTTTCAGTTTATCAGGCTGGACTGTTTACTACTCCTAAAATCCTCTTTCCGTAGAAGAAACTGTGCCCAGAATGAATGTTATGCCTTATTTATTTCACAAAATGAGGGGTGGAAAAGAAATGTGAATATCTTAGGGGAAAAAAATGCAAGTTAAACTTCAAGGAAAACACCTTTGGTGCCCAAGATGCTATGCTTTTTATACCATAATCTCAAATAATAAAACCCTGCACATCCTTTACAACCAAATGTGGCAATATTTTGGATGACTTTTAGATGCCAAGGACAAAAATATTTTTCGTGGTTATTTATTCAGCCTGTCATTTTCTAACAATGAACTCTAATCAGCTTTCTGGTTAAAATAAACAAAGGATGACTTCTGAAAGAATTCTTAAAATAGAGATTAATAAAAGAAAATCTTTTTTTTTTAAAGTCACAATAAAGGCTAAAAGGTAGACAAAAAAAATACTATTCCTGAAACTTCTTCAAACAGTTACTCATAACCAAACTATCAATAGTGCTCTGAGGCTTCTTTGGTAAAAACTTTCAAAAGCCTCTATGGGATCTCTACAGTTTTCATGCCCACTCTTAAGCTGAACATACCTCATACCACTGTGATGTTCAAACTAAGTGGCAGGATAGCTGCTTCAGAAGTTTAACTGATGGTAACACTTTCTGCAAGTGGCACATTCAGAATGCATACCCTGCCAGGCTGCAGTGAGCATCTGATCCCGTAACAACTGAATGGGCAAGCGATGACACTCACAACACTAACTGCTAAGGCAAGCTTGTGGCCAGGCTAAGGAACGAGATCACAGGGCTCTAAAACCTACAGCCCCACAGGCAGACTTCAAGCCCAGTGTCTGAGGGTCAGACGTGGAGCCCATGGCGACAGCCCTCCTCCATCTCTCACTATGTCATGACTGGTGACATCCGTAACAAACTACAGTGTCCGCCCCAAGTTTAAAAAAAAAAACAACTTCCCACCATTCTGACATCTGATGAAAATAATGAAATGCCCCTACTTTTGTTTTTTAAAAGCAAGTAAATACATATTTTATATTCAATATTTGTTTATATGATTAGGGAGTAAGGAAAGCTTTTCAAAAAAAGATTAAATATCTTTACAGGGGATGAAAGACCTCCCCACAACTCCATTTTGATTCTTGTCATTTTAAAGATTGCTACTCTTAGGAATTTATTTAAAATTTAGGATTATTTTTCCATAGGTAAAGATTAAAAGCAAGTAAAACCTACCAGATAATTCTATCTTCATAAATTACAACTTCAAAATGCAAAATCAAAATATTTTATTTCTATATTTTCAAATATTTTTTTTAAAATGTCCTGAGAAATCTGTGGTAAGATCTTGAAAAAAGGAAGCAAGGTCACAGGAAGATTCTAACTGCTCTCAAGCTCAGACTTAGAGAAAAGGATCACACATATATTCTCATAAATGAAGCCTTAAAACCCAGCAGAAATTCTTTAAAACACCTCAATCACTAGCTAGCAAAATCTGGGGAGATTTAAACACAGATATTTGTACAATCCTTTGTATTCAAGAAGCTCAGTGCTTCCAGTGTCACAGGGACCTCTCATTGGGGTCTGTAGTCAGTACTCTCATGTCCATTTTCTGGGTGAATCATCTGAAAGACATGGTAGGAGGGGTCTGAGAGAATGATGGGGGTAGGGGTGCGTGCCTGTTTTTACTGAGATGAGCTATGTATGCCACGCAGCAATTTCTTTAAAAAATATTATGTAAATCTGGTGTTGAAGGGATTCATTTAAGAAACAGCAAATCACCCGCATGATGAAATTCCTTAGAGATTTACTTCCACTTAGATTTTCAAGATGTTTCAACTGGTCCTCAACTTGAATCAAACTGTTAGCTCTGGTTACCGACTACTCCTACAGGATGCATAATAAGGGCAGATTTTTCAAATATGCCAGTAATTAATCATGAGTTTCAGGAGAAAATTGGGGTGTGATTATTGTTGAAAACAGTCTTCCTCCCAGTTATTAAATGAAATGCCAGGTATGTAGGATGTCATCCCACTTCTCTCGCAGGTTCATAACAAAACCAGAATCGTATCCATCAATCCAATCCACAGGAAGGCCTGCTTGTCCAGCTCCTCTTTTATCATCATATTACATCATCACCACATTTCATCATCATATTAAATTGTGAAAATTATATCTACTTATCTCAGTATGGCTCGTGTAAAATCAAAGACTGTCAGTTGATCAGAACTAGAAGAATGGCTGTTATAATCTTTCTCCATTTAAAACATGAGGATATTTACATCTTTCAAATAAATGCCTTTATTAGCCCACATAAAACTGATGAGCCAAATGAGGCCTCACAGGTCACAGTATGTGGTTTAAGGGTAAAATGATCAATATCCGAGCTTAAAGATTAGCTCATCTTTATGTTTAAACTGTTTCAACCTTACCCCTCTGGCCATTTCTGCTCCATTTATAATTCTCAAACTATTAGAAGTGTGGTTTCTCGTATCTATGGTCCATGTTAGAGAACTCAGTTTGCATAAACCAGTTTTGTCCTCTGGCATCCTGACACTATGCTATCAAACCGACCAATGTTGCAAGGAAGGAGAAAATAGTATGTTTTAGTGGGTGTCTGGATCTATTTTCTTTGTCAAGGATCTCCTTTATGAAGATGCCTGTCCAAGCCATTATCCAAAAGTATAATAAGAATAAAGTTGAAATAATTACTGCCTACATCTTGGCTTTGAGCAAGAATCAGAATATGATTATATTTCAAATATAACTGAAAAACCCCTGGCCTTCAAATGTGTACCCCCAAAATAAAGCACTATAAATGCCAGCACATGGAAACTTCTAGTAGAAGACAAAGTGGGGGCATGTCCTTGACATGTCATTTAGAAAGCAATTCTCTCATTTTCGATGGCTTCACTGTACTAACACAGCTGACAGCAAAACAGAACAGAACATACAAAAATTTTAAATTCCCATTTGGTTAAGAACATAATGTACTTTGATATTATAAATTTCTATTTATAGTATATCAAATTGAATTGCTCACACATAGAATTATTGGACATTTAACTTCTGGCTATACAAGATGATTTTTACTTTCTATCTGTAGATCAGGATGTATTTTATACTATATTCCTATTTCTGAAATGTCACAAAATACAAAAAACAAAACAAAACAGTATTGTGATTCACTGAATCTTGCCAAAGACTCAATGTAAACCTCATATTTTTAAATGTCAAAAATCTCTCATGTGACTTTTTTGGTGAAAGGCATATTAAGTAGATTAAATTTATTACTAATTATAGCATCATATTACTGACTAGTATTTCATTTTCAAGAAAGGGTAAACTCTGAGTTATGGAACTATACCTTCAGCAAATCTCTCTTAACATGAAGAATCAATGACCGATGGAGAGAGGACCACACACACGTAAGCCCATTATTTCTTTTGGTTTATCATAGTACCTGTGGAAGAAAGACAAGCTAGAGGAACACTGGGGAGTGGAAGAAGAGGGGGCCTGGGTGAGAAGGTTCTGTGGGAGGGAAGGAGTCACCATGTGGGGTATTACAGAATAAGAGATGAGAACGGAGAGACACGCTGGGCACTTGGAGGACTTGCAGTACCTGAATTTACAGAGACTAACACCTGAAAAGGAAGCAAGGGTATCAAAAGAAGAGGTGAAACGAGGACACACCAGGCGGGCACCTCAACTGTGCCAGCTGTGGCCCAGCAGTAAAGGACTGCCTCAGAGATTAACAGCACCCAGTGGCAGGGCTATTCTTAGCTATCTGTGTTGGCTGAAGTTGACGGCTCCTTCCCCTAGACCACGGGTCAGATGTGCCTCCTAGTGCACTGTTTCCAGCTGAAACCTCCTTGGAAGTTACACAGGTACCCTACAAACCGCCATTCTAAAATGAACTCCAGTGTTCTAGCCCCTGGCACAATATTAGGAAAATCTTTATCCCCATTACACACATACACACGCTCACACACATCCCTCATCAGTAAAGACCTTGGGGAACCCCTGGGGCAGCACAACCTATAAAATCAGTGGTAGGCTATTTTATTATAGAATAAAGGCACAGAAGTGGGAACTACAAATCACCCAGCCCTGACTTTATTCAGTCGTGTATTCATGGGTTTGTTTCAGTGAACATGTTATTTATTTCTCCAAGTTATAAACTAGCCTCTGGAGCTAATGAAATATACAAAAATGGAATCTTGTGCCTCGAAGTGACCTACAGAGTGGACAGTATGCTGTGAGAATGTTAGCTTTTCAGACTATTTCCATGGGACAGCTGTGGTGAGGGTGAACAACACTCGTCTTCTGATGATCCCCCCAAGGACACAGGAAAACATCTCCGATTTCACCCTGTGGCTTCTGTGTCAATAGAAACACCTTAGAATGGCAGAACTTTCTTAACTGAAAACATACCTAAGAAGGACCTTTCAAAAACAGTGCGGCAGGACCCACTTCCTTTTCCTGGGGGCAGAAGCCTGGTCTGGTCCTAAAGGGACAGGCCTTCCGATGGACGCCAGAGGCCCAGATCAGTTCCCCTGTACCTACGGAAGGTCTCCGTAGCCCCAGCACCCCATGAGGGCCAGGACGTAGGAGGGATGACCTGGAAAGGAAGGCATACTCCCAGCAGCTGGCCTCGGTTAGGTGGGGCCAGTGGGGTTTTCTCGGACACACACTGTTCACACGTTTCCAGGCCCACTCCAGGTCATGCAGGATGGTTTCTGGGCCATCACAGATTAGTCTGATGATTTGGGACATGTGCGTTTGGGTCAGGCCCCTTTCCATGTTATGGTTAATACAACAGGATGAGAGAAACTGAAAGGTACAAAAAGCTACAGAGGACCAAGCAATTTATTCATGTCCCCTGTAAGCACCGGAAAAAGATGTCTTTAGCGGAAACACATGTAATCCAAAGAAGGGGTGGGGGCTGTGGAACATCCAACAGGAAAATCCTCCAGATATCTGGGACATGTTGACATACCAGGCAGCAAACAGCATTCACTTATCTGACCTGAGATACATTTCCAAGAATGAACCTAAAATGACACGATCCAGCAATGTTTAGGAAGCGTATGTTTTCACTCTCTCACCCTCTGGGAGTCGGGCTGGAACAAGATCTGAGGTGCACAGGTGAGCTTTAGCAATTGTTTTGTTCTTCTCTAGAGTGTAGCACAAAAGATCCTTTCATCTTTAGGGGCATGCAGTTCTGACCTCATGCTCCATCAGCTGGCCACTGCCAGGGTACTGGCAAAGAGCTTGCTCCTGGACTTTGACGGATGGTGACATTTCAAGTGGTTATCAGTTTCTATAAAAAATTGCTCTGAGGGACTTATTTCCTTCTCACATTAAAATGAAGACCTACATGACATCATGTTCTGACATTCTGAGAGCATGTGTAGCACACCCAATCAGAATATGTTCTGCTACTGGATGTCTGTGAGAAAGGGAGCCCACTTAAGTTTCATGACATTCTTTTTAAATCAAAAGGAGAAGATATATGAAGAGTGAAAGCAGAGAAATGCACTGAGTCCATTTCATTTAATACAGGCAAATGCAGAGAAATCTGTTAATTACCCAAATAATTAATGCCTGTCACCCAAATTTGTATTTGACGTGCACTTTGTGTATGGGTTGACGTGCCCAGGAATGAACTGGACACTTCAAACACTACACTTCCCACTAGCCTTGGACCATGCTTGCCAGGAACAGTCCTCACTGATATAGAGAGCAAGATGATCAGAAAATCCAGCTAGGCTGACAATAAAACAAAAATACCAAAAAAGAGTTAAATCATCAGCATTATAACCTCTTTCAGAATTCGATTATGCTACTCTGAAGTAAAGTCTACTTTCATTTTAATAAAAGCCAGAAAACAGGAGACAGCTGTGTAGCTGCATATTCCTTAGAAATAAATTAGAAGAGTATCAATTTCAGCTCTTACCCTTAAAGTAGAACAGATATAGCCCCACAGTTAATTGCTAAACTGAGGCTCATCTATAATTTCCATATTGTGACTACAAACTCTATATACAAGTCATGAGGTGAACTGGTAGTATACCCTAAGATCTTGAAATGGATGTCAATTTGAATCACATTGGGACAGGAAGAGGAAACACAGCAAGGCTGCTGCCACTTTTTACATCAATGATCACACACAAAAAGGACTACGGGCATACCTCATTTTATTGTGCTTCATTTTATTGCACCTCACAGATGTATTGTTTACAATATAGGCAAAACCCTCCACCAACAAAAACATTACAACTCTCTTCATTGCGGTGTGGAACCGAACTCTCAGTATTTCTGAGATGTGCCTATAATCCACAAACCCTCATCACCCAATCCTACCATCCATTCATGAGATTATGAGATCAGATTGCAGCCTGCATTTACAAAAGTCTACTCCAGTATACAGGGGATGGATTTCAAATGTATTTAGTTAATGCAGGGATCCCCATCCCCCAGGCCGTTACCAGTCAGTGGCCTGTTAGGAACCAGGCCACAGAGCAGAAGGTGAGTAGCGGGCAAGCAAACAAAGCTTCATCTGTATTTGCAGTCGTTTGCCAGCACTAGCATCACCACCTCAGCTCCACCTCAGATCATCAGGCATTAGATTCTCATAGGAGCACTAGTCCCAGGAGCCAGAAAGGTTGGAGACCACTGTGTTAAGGTGTACAAGACCTCGGAAAAGCCAGGACTACAGCTACAGATAAATGCTGACTTCCAGTATTCATCATCAATCAAGTACTTTTTATGGAAGGTACACACAGATATTTCCAAAAAGATAACTTCAAAAATCAATGAATTCAATTAAAAAAAAAATGGCCTGAATAAACCACCTGAGGAATCACAAAGTAGAAGTCACAAATATAAAACACACTCCCTTTGTTTTTCAATAATTATTTTCTGTAAGACTTAAAGGACAAACACCAAAATATTAGGAGTAAGTAGCTCTCTGGATGACTGGACTACTGGTAGTTTTCAATATTCGTTATTCTTAATCTTCTAAATTTTCTCTGCTAGATAGTATCATTTTTATAATGATAAAAAAAATGTTAATTTTCTTGGCTCAAGTTGGTTTGTTTAAAACTAGATGGGGGCAAAATAAGCTTAACTAAAATAAAAATATAGGAAAGGTGCCACGACAGAAAGCAAAATTTGGTTACTTTTTGTAGAAACTTGGAATGTGCTACACAAGTGCAACAATCAACTCAATACTCAATCTAGAGTTCAACAATTTGAGCAATACAAACTTGAGTCCCCAGGGAGCCTGCCCGATCAGCCTGCTGGGCACGCCGTAGCCAATGTCACTCTGCATTACCCAGGCTCTGCTAAGAGACTTTCAAAGACATATGCCGACGCCTAGTTGAAACTCAAGTTTTAATATTAACAGCGGAGTTGGTTATTACAAAAGAAACCAAACTAAAATGCATTCCAGCCTCCTGCCCCTGAGTAAACCCTCCTCAGGAACTGGCTGAATTAGCTTTCTCCTCTTCACTGTGTCCCTGATAGGCTTCTGGAGAAGGTGCTTGTAAACACTGAGAAGTCTGATATATCAATAACAATGGAAGGAGGAGAGGAGTAATTATAATTGGAAAATCTACAACTTCCAGTCAGTGCTAAAATCGTGAGGTACTGGTAAAGCACCATGTCTTTCAAACCCAGAAGCAAAAGAGTGACTGGCATGGCACCAGTGGCCTGGAGTGATGAATATAAGGCAAGTATCTGAGAACCCAGGAGGGCAATGAGAGCGCAGGAGGGCAAAATGCAGCATGCAGGAATAACGCTGACAAGTTACTTTATCCTGCTGAGGAAACACAGGCTTCGGAAGGGGCCACTCGGTGTGGCATAGGGGCACAGCTCCTTGTCAGGAACACACAGACAAAAGAGCGAAGGCCTAGAAACTGAGACTGGTAAGATGATTTAATGTCTGCATCTATGCAACACCCATAAGGAATTTAGTAACCTCATGAAGAGGCTGGACAGCTTGATTCTTCACTCTCATCTCTGCCCTATACCTCTCAGCCACATCTCTTCTCAGAAATACGAGGCTGGCCTCTTAATATCCCGTTTTCCCCTGTGAGGGTAGTACATGGTGATGGGAGGATTCTACGCTGGAGAAGGTGGCAAGTACAGAAGGCTGAGTCCTGGGAATACTATCACACAGAGCCCATTAGAGAATCAATTCACAAAAAATGAGCACACCTCAATGACAGGCAGTCCCTCATCCCCCACAATTACCTGGAAGCTTTGCTCCCTGCATCCTCTGAAAGCTGCTACCGCCTCCCATCACCTCTGCCACTTCCCTCCACATACACATCAATTAAATATTTCAGCAACATCGACCTAAAGCCTATCATAACCTGGAGCCAATGGCTCTCACAGTAACGAAAAATGCCTCTTTTAAAACTATCTTGAAACGGAATTCTTAGATACCCTAGCACACATAATATATACGATGGGGGTGGAAGGACCTTAATACAATGCCCCACCTCTAATGTAAAGGCGAATTAAAAGAAAAGTGATTCAGAATATACTAATATAAATTTCAGTATTTACAAGCCCAAGTACCTTATAAGATATATGAAACAATGAGAGGCCTGAATCCCCATGATCACAAAGCTATTAACACAAACTAAAGTGGGTGTGTGCTGTGTAGTTACTTAGCCACAAAAGCATCTCCACCAGTAACAAGATTTTCTGAAATACCTCAAAAACTCCTAGAAAAATTTAACTAAGTACAATCTTTCAAGGTTTACCAAGTAGTCACATTCCTAGAAATTTTAGCACGTATTAAAACCATGCATACAAAAGAGTTAGGTTCTAAGCTCGAATATTAGACACAGATTTTTCACCTGTATAAATTCTCCAGCAAGCACCTGAAGGCTTTGCAGGAGGTGGTATAATCTTCACTATGCTGTGCCTGGCAGGCATGATGATTCTAGGCTCAGCCCACTAAAGGCCAGGAGCACTCTAATCACTGTGCCACCCACATGGGGGTGATTCTGTCCCATTGAGAACCACTCCTTCATACCAAATTGCCCCCATCTGACAAAGTGCAGACTGAGGCCAGAATAATTCATGCAAATTATGTTCAGTTGAGCTTGTCTATTCAGACACCAGACCGTAAGAAAATCATCTCTGATGCTATTTCCCTTCCACAGACTCTGTCACTTGGGTGCCCCTCAACCTTTCCTCTTAGTAGGTCATGTGCCTCCTGAAGGACATTACCTTTACCTGGACACTGCTAAAACCAACTCTGGACAAGCATAAATTCAAAAGACAAATTGGCCTTCAATGAGTGCTCTGAGACACATGCTTTTCTGTTCATCCTCAAAGAGCAGTCATGGACCTCACCCACCCCTGGAGGGCTGTTTTACCAGAATGTGCAGTCATGACTGGTTATATGACTTATTTATAGAAATAAGTTTATTTGATAAGCTCATTACCAAAATAAAACATACCTGCAAATCTTAGAATAAACAAAAATAAAGAGCAACTTTCATCATTTGATCTTGAAAACGCACAGCAATCCCTGCCATGTAAAATGTGATAAATTCTTCCTGTACAACTTTTGCGAGGCTTCTGGAAACAACCCTACTTGCATTTTTAATAAAGAACCCTTAAAAGTACCTAATCTATAAACTAGAAACTTTACCATTTAATTATTTAAAGCATCATAAAACATGATTCTACAGACTGTGTGTCTATATTAAAACGATGCGCATAAGCAGAAATATAAACTTACGCCCTATGGTTTGAATAGAGAAACTAAAAAAAAAAGTTCAAAAATATAATTTCTCAAAGTAAACTAATTTAATGTTTAGACAATTAACATCACCCCGCCCCCCCCACACACTCACCTATGCACTCACGCACAAACCCCTCCATACTTTATATCAAGTTTATGTTAAAAAAAAATCATTAAATAGAATGTTGTTAAACTAGTACAAGCATGACTGGTAGTAGAACCTAGAGATTAGCGGGGATAGAGTAGCAAGGACTACAATTTTAGTTAGCATGTGTTAACAATGCTTGAAAAATTGCAAAAGCCTTAAAGTAGTTCTTGTCTTTCTTTTGCTCATAAAAATATTAAATAGGAGTCAAAGGTTAATATTATTCCTTGAAGAAAGACTATGGTAAGGATGTGGCAACACTAGAACCCTCATACATCATTGCTGGGAATGTAACATGGTACAGAAATTTTGGAAAACAATCTGGCAGTTTCTAAAAAAGTTAAACATAAATTTACTATATGACTCCTAGGTATCTACTCAAGAGAACTACAAAAACTTGTGAATCTTTATAACAGCATTATTTATGACAGTCCCAAGCTGGAAACCATCCAAATGTCCATCAACTGGTGAACAGACAAAATGTGGTACATCCATGCAATGGAATATTATTCAGGAATAAACAGGAACCACTGAAACATGCTACAACATGGATGAATCTCAAAAATAGCATGCTATGTGAAATAATGCAAACACATAAGACCACATATTATATGATTTCACTGATATGAAATGTCCAGAAAAGGCAAATCTACAGAAACAGAAAGTAGATTACCGGTTGTCCAGGGATGAGGAGAGAGGGGACATGAGGAGTGACTGCTAATGGACACCAGGGATCTTACTGGGATGATGGAAATGTTCTAAAACTGGATTCTGGTAATGACTGCACAATCTGAAAAATTTACTAAAAATCAGTGAATTGCACACTGAATTTTAAGGTATGTGATTTACACCTGTTAATACACACACACACACACACACACACGTGCACACGCACATACACACACACGTAAGCGCACACACAGCCTATAGCTGAAGCTCTGGGCAGCTACGAAGTGTTACATTTGTGTTTTGGTTGTACCTCTTACTTTGACTCCAGAGTAGAAAAGATGACATCAGGCCATTAACATTATGAGAATGCAGAATTTTGCTATTCAATTTCCTCTTAAAGATAATAAAGGAACATGGGAGTAGGGAGGCACTCGGGGGGAGCAAATAAATTTGTTCTTTCCTCATTACAGAGTTCAAATCGGGTCACGGCCCTATTAGCTGGTAACCACGAGGAGCTTACTTATTACTGCCTGCTGCAGGAGGGGCAGTGCTGGGCCTGGGAACAGAGGGTCCACTGGCCTATGAACATAAGCCCTTTGACATGGGCAAACCCAGGCCAGGCGCGGCACTAAGTATGATAATGGACACTCCAAACAAGCAGGAAATGAAACTCAGGAAATTCTTGTTTAGTTCATGTACTAAAATCTAATAAAAGCCACCTACCTCCAAAACCTTGAGGTTAGGTTTTATTTGTTAAAATCAGTATCAACTTAATTTTGCATAATGAAAAACCTCAATCTGGTAAGCAGGCACGACATGTACAACTCCCTAAGACGACCGACCTATCTTGCCTTCCCCTCCCATCTCCTACTGAGAGAACTTTTAACCAAGCACCTGCTATGTACACTCACCAGTGCTTTATGCAGGCAGGCAGGACCTTACAGTCAATGTGCCAGGTCTGCTCAGCAGACTCATGACAGACCCCTTCTCAGCAGAACAAGGGACTGCACAGCATCTGGCACTGTTGCTGTGGACGAAGACCAGGCTCTGGGACGATGTCTGACAGCTATAGGCTGACAGTACTCATTGATGGAAGGCTGAAAGGGGCAAAGCAGCAAACATATGGAATGCCACTGCTGGGAAACAGGTCATGGAAGACAATCCACAGCCAGGACAAAAGATTGGCCCTGCCACTTACTCATAGAAGGTCCCAGCCAGAAGCCTCAGCCCATGTGCCATATCCAGAAGACAAGAATATTAAGATCATTTTATACATCCCTGTACCAAAGTTTCTAAGTAGGAAAAAAATAATAGTATATAAGTGGTAAACGGGCCAATCTGATAAATGGTATGAAATTATTTTTAGTTAAAATTGGTAGGGCAAATATTCATCTTATGAGAAACAGAATGCCAAGGAAAAGAGTCAAATGGGTGGGAAAATGGAAATGCTGTATTTATCCCCTTCTCTCCTACCACCCTTGAGTATTTCCTCTATTTTGAGAAGGCAGTAATAAAACTGTTCTTCCTACCAACATTCTCCCTCCACTCAGAGACACACTGGCAGGCAAACTGGTCAGCAGACCCCACTGGCAGGGCGGGCGCCATGCTCAGGCCCTACCTGAGTACAGTACCATCTCTAGGGCAGTCAGTACTCACACAGGGTCACGCAGGTGCACGTCCTCACACTGCTGCAGCTATTAGCCTACGAAATCCTTCTGGTCACTCTTACGGCAAATGGAGAGGTAGAACACTGCCCAGGAGAAAACAGGGAGAATGTTCCAGCCGTCTCCTCCACGCCCACTGTCCCTGACGTCCCTGAGAGCCTGCAGCTGAACTGCTGCTCTCTGTCAACTGAGGTAAGAATATTCCAGAATGTCAAGGAATAAGGAGAGCTACAAGCAGTGTTATCTCAGGATTCATTCCCCTCCGTCCCTTCCCACTTCCTGTCACTCCATCTCTATTTAAAATAAACTTCACAGGGGAAATGTAGAGATCAGGTGAGTAAAAGTGGCAACCTGCAGAATCTGAGAGAGCTAGTTGGTTAATATAACATTTGACAGGAAAATTATCTGACATTTAAAAAAAAAAATCTTTCCCTATAAAAAATTCAAGCACACTCACAACTTAAAGGGCATGTGGCATTTCAATCCTTAAAATTAGGAGGCCAAAGTCAGTCCACTAAGTTTTGTCCAATGACCCTTTTAACTACTTGAAAATTATGTCTGATTATCAAATAATGTTATGGCTTATCTATAAAAACTTCTCTCTGAAAAAATATTGATCCTGACTTACAGAAGCAAGGACATTCTGTGAAGCTTTTTAAAATCATGTATAACACATTACTCATAGTTGAGACAAACAGCAGGCCCATTTCTTCTGTGTCTAAGTGGGTTTCTATTAGTGAGTCAGCGCCTGGGGATTCCCACGAGCCAGTAACACATAAGAATGATAGTTATTGTAAACTCAGACCTCTATAGTTGCTGGGCAGGGGTGGGAGGGTGGAGAGGTGGGAGGTAGGAATATCTCAGCACTTGTTTTTGAAAGCTTCCTGGAGCTCAGGAAACCAGCAAGCACTGTATTTCTGGATGGCCAGGCCTTCTGCAAATTGAGATCACTTTAATTAAGACCTGAACCAAAATCGATAAAATAGCTTTGATGACTTCAACTAAAACTGTCTTTGGTAGAGCCTAGTGGAAACTTCCAATAGAATCTGAGGCAGTATTTGCCAGGAACAGAGTGGCCCCACACAGCAGACTCCCTGGATCAGCCTGGGAGACAGGTATACGTCCAGGAGTGGCTGGGACCTGCTGGAGAAGTAATTGGGCTGCCACCCCGTTCTTAATGTTGGGGACACTTCAGCTGGCCCATCGACACCACGCTGATGTTCTAAACACACACTCTTACGGCCATTCTTCCTGTGGCTACATTTCTTGGTCTATCCGACTGGTTCTCAGGGTTCTTTCTGTTCTTATAATACACTACAGGTGACAAAGGACTTTTAACCCTGATAATGGAATAGCCCATCACCAATAACATTAATAACTACTGTTATTAATATTGCTAACAATATGAGCAATGACCCACTGGCAGCTGTTGTTAAATACTTACAGAAACTGTTTTACACATATGGAAATCAAGGCTTACACAGGCTAGTTTGTCCAAGGTACAAAAGCTAGTAAGGGGTGAAGATGAGATTTCAATCTGCCTATCTGACCATGAATTCCATGTCCTGAAGGACTCTTGAAGGAAGAAATGTACTTTACGATTTCAACTTAATGCTAAGAGCACAAATGACCCACAGGCATCAACTGCAGCCATCTCCAAAGTTCTGTGGAGAGGAAAGTTAATTCAAATCACACGTTTTGGGGAAAACGAAAAAAAGTATCCATCCAAAAGAGACTAATAATTTCTTGCTAAGAAAACTAGAGTTGGTAAATTGCTTGGAAGTAAATGCTCTTAACAAATGAACCCTAACTGATCTTTTGTTAAAACGGCTACTTTATTTTAACTTTTAATTATTTCTGATATTAAGATTTATCATAATGAACTGTCTTTAAAAAAAATAAAATATTTCCAAATATGCTGGTAACAGTTTTTCACAGAAAAAAGGCCCACCAAAAATACCATAGTAATTCTTCTTTGCACCGAATGCTCATGATGTGCCCTCCAGATGCTGCAAGATTATTCTGAAAACAACTACTAAGAATACTGAAGGTCACGTATATTTATAATACATCCCTCCTCTCTTCTCTGCAACAGTGCGTGATTGCAAAACAGGTTTGTTTTTGATTTTTTTTTTTGAGACAAAAAATAGAAAACTGAAGAATTACGAATACACAATCTACAATCTACAATCTAGAATCTACAATCACTTGTGATCATTTTACTATCCTACCCTCCTCTTGCTTAAGAATTTGAACACAAGTTCGAAAAGTCCTATAGCAACAAGTCAGATTTCCTCTCTTGTATTATCTTGAACTCCATCAGGATTACAGGAGTTCCCAAAACTAAACAAAAAACGCCCTGCGCCTTCTGAAGTTCTAGAGCCTGGTTTGCTCCCCCTTCACTTTTTCCACTGAGCCTCTCCCCAGGATGGCTCATGATGGCAATGACTTTGCATTATGCACGAGGCAGTTCTCTGCGAGCATGAGTCAGAGTCAGATGCAAGCAGCGCCAGCTCTGGAAATAGTGCCTGCAGCTTCCCTCCAAGATGGGAGACAGTCGGTACACAGTGTGCCTTGGTCCAAACCTCCCTTGCTTGAAGGTCAAAAGGCCAATGAAACAGATAGTGTTTGTTTACATGCACATACACCCGAGCTATACGAGCTATACACGCACACTGGTACATCAGTAATCCTTTGTTGGAAGATAGTTCGGCAACATTTAGATTATCTGGTGCTCTACGACTGGGTAATGTTATTGTTGAGCATATCATTGACTCAATCTCTAATAAATACAAAGTACACCAGGATTAGCATCACAAGAGTATCACCTGGTGTCTTCTCTCCAGCATCATTCATTTTGCTGGGAGGGGAGAGCATATTCTATAAGTCTGAAGCAGCTCACCACCTCTTTTTTTTCACCTGCCCTTTTCGGGCACTATCCTTCTATATATGCCAGTTGTATTACAGAGAAAACACATGCAGCTTTTTTTCCCTAAACCACAATACTGTATTCCTACTTACTTTGACCTGCAGACAGTACAGAGAGCTCTAGAAAGCTAAATCTTTCATAATCCAAGTTCAGCATTAGTTTTATCCATACTGTTTTGGGGATGGAGGAGGCATGACTTGGCTTGCAAGCAAATAGCCAAGTTGGAGCGGCTACAGAAAAACTTCACTGAACTCTAAATTTGCAATACCTTGAGGTATGAAGATGAGGTGTGAAGATGTAAACATGGAAAGCAGCCTTGCATTTTAGAAAAATAACATACACATTAAAAAATATCTACACAGACTAAAGAAAAGGCATTTGTGAGAGTTCCTTTACTGCATTTAAAAATAAAATGCCTGCTTAACTAGTTTGATTTAAAAAAACACAACATTTTCATGTCTCAAGCCGCTTGGTTCATGACAAGTATCACATAAACTTCAAACATCCTGTGCCTTGTAATATTCACTAATTTAATATGAAAAGTAAAATATGAGAAGCCTTGCAGACTCCTAGCTGTCTCACCACTGAATCTTCGCCCACCGTCTGGAAAGACAGCCCTCAAAATCTAACCAAGCCAAGATGGACAGGTCCTCTGTAAGCCGGGCAAAGGCCTTCACTCTATGTTTCTGGGCCACTGGAGATGGCCTTGTAGGGGCATCCTGAGTCTCCCCAGCCTTCTTTTCCTGCTTCCCTTAGAATCTGTGCCCCATAACACAACAAAGACCAGCCTGACGCTTCTCCTCACCTGGAACCTACAGCTGCTCCTCCTTCATACCTTATTATATGGAGCTGCCCACACAGACAGTTGAAAAGAGGGGGAAAAAAAAAGTCACTCCTGTCTCTACTCCCAGGCCAGTGCTCTGGCCTGTGACCTAAACCACTCAGGGCCTCCATGTTCTTGCATGTAAAATAACAGTTAGAATTAGAAAAGCTCTAAGGCCTTTTCCAGGTCTAACAACTCTAGTCCTGTGCAGTCTTCCAAATAAAGTGCCAAAGTGGAATTTTGCATGTAATTTTCTCCTTCCGTTTCCTCTGTGGCCCAGCGCACCCAAGTATTTAGGACATCAAGTAGCAGTAGTGACCCTGTATTCACCAGCACACTCCTCCAGTTGCTCTAATTTAGAATTTGTTGTTATTTTAGACAGCTCCTTGCAGGTGGCAATTTTATTTTCTGAAGTTACCTCAACTCTAGTTCTTCCTGATGTCCTGTGCGGCATGATGAGATTTCCACAGATCCAAAAACTATGTTCTCTTTAACATACAGAAACTCAACATGACCAAGAATTTGAGAAAATAATCACTTCAAAATTACTTGTACTAGATTTTACACTTTTTGTCATGAAATGAAACCGTGCAACCCTGTCTAGCAAATGGTGGCTGGAACCTTCCTGCAGACAAGAAATATATTGTAAAGTGACAATGGAAGAAGAGATGTAGCCAATATTAAGTGATTCTTATTAGCTAGGTATCTGTATAAGCTCCACCAGCCTGCAAAGGAATTTTGAATCCAAATAGTTTGAAAAAAAAAAAATAAAAGCAATGACTTATTGGGTACAAAAAAAATGATTATCAATTGATCTAAAATGGAACTCTGCTAGAAAACAAATCTTATCAACAGCCTGAAGAATACTTTGAGTGTTTCTAATTTGGAACAGGAATAATGACAATTCATTCTCTCCGTGGACAACATGAAGAGAGATGTAAATGAAACAATGCAGTAGCTCTGAGAAATACAACTGGTCATCTGGAATATAAAGTAAAAGACAGAGACAAAACACAGACTCGCAAAAGTAATACTGCTATACTTGCTGCAAATCAAAGAACAGTTACAGGAAGAAACCAAGGGTAATACAGTTTTAATTTTTAATTAATTTTAAGAATATCTTCCTGTCTCATTGTCATAAAGGAGAAAAACGCAAATGAATGGTGTTGCTATCCACATGTCATCAGGTAATCAGCCTTTCACAATCTTTTTGAAGAGGTGCTCTAAAATGTATTTAATATTTAGTAAGGGTCAGCTGTCTTAGATAAGTCATTTCACTTAACTCCCACAAGACTCTGGTGATGTACCTACCCCTTTAGGATGACACTCAGTGGCACATTCAACGTGGGACCACTTTGGAAACCTGGCCTGAGCCACCCAAGGCCTGTGCATTTCAGGTAAGGAGCAGAGTTAACTTTCAAAGACACAAGCACACTTCTGCAGAAAACAACTGGATTTCATCAGGCGAAATTCCAGAGAGGATAAGAATGAATCATTCTACAAAGATCAAAAGAAAGCCACACCTAACAAGGCTATGAGGACACAGAGGACCCCAAGTCACAGGGAGCCAAGAGTCTGAACAAAAGCAGGTTGTTGCAACTCCAACAAAGGCATGAGGACTGCAGGCTCAGTGACTCATTTGGGGATCTTGGGTGAGACACTCAGAATTTCTACTCACTGCACTACCACCTTCTGATCTGTAAAATGGAGGACAGAAGCATATTAGGGTATCTGGACACTTTCAGATCCTCTCAAGAAATAAAAGCATTAAATATAAAAGCATGATTCAACACACACAAGAATGGTGAAAATAAAGAAGTCTGATAATACCGAATCCTGATAAGGCAGAAAAAAACCTGAGAACCTTAAACTTTGCTGGTGGGAATGTAAAGCAATGCAGCCACTTTGGAAAACAGTTTAGCAGTTTCTTAAAAAGTTAAACACAGACCTACCTTATGGCCAAGCCATGCCAGTCCTAGAAATCTATCCAAGAGAAGTATGTCTACACAAAGATCGTTAAACTGCTATTCATAGTTGCCAAAAAACAAACATCTGTCAACCAACAAATGGATAAACAAAATGCAGTACATCCACACAACAGAATATAACTTTATGATACATACAACACCGTTGAACCTCAAAGGAAGATAAATGAAAGCCAGATCGAAAACTAAAGTGCTATATGATTCCATTTATATGAAATTTTTAGAAAAGGCAAAACTATAAAGATGAAAAGCAGATTACCAGTTGCCTGGGGCTAGGTGTGGGGATGGGACTTGACCACAGATGGACAGAAGGGAACTTTTTGGTGACGGAAATGGACTAACACTGAATTGTGGTGATGGTTCACAACTGTATCCATATCTTAAAACTCAACAACGAACTGTACATGGGTGAATTTTATGGCATATAAAATATACATGACACATAACTAAAGTTGTTGAGAGAATCAGAACCACTATCTGCCGCTGTCTATGGGAGTATTCAGCATCCTTTACCTTTATTGTCATGAATGTTAAGGGTATATCTTCAACACTGAAAACTAAAGCTTGTGTGACAGGTGAGAAAAAAAATCAGAAATCAACCTATGTATGAACACAATCCAGACATTATGTTCTGTTTCTCTTCTAAATTCTTTCCGCTGTTTCTCTTTAATATATCATACCCTTCATGGATATCATGAATTTTTCTTGGCCACCAAACGAAAATTGCCACAGAAAATTAAAAGCATGAGCTTTATAACTTTCAATTATAAATGAGGCCACATAAAATGACTACTGTTGCCTTTTCTATGAAAATGCCAGGAAGTAAAAACGTATATTCTAACACCATTTTCTCATTTTATATGGTTTCCCTAGTATTATCATGTACCAGTTTGTTTTCTTGCTTTCATATACATAAAATATGAATCTTCAAAGATGAATCTTCACTCTGAAAAACCACTGTTTCTTGATTTACAGAAAAATACATAAAATGTTCAATGATCTGGATGCCATTTTTGTGGTTTGGTTGACAAGTACATTTGTTCTCATCATCAGGAATATAAAAGGGGCGTATAACTATTTATTTTAGTACCTTTAAAAAAAATGCTGTGGCGATGAAGACGTGTGATCCTTTTTTAATGACAGAACACGGCATTCAAAAATCACAAGAGAAAACTCTGAAGAGATCATCTCTTACTATGCCATGAAACTAAACATTTAGTAGAAGAAAAAAACATCCAAAACTTAATGCAAATAAAAGGGGAAAAAAATGAAGTGTGAAACAGACTGAAAACTTTATGTTCTCAAGTTCAGAGGAGCCTAAAAATTGGCTGCAGCACTTTGATTTCACATTAGTGAGCCAAAGAGAAATACTCATTTCACCATTTCAGTATGTTCTCATGAAATCAATCTGAATTCTGAATTCATGGCATCCTCAATTTTACAAATTGAATGAACTGAAACAAACATTTGTATCCTGCTATCAGCCTGAATAAAGCTTACAGATAATGCAAAAAGCCCAAGTGCTCTAACTTCCTTTCCTTATAGAGATCTAAATTGCTCCTCTGATACAGGTTTGATTAAATTCTATTTCATACCCTATAGTTTTTTACTTCTCAACTAAGAACACTTTGAGGACTGTTTTCCATTCATTTTTGTACTCTACTCCTTACTGAGTGTTTTGTATGCTGAGGATATGCAATGAAGTTAGTAAATTGTTTAAATAAATGTAGAATTTAGTAAGGAATGTGTTATACACAAAATTATAAACAGTATTACATTTCTAGCCTTGAGTTTCCAAATCATCCTGGTTTATTAGCGTGAGCAGAATTTCTATGATGGGTTCCAGCTTTACTTGCAAAACATGGACGAATTTATTTTTAAAAAACACATATTCACATAACAACACTAACATTATTTATATGTACATCAATCAAACCCCTATCTGTGCTTACAAATCAGGTAAAAGCATTAAAATGGATTCAGTTGATTCAATTACCCAATTTCCCACCATAACTTCCAGCCTGCATGCTTAAAGGGTCGCTTTATCAAAACAAGGCCCAGGCATGGAAACTCTAGTGCAGGGTAGCCTCAGGTAAAAATGCATCATATAGGCATGTCCTTAGTTTGTGCTACACTGGTTTGGATTTATTTATCACATGCTGCTTTGTAAATGATCTTTGATATGTTGTGTGTTTTATCTCCGATGGCCAGAAATGACATCTCCTGTTTCATTGGTATTTTCCAGCAGCTTCTTACACAGGGTCCTATGTACAACAAATCCAAGAAAACATGTTGGCTGACTAGACTGAAAAATAAGAATCCTTTTTTTTTCTGTGTATTGTTCTATGCACATATAAACTAAGATCATGGAAATCCAGAATTTTTTGTGGTAAACTAACCTATGACAAACTAACAAGAGTACAATAAGAATAAAACGAGATGCAGTTTTCTAAATGAAATACTTTCAAAAAGGACCACTGCTTTCAGGCCAGTAGTCCACAACACAGACAGCTTGCCACACGGAATCAGGGTGAGTTTACTTACCACCAGGGTACAGACAAAAATCTTCAGACTGTCCACTTTAGATGTCTCACAAATATAAAGCTAACTCAAGTCCAGCTACCCATAAAATGAAGTACTCTAAATTTTAAAGTTCCTAACAACAAGAAAATACATTTAAAGCACTTTATATATAGTATCTCATTCGGTCTTTAAATTTACTCTGTGAGCAGGCAAAAAAGTTATGACTATTCTTGTTTTACAAATGAGGAAAATAAAGCTCAAAAGCCAAGTGACAACTGGAAAACTGATCCACATAGTATGAGAAAAACTTTTGGAAAAAAATGTGGGCATCCAGGAGAAAAGACTAGGTCACTGTGAGAGAAAGAAATGAGACTCGCATCAGACTTTATGCAAGATAACGAATCAACATATTTAAGATACTTTAAAAAGAAAATGAACCAAGGATTTTATGTCTAGTTGAACTGACCTCCACCTATAAAGAACACAAACTTATAAAAATGCAAGAACTCAGGGAACAGCTGCTCCAAGCTCTTTCTGAGAAATCTACTAGCTTCAAAAAACCAAAATGACTGAAGATCAATAAAAGGTGGATGATGAGCATTAAATATAGATTTACTTGCAGAGTTAAAACTAAGTGATTTTATAAAAGATACAGTATAGTATGTACTGTCTACATGCTCTGACGTTGTAAATAGAGTATAGCTACCACAAATTGTGTGTGTGTGTGCGGGACAGGGTGAGGAATATGTGAGAAATACAAGGAACTGGTTGACTGTGTTAAAAATATTTATCTGAAAGTAAAAAGACAACATTTCAAGTCACATGACAGAAAATAAAGAGGTAAAGGGCAAGAAAAGGTCAATATCTAATCTCACTATTCCTCACAGCAAGAAATCAATACACAAGAGCAAAAAAAGGTGGACAAAGTAAAAATGTGTTATGTCAAAATAACCATTAAAACAAAAATATAAGCCTTCCTATCAAAAAGTGGACAAGAGAAAAAATATATCATAAAACTACTAAAGAACCAAGGCAAAATATTAATTTTATAATTAATGTAGATTGGCTTGACTAGACTATTAAATAAAAGGATTTTTCAGATGAAAGCAAAAGCCAAGTGACAAACTCAAGGAGCACACAGTAGATGGCAGAGTTGGGATAAGTGTCAGGTCTTCCTGGCTTTGAGCTCTCTTCATAGAAGTTATGAAAAAAAATGACCCACAAGTCAAGAAAGCTCTACTAAATATGCTTTAAAGAACAAAGTAATTAAATAAAAATATGAACATTAAAAATTTTAAATGCAATAGCCAGGTATGAATTTATAAGGTGTTATTTTTATAATTCATTCATTTAATTCATGCAACAAATATTTATCAAGGCCACATGTGATCAGGTCATTTTCCAAGTAATGGAGATCCGAGGCTTGAGTGTCATTTTTCCTGTGTGCAGTGAACCAGAATAATAAATAAAATACATGTTGCTGGATTTTAAGATACATGCTAGTGTCATACATAAAATGTATGTCATACATACATTTTAGTCTCCTAAAATAGAAGATTAACAGAAACAATAACAGGCCCTAAACTATACTGACACCAGTAGGTGCTAGTAAAATAATGCATCTTATTAGTGCCATATGATACCAGCACAAAACTGAAGCTCATTAAAATGCCAAAGATGAGAATGATTGCCAAGTTGAGCATTCTGTCACAAGAACGGACTAATGCTTCCTATAAAAGTAACTAAAAGGTCACAGAATTTTTCTCTGCCCACCTCACTTTTCCAGCTAAACTCTTAAGCTTTATATTAAAATGGCTTTCATCTTCCATGGCACAGAAGAGTTGTTGGCTGCTGGCATCAAATCTGCTAAAATCAACAATAGGGTAATTACCTGCACACTTCCAAGTGCTTTCAAGATACATGCCGGTTGGGATTTTCTTAACTTAGAAATGTGTGCTTTATGCTGGTTGGTGGTCTAGGGCTATCAATAGCCTGGGCTAAAAAGCATTTTTACATCTGGCCCAAAGCATTCTTTTATACAGGGATCATTTGAATTGTACCTCATCTACTTTCAATAAAGCATTTGACTCAGTCTACGCTATTCTCATATCACATTGCTGGTTTGTGACACTACTTTAATGTACATTTACATGGAAAGCACTCAGCAGAGCGCTTGACACATGATAAGTGTCAGCTATTATTATATGAATAGTTCCATTCAAAGATTCTTTTTAAAATATGTAAATAAGTATGTGAGGATAAGTGGGTGACTATTCTTTAATTTTCCTGTTATTCTAGATGAAAACGGGGAAAAATTTTAGTACACTCAGAATTTTCAGAATATTTCTTTAAACTACATTCTTAAAAAAAAATGTACAGATGAAAATTTAATGATAAAAATTATACAGATGAGAGTTCCTTCCGAGGCTATCAAAAACAGGTTTTATAAGCAATTTTTCCTTGGTTCAGCTTTAAAAAAATAAAAAAAAGGTGGAAGAAAAGAAAGACCAAGATCTTGTGAAACCGGATCTAACGTGAGACCTGGATACAGAGAATTTAATAAATTATGCATTTGCTAGGGGTTTACAGGGAAAAAAGAGAGACCCACTCATAAGACCAAGTTCCAAATATTTCACAATAAAATAACGAATTACATATTAACAGCACTGTAATTACTCCTTTTGTTTGGTTTCTTTGTAATTACTTTTAATAAATTACTCTGCCTTCCCCCATCACTCAAGTTAAGTTGTCATCCAAAGGCACAATCAGTACAACTCAGGACACAAAGCCACTCACAGATAGGGAGGGAGCAAGAAGAGAGGGTGGCTGGTGCCTCAAGAGCTCTGACTCATTAGAATCCATAAAGCTTTTCTATGGAGATCAAGTATCAATGAAGCTATTGTAAGAGATTACAGCTATATAAATGTAGGCTAGTTATGAATTCTCACAGGGCAAGAGTACTTTCGAAAAATGGCAAGGGCACCAATGCCTGGGAAACCACTCAACACAAATGCTGCCTGAGTTGCACAACAGCGGCTGCCCATGGGATAGTTCCTGTAAGGTGACGGGGACCCTTGGTTCGGCACTCCCTAAATTCACAGTGTGTCATTTTACCAAGCTTTGCAGTCTGACGGCTCAGGAGTCAAGCCCAACACAGTCCCCAGCTGCAGTTTTGGGTCCAAGAAAGAGCCAGATAATTTTTATTAGTCTTAAATACTGTTTTCCAGAAATCGTAAACCAAATACAAAACACACCTTTGCCACAAAGACAAACAACAGTAAATCACTTTGTTAAATAGTTTAAAATTTGTACCTAAATCACTTTGTTAAATAGTTTAAAATTTGTACCTACCTTTATCATATTGAATATTTCAATATTAGAATTGTGATAAAAGCATTCTCCTAGAATGTATAAAATATTTAAAGGAGAGAGAAATGTGGCAAAATGCACAAAGTTGGGCTTTAGACATAATTTTAATAATCTGTGAACTATTATCCACACTAAGATTATTATTGATCTCAGTTCAGAATCAAGTGTGTGAAAAGAGCAAATAAAAAAAGTTGAGTGAAAATGCTTTCAGAATTTAGGAAGGATATTAGCACAAAGAAAATAGTTCCAGCATATTTTTTCTGAAAGACTCAGAAAACAGAATGTATCATTTGGCTCCAACTAAAATGGCTGCTAAATACTACAAAGCCCACTTTTTTCAGAACTATCTTTCTAGATTTTTACGTTTCACCTGCTATATCAAGGAAAACTTCACCAAATTTTAAACAATTTTATACTCAAGAGAACGGTTTTTCATATTCTGGCAGAAAATAATAATTAAGGTCAGCTTTAAGGGTGCTTTTGCTGGAAACCACTTGCACCTAGTGCTCCTTATGACTAACCGAAACAGAGGCCAGACAACCTCACCTGCACCAAGACCACTAATTTTGAAACAAACACGTAAAGGAACACTTATTAATAACACAGCTGAATTGTTAATGTTTTGAAAATATACCAGTGAATACTTCTGACATCATCATCATATATACTTATCGATGACCAGAAATGAGTATTTTAAAATTTGTTCTCCATATATTATTAGATACATATAAAGTAGAAAGAGTGCTTCTTCTGAATCTGAAAATTGGGATTTTTCTTCCTCTAAAAGAATCTACGCCATTCATATATTTTCCTCAGATATATGATTTCAGAAAATATTAATCTACAGTATATCCCTAGTCCTCAGAATACTGATAAAACAATAAAAACTTTATATTGCTTGAAATGCACATATTTATAGAAAATATTATTCCTTAATCTTTGAATGTGATGGATAATTTGTATTTCTCTTTGATTAAAAAGCAAAAAAATTGTGTGTTCTTCCAAAACCAACAGCCATTTAGTAAAATCTATTAACATTATTTTAAAAAACACACATTATACAACTTACTGTTGCAATCCTCATTGTTTAACCAGCCTTTGCGAACAGGCTGATCCAGTCATCCTAATTGTTCTTTGTGTAGTTGTTCATGTTCCCCTTGCCTTTCTGTTGCACCGATTGTTCAAACTAAATAAAAGGAACTTGAAATAATGAAAAAGAATGAATCTCAGAATATAAAGAGAAAGTACCTGAGAACCAGAAGAGGTGAGTCTTGTCATTTAAAATGAAGGGGAAAAAAAGTATCAGAAAATGAGCTATAGCAGTGGAAAAGGGCTAAAATACGAAAATAAAAGGGAAATAAACATCACAGAAAATAGAAAATACATGAGAATGCTGTATCTTCAGAAAGATATGAAAATCTGTTAAACATCATTGAAAGACAAGAGAGCTATCGGGTGGGTGGGTGGGAATGACACAAGACAACACAACACGACAGGCCAGAAAAGGCCAGGAGAGCATTTTAAATCACTCCTCTGGGTGGTACCTCTCACTTGCCCAGTTTACTTTATTTCATTATTCGTTATTTTAACCCACAGCTGAGCACAGGGTAAGTTTGTTTTGCTTCCCCTTCTGAGTTCACTGAAAAACTCAACTAGTACAGTATTTCAAGTTACATCAGGCTGTGCCTACCACTTAGCTCCTTCGGGATCTCCTTTAAGGGCAAATACCAGTATCTTCTGTAAGATTACATTCTTCACGTGTAATTGCTCATCCAATGCCTGTTCCAGACCCTGGCCTTGCACCACTGCTTTGTTTTCCTTCTTCAGGCACAAGCCTGTTTTCCACAAGTCAGTAAAAATCAGAGGAAAAATATTACCCTAGCAGAGTTAAATACAGACTAGTTAACCAAGTTCATTCAGCTAGGCTGAATCCTGCCTGAGAACTGAAGATGCAGAGACTGGGGGATGAAGGATAGGATAGCATGAAGGGAAACAGGGTAAAGACACAAAGCAGGCAATTAAAGGAAACAGCTAGATTTAAAATGTACACCTATCAGAAATAACTCAAACCCAGTCTCTTATCTTACAGCAATATAAAATGAATACCAGCAGAAAAGGTCAGTTTTAATGTTGTACAAAAATACAGTGGATGCACAAAAAAGGCAAAACTGACTAATCTGCTACTATTTGTGGCAGACATTTAAAAAACATATTAAATGGAACAGTAAGTTAATTACCTAGATACCTACTAATAACAGCTTCAAATCCTAACAAAAGGTTAAGACATAACCTCGGTCTGAATACTTATTCCCACATAAAATTCAATCTGTATTTTGGAATAGACACTTGGGGCAATCAGGTGATGCGCCTTGGCTACCAGCTGCAGGATAGCTTCTGCGCCTTTCGGAACTTGTTTCAATGCTCTTGGTCGCTGATCACACTCCCTTTCAACTTTGCCCTTGAAAATATTGCATGCTTTGCCTCAGTGAGCTCCAAACCCTCTCCTAGGCATGGCGGAGGCAAACAGTAGGCAAGGGGCTTGGCTGCTGCACAGAGTCAGGAGGGAAGACTAGAGACATTGGTAATTATCAATATTCTCTTAAAATTCCCATCTTCTGGCCCTCCCCACCGCCACCCTCAAAGCTGGTTAGCTTTAAGCTTCATTCCTTGAAAGGAAGTTCATTTCAGCATGTTGGTCCCAACCTACTTCATTTTCATATCCTCTTTAAGACTGCTGCCCACATTTTCACAAAAAGAAAAGGCAAATGTGTGTCCTCCTCATAAGCTTTAACACAACAGTCTCTCAAGGAAAAGGCTCAAGGAAGGGCTCCCTTTTGCTTGGGAAGTAAAATCCTCAGTCCCCCACCCATCTCTTCTCAGACTCAGAAGGCAGTGATCAGACCATGGGTGTCACAATCATGGTTACTTCAAGTTCAGATTTCGGTAGTGATGGTACCTAGTAATCCACAAAGATGACAGCTTCCTCTTCTTTAATGCATGATACGCTGTGTGCTTGGATAATCTTATTTTCAGTTTAAAAAATAGCTAGAAAATATTTTAAATACTAAGCAAGCCATAATTCTTTTTCCTTTTTTGGACATTTTATGATCTCCTTCATCACCTCACAAACATTTTTAAAAACACCTAGACCATAAAAGTTAAACAAACACAACCTACCATAACATGCTGAGGTACGGTCAGAAAACTCAAATCTGTTCAAACTGACTTCTTCTATTACTACTGTTTAACCAAAGTGACATATTTGACTTTTTTTTTAAACAGGGAAAAGCAGGGGTACTACTTTCCACATACGGAACGTCTAGCTACAAATGGCTATACTCCTAGCCAGTTTCTTTTCCAATTCTCTTAGAAGCCGCCCTTGGTATCCTTAAATGCACTCTGGAACTTTGGTATCACCTCCATTATAATGTGCTTTGTGCACATTCTCGGACGCTGCAATGCCCATACTAAGGCAACACATCACACAAGTTGGCAGCAATGCTATCAGCAAGAATTTGGCTTCAGAAACAGGAGTGATTCATCATACATTCTAGCAGCAGAAAAACAACACACCGCTATTTTAATCCCTTGGTGCTATCAAGAATCAAAAAACAGTAAAGTAATTTTTAAAGCAACAAAAATCTTATCTGCTGTAACACTGTAAAAACACTAAGAGTTTTCAATAAGTTATTTAGAAAACATCAGACTACTTACCTTATTTCACAATATTACAATGACACATCAAGTTTTAACTTAAGACAATTTCAGGAGAAAATAGGTAGTCCAAACTTCTGCAAAGTAACACACTGAAACTCTAAATTGCAGAAAACAAATTTCTCAGTTGTTCTATACAGTAGATAAAATCCCTCCTAGCATTTCAAAGTAATCTACTTTTTTCAGCTTCTCCATTTTTGAGATTAAAGTCTAAATGAGTGAGTATGCTATTGTATCTGTCACAACCAAACAAAGATACCCGATACCGGGTGATTTATTCAGAAGCTCCCCTTTTTTAGGGGTGTATTAACATCACCATAATAAATACTACTGGCCTAATATGATAATGGAACCCACTTACATCCTACAGCTCTACTTACTGATCATGAAACAAATCTCGACCCCAGGTCACTATTACTGCCTAAGAACATAGTATGTTGATAATCATTAGGATTGCCAGCCAATATTTCTATAGAACTATCCACGTAAATTTACGATTTGCTGTATATCTAATTAAAACTTTTTAAAGAATGCTACTCTACAGCTGTGACCAAGTCTTCAGGGGCAGACAGGGAGATTTTTCAAGAACTCCACCCAGTGCTCTTTTTCGGGGTCCCCTACCTTTTCAAACACTTCTTCTGTCCCCTTTCGTTTCCGTTTTCGGGGTCTCCGGTTCACTCGATTCCACTTCGCGACCTGAAGTTCAAAAACCACACCGCATTTTAAAAAGGACCACAGGTCCTAAGGGCCACCCTCGGCGTGAGAGGCGCTCGACGGCCTCGCGACGCAACCTTTCTGGCTTCACCTGGAGAAGCCACAGGCGCCAGTCCGGGCTCGCGAGGCCGCCTCGGTGCGCGGGGCTGGGGGGTGCGCGGGGCTGGGGGGTGCGCGGGGCTGGGGGGTGCGCGGGGCTGGGGGGTGCGCGGGGCTGCGGTGCGCCCAGGCTGTGACCTTTGCCTGGCCGCTCTCTCCCATCTTGGGTCCGGGTTGCCGCCCCCGCTCCAGTGCGCATCGGAACCCCCAAACCCGGGCCAGCTTACCCACCGCTGGCACGCGTTGGCGCCCACAGGTCGCCCGGGGCTCCGCAGATGGGATGGGGCGCGGGACCCACTGCCCCAGGAGGGAGGGGACCGCAAGAACAACGCCACTCGCGCTCACCTCTACGCCCACTTGCCGCACGAGCACGCACTCTGCCCCGGCCTGGCGCTCCGTCTGCAGCGGCTGCGGGGGAAGGGGACAGTCAAGTTTATCCCGGGAGCCGCCCCAGCCCCCTCCCTCTCGTCCCACCACCTCTGCGCGCTGACCCTGTACCTCGCCTGCCGTAGGTGAGGGTGGGAGTTGGGGCGCTGGGGCCAGCGCCCGGGGCCCGACGCCCGGCCGACCCCGCCGAGAGCAACCAGCACTCGGGGCCCGCAACACCTAAGGCGCAGCGCGGGCAGCGGGCGGCGCGGGGCCGAGGCGGCGGCGCGGGCGGCGGGCGGGCGCTAGGCGGGGCGGGGCCTGCCTTAAAGGTATAGGCGCCGCGCTCGCCGCAGGTCGCCCCCGCCCCCGCCAGCGCGCCCGCGATTTTATTGTTCTCTTTGCGAACATCTTTCCTCCTCTCCCGGGTCCAGCCCGCGCCCGCGCTCCAATAAGCGGACCGACCCCGGCGCGCACGCCTTACCTTTTTAGCCCCCACCTCCGCAAGCCCCTGGGTACCCGCGAAAGCGCTTCTTGGTCGCCTTGGGAGCTGAAGTGTTGCTCGCCCGCAAGCAAAAGGGTTTTTAGCCCGAAAAGCCACCTCACCTCCGCGGCCAGCCTGAACTCGTTTCTCGGGTCAGAAACCTAGGTGTCCAGATAGCCTTCGCGGAGGGAAAAGAACTTTCCTAATGGAGTTTTCTCTGGGAGCAGATGAAATGTTTAAGTTGATGTTTCTCAATGGCCCCTCGGGGCTCCTGGGCGGTGGCAGGTGACCTCTTTGGGGTAGAAGCCGGGAGCGCGTATGGGGCGAGCCCCGCGCTCTGCCCGCATGTCGCGGGAGCGAATGCGCTCTGGCTAAGCACAGCCGGCGCCGGACTCGGCCGGCCGTGGTCCCCTCAGAGCGACTGGGGAGAATTTAAAAGGTGGGCAATGTCTTCATAATTAGGGGGAAAGTTTCCAATTAGTTTATTAAAGTGTGTGATGCCCCAAGGTTTTCTGCCGACTCCCAAAAGGCTTTCCTTCCCATCCGCATCAGAAATTGGCTGAAACAGATTATTCGGGCGTGAGCGCTTAAGAAGGAGTCGGGTCGCACTCGTGTTTGCTGATCTTGACCACCCTTTAACTTTATCACATTTCTTTAAAGAAAATCTGCTTTGCCCTCTCTTTATTGCTACTCCATCCTTCTTTCAAGATCAAAAGCTTTAGATCAAAGCCAAGATCAAACTCACTACTTTAAATAGAAGCAACTTTGCCATGGAGTATTTTACACAAAGAGGAGCTTCTTAATGGAGACATCACAATGGAAAACTTTATTTTATCCCTTCATCCTATATTCACAACAGAGCTACTTAAAATTGCATTGATGATGCACTTCTATTTCCTAAAATAAACAAAAGGTCTGCTCAAATTGGGAATTCTTAATGTTTCCAGGAATACAAAACTATAGAGTTAGACATATTAACCATTTTGTATCCTTATTAGCTAAGTGCTACAAGATGCATTCTCCTTTGCTAAGGATTTTTCAATGTTATAAGATGTTCTTATATATAATGTACAACTATCATATACAATTTTTCTACGGTAAAAGAAATGCATAAAAATAGTTACCGACTTACAAATATCTAGTGGACACACACATAAGCAGGTAAAACTGACATATGATGAACTGGATTATGTAACTGAAGAGCCACTTAATTTCAAATGGAAATAAAACAACTATTTCAGCTTCCATGTTACTAATAACCGAAGGAAATTTAACTTTGGGTGGTGAACACAGAATGCAATATGCATATGATGTTATTGAGTTGAACACTTTTTCAAGTGTTCAACTATATGATTTTATTAACCAATGTCACCTCGATAATTTTAATAATAAAAAAGCAGTTTCAGATTCAATAGAAATCTATTACAAGCTGACATATCCTTTTATCCACTAGAATTGTTTTCCCTGAAACTTCACCATCCCTAAGAACTCTGAAACAAACAGTTCAATATCGATGTACTAAAACAGTGGCCTGCCTAAATGGACCTTCCTTAAGTGTCCTCTTTGTTGATTTAGCAACAATTTTAAAACATGTAGTCTTTAAAGAAAGAAAGAAAGAAACAAACAAACAAAAACAAATAAATTCCAAAAATCCAGTAGCAGGAATAAAGATAACTGTTGCAAATTAAATCTTAGATTTCTACAAAAATTTGTTGTTACAGCTGAGTAGTTAGTACTTAAAGGCGTTCCTCGCCCCTTATAATTCTCACCTGGTTGCAGACACACACACACACACACACACACACACACACACACACACACACACACACACACACTTTCTCTCTCTCTCTCTCTCTCTCTCTCTCTCTCTCTCTCTCTCTCTCTCTCTCTCTCTCTCTCTCTAGCTTGTTCCTCATTCTATAAATCCCACTGAGCCACTGGAAAGATCTTGGGAATTGAGACCTGGGAACACTTTCTTGCTGCCATTGACAGACTCCTTTTTTCCTAGCACCCAACCCATGAGAACCTAACCGTTTCTGGCATAAGCTGAGGCAAGGAAACATCCCATTGTCACTCTGCTCTTCTAGTACTTGGAGTGGGGAGGGGAAGCTGTGGTCCATTCTAAGTGCCTCCTAACTTGTCTCCTTTATACTCTTGCCTCCCCAACCCCACTCCCACAATCCATCCTCTACAGAGAAACCAGAACAATATTTGTAAAGGTAGTTCAAATATCACTTTGCTTTACTGAGAATGTGTTTCCTTCTCTTATTTGCCTAGTAGGCTCCTAGTTCTCTAGGTCTGGGCTTAAACAACACTTTCTTTACTCACTGATCCAAATTATGTCACCCCACTATGCTTTCTAATAGCATCCTGTTTACTTCCTATAAAATGCTTATCTTTTATAGCTATTTAACATTTTTATTTTTAATGAAGAGACTTTAGCTTTTACCGAAGTTAAAAAAAATTTGCACTGAAGGCAGAGTTCTGATATGCCAACATAACACAGTTTCCTTTACTAGTAACATCTTGGATTCCTGTGGAGCATTTGTTACAACTTATGAACCAATATTTAATACATTATTATTAATCAAAATCCACAGTTTACATGAGGGTTCACTCTTTGTGTTGTACACTTCTCATAGCTTTTTTTTTTAATTAATTTTTTGAATGTCTATTTTCCTGACTGGACTTTAAGATCCAGGAAGAAAGAGATTCTGTCTTTTGTTCTTGATTTTTGTCCAATCACTAAAAATACTACCTGGCACGTAGTAAATGCTCAATAAATGTTAAGTAACTAAATATAAAGGAAAAGAAACAAAGGACTGAATGAAAGGCATGTAAAATTTCAAGGAGGGGAGTCTTAAGATGAAGAACTTTCTAATTAACTCTGTTAGTTTCTCCACTAAAAAGTCTTAATTAATAAAGAGCATAAAATTGTGCAATTTTTGAAAGAGACCATAGGACATCAGTTATTGCCAGCATACTTCTCAAATGACATTTTTTTAGAAAAAAAAAAGGAAGTAAGAAATAAAGATTCCTAATTCCCTCATATACTAATCACTAAAATTATATTCCAAATTTGTGTTAGGAGCTGAAAGTAACCCAGAATAAAAATTTAACATATTGCATAACACTGGAAAAATATTCTTGTTGTACTCAATATAACCTCAATATATTTCTTCTTTTTGTCTACCTGAATCTCCCTTTCTTCAGGGGCTGACCCTAGTGAAGATAGGATGTGGAGAAACTGGAGGAATGTGACTTTTTAAAAACTGGAATTCTGTAGTCAAGGATGGATACTCTAATAACTACCTTTGAGAATGTGGTGAAAGCACTTTAAAGCTATCTTTCAAAAACAGATGTTTTCTATTTGAATTATGTCTATAAAAATGCTTTGTCCAGTAGAGATGTAAGTTTTGAAAGGAAGCTGTTCTAAGAAACTTTCTTGTCAAAGCAGTTTGTAATAGCTGAAAACAATTTCAGAGGCTGAGAAAAATGCCATTGCTCTAAAATAAAAGCATTACTTAACCTAGTGGCTTGAAATTACTTTCAGAGGGAAAACTTTTTTCTGTTTTCTTCCATTTGTTTTAGAGAAGAAATGACTTCTTTCACTGGAAAATGATAGTGATGCCAATTTCATGTTGTTCATATGGATGTGTGCTTCTGCCTCATGATGAGGTACAATAGACAGAATGAACAGCAGCAGCCTACCTTTCTAGTCAACCAGAAGGCCAGAAGGGCAGACAAGGGGAGCCCTTTAATTAGACCAAACTACATCAGATGGCAAAGGACACGCCCTTGGGCACTGTCCACTCTAAGAAGTCAAAAGATCTTTTAATACCAAACAAGGTAGAGAGCTCTTGAAGCCTTGGCTGGCTCCAGAAGGTCTCTACAGCCAAAATATATTTGGGGTGAATTACAAAGTAAGAGTCTACACAGGTCTGGAAATAAACTCAAGGTTAATTTAAGTTGCAAATAATAACATGTAAAGATTAGGGGCAAAGTTATCAAACATTAGTGTCTTTAAATTTTGCTCTATCATTTTTTTAAATGTAACGTTCCTTTATGCTATCTTTTTAGTTGATTTTAGAAAAATTGTGTATAATTTATATTACTGCCCATGTTGCTTCTGTGTTAGAATGAAAACCTAATTTCTTTCTGAAGAGGATTTTGGCCCTGTTAAATGGACCTCCTAGTGGAAGTCCTTATAAAACATTGTTTTCTAAAAAGGAAATCCATCCCACTCTTGCTCTGCATTGACCTGGCTAACTGAACCTCTTTCTCTCAGTAACCATAACCCTGAGCTCACTTTTGGCTTATACAGAGCTTGTCCAAGGGAGCATGCTCAGTTCTTTAATATCTTGACTGCCCCCCAACCCTTAGAACCTGATGAAACATTAGCTGTCAGCTATTAGCCCCCTACAGAAAACACAGCTACATCACATGCTGTCCCCCCATCATTCCTCTCACACATCAGTTGTCAGGAGGTTCACAGGTTTTTCTGATGCCCAAACTCCTACCTGAGATCCACCCTGATCAGGGCAGACCACGATACAGCTGGCGCTGCACTGCGTCTTACTGGTGCTCTATGAAATTCCTTTTAATGCATTACGTTCTAGTAAGGAGTCATCAACCTTTATAGCAGAGCCTTATAAGAAACGGCCCCATAAAATCCATCACAACGTTTACTGTAAGGATGGTTTTAGAGGGTTGTTTATTACATTAAATAGTAGTTTTCTGTGATGACATACAGGAAAAACTTCTCCCTGGTATCAACATCAGCAATAGTTGGACTTAGGCAACTGGTTTGTTTTACCTCTTGGACCCTGCGATTGTTCCCTTTTCCCTCTTCTAGAAAGCTCTGTTACCCTACTTTAAGCCAAGCATAGGAACTTTAGGGGGTGCATATCACATGCTAATTTAATTCCTGCCCCCAACTTATTTCCTACCATTATTTTTAGGTTGCTTCATTTTTCTTACTTTATTTTTGATTATGCTGTATTTTGCTTTGGGAGCTGCCATAAGTCCATTTTGGACAAAGAGGAGTATGAATAAATAAAATATACTAGGTTTATTTTTTCTTTCTTAAATTTTCTTTTTCTTTTTTTAGGGGTAGAGAGTCTAGAAAAATTTTCTGGTTCTAATAAGTCTCTCCATTAACAACATTTAGAGGTGAAGTGTAGAAGGTAAGGACGTATGATTATACCCTACTTATAAAATTCAAGAACAAGAACTATTTAAAAAATATAATACTATACAAAAATGTTAACCAAGTATTTTATCTCTTTTTGATATCAAAACCAGAGAACATGGGCTTAGATTGCAGGAAGAGGAATGTAAATTGGACATATAAATGGGTTATTCACTTAACATACTGAGTGCCTTCTGCAAAACAGAGCACTTGACTTTGTCAACACGAAGATGAATAAGCCACCATCCCTGTCCTTAGGAGACTCGTTTGACCAGGCGGTATCGGGGCACAGTATAAGGAGCACACAGACAGCCTGTCTGGGTTTGAATCCAGGCTCTGCCATATATTCGCTTTCTGAGCCTCCTTTCTCATAGAGTTGAGAAGATCAAATGACACATTTGATATTCTTACAAGAGGAGGCAGTTGTTATTTATCAAATTCGAGACCACTGGAACTAAGAAGCAAACAATATCATAGAATATGAAGGGAAGTGACCTAAAGTCAAAAAAAGTACTTAAGTACTACATATATCTGAGACTATGGAACCTCAGAACCAGAGTGGCCAATTTTGTACAGGACTGAACAGTTTACAAAGCATTTCCACATACAAACTGTTCTATTTATGTCTCACATGGTTGCATCTTCAGGATGAAGAAACCAAGTCTCAGGAAATTTTAATACCTTTAGGACTTCATATTGTCACTTACATGTCCTGGCTGAAAACATAGTGCTCTTTCTACTCTAGCGCCAGAGCTTAGGGAACATCTAGCATGACCATCTTGCTTTTAAATACTTGCTTATTATGTAGATCGGCTCATCCTCAGATCAAAACACAGCCCATAAAATATAATCCCATACCACAAAAGTCTATTGAAACAGCCATTTTAGAAAACAGATGTCAGTACATCCCCCTCAACACGCGTATGACTGCAGTTCTTTACAGGAGATTAACATTCGTGGACACTGTAAACTTAAAGGTGAAATATAAAATTACATAGGAGTGGCTGCAGATCAGAGATTCCTGCCTCTGCCTGCTTATTAGAATCACTGGGGGCACGGGGGGGGGGGGAGGGGGGGCGGGTTATAAATCCCAATGCCCAGGGGGCACTCCAGACCACTTAGAGTCTCATCTCTGAGAGTGGGATCCAGGCATCAGCCATTTTTTAAAACCCTCCCTCAACCCAACTCCCTACTCCCCAGGGATTCCATTTTGCAGCCAGTATTGAGAACTACTGGTTTAGATCATTTTAATGATGATCCATCTCTAAAAAGTTACTATGAAGAAATTTCAGATGTTTGGGAGACATCGAAATTTCAAGGTTACCACCACAAAGGACAGCCACCCCTTATGATCTATTACACTAAGTACCTTCGGGCAGATAGGAGACACAATGCTGGGTGGGCTGGGCTGTCAGGCTGACCCGGGACAGCATTTCTTATACCTTACACTTAGGTCTAAACTTGTTGGCAAGATTAGTTGAGCATGTGTGTGTGCACTTAAAAAGAAGTAGAAGATGTCAACACCACCCAAAAAGGAGGTAAGAATGAACGGATATTTGACTTTTTAGAGTTTTTTCCAGGTTCACGGTTAATAGGATTCTGGGTCCTGAGTGAAAAGAGCATAGATCCTTGTCTTCAGGGAACCTAAATTTAGTGCTGACCTGGAAGGCTGTATACATGAGGTAGTACTGCCCACTTATCCCCTGCAAACAATGTTCTGATTATGTCGATGTCTGCCACTAATTCCCTGGAAACAAACATTTGCATTTGGAAGATTGATGGCTAGGATTAGGGGACAGTGTGTACCAATGCAAAAGACCCTTTGCTGCGTATAAAAGCTACTGTTGCAAACAGGAAGCAACCCAGGTTGAACGTCCTTTGAGTCTTGGGTACCGTGTTCTCACCAAATGGGCCTCCTTGTTTAGAAAAGACACACTACATTGATGCTATAGGAAAACTACTCTAGAAATACCTTACAAAAGGTATTACTAATTAACTAGAAGCACAAACATATATGTTGACATTTCATGAGCTTGAAAAGCAAACATGTATGTCTGGGTCCCTTCAGTTATTCTGTAAAATGCAATGGGTATGGTATCTGTGAGTCTATGCACATGGAGAACCTGTGCCGTTGAAGGAGGTTAGGCATCAAGAGTCTGTGACCGCTGGCATGTCTAGTTTTCTTTTTCCAGAATGTCTATTTTTAAAAACTCTGGCACTCAGACTGGATGGCCCGTTATCTGGCCTCCCAAAGGTACACAATTTAGCCACAATCTGCAAGTAAGAAGAATGGGTCTGAATCATCCTACCTCTACTCAGAAGTAAGATCACACACACACATACAGAATAATAAAAGTAAAATCTATCACAGTTAGGGGTGAGGTGGCTGTCCCAAATATAAATGATATATGAGTGAGCTATTTTCCAGAATGTTTGTTCACCAAACATTTAGATCCATATGAGGTATTTCAGGAAAACAATGGGAAGGGCCAGAATGGATTGGCTGTTAATCTCTTTACCTTTTGTAGATGTTTCCCCCAGCAGCGGATTAAATCTGTGTTTGAGGCTACCCAGGCCCAGCTGTCTCTAAACTAGAACAGCTCCCTCCCACACACTTCTCTGTCCCCCCCATTCTTCCTTCCCTCCCTCTCACTCTTTCTCCATCCCCATCCCTCCCCCACTCTGTGAAAAAGGATCTGTCCTCCTTCCCTTTGCTTCCACCCCCCCTCCCCCACCCACATGTGTAGGTGGGAGAGTAGGAGCCGGGAATGTGAACTTGATCCAGCATTGATCAGCCAAGCAGCAAACTCTTATTGTTCTTTAGATACCAAACATAACTTCTTTCTACCAGGGATAAACCCAGCCATTCTGCACACCACACACTTTTGTGCTCAATAGTGTGAGAGATGGAAAAGAACCCAGAACATTAGTGCTTTCTTAGACCCAACATAAACACCTTCTAATATGCCAAATTTAAGAATCCCCCCAGTTAATTTAAATTCGTATTAACATTAGGTATATTAGCTTCTCTTAAACCTAACAATCTTCTAGTCCTTTCTGACTGTTTTTATAATTATGGACTTCAATTTGTAGTGTAAATACTGTGGTCTGTTTTAGTGTTACGTGCTATTTGAGTGTTTCTATTTCACCACCTTTCTCATTGAGGTTCCAGGGCATTGGAAATCACACTATTATATAACCAAATGTGCTGCTGTTGTTTTTAAGTGCTGTCCAATGAATGTGACTGACTTGGCTGCACAGAGCAATGTGTGATGAGAACTCAGACCTAGGCACTCTCTGTCCTTGCCACTTAGAAGCCATATGACCCCGAACATGTTACGCAACCTCTCTGTGCCTATGAAATGGAGATAATGCTGTCTGCTTCACAGAGCTGTGGTGAGGACGAAATGAGACGGCACCTGAAGCCAGAGGCACAACATACACCAGTAAATGCTCATTCCTTCCAAAACAAAAGCCCAAATGGTATTTTGAACCTAAGTAAACTTTTGAAGGTCTCAAATTATTGGGTTGTGACATCGTAATAAAAAGCCTCACGTGACCACCATGTAGACATGATGCTGTTGCATGGAGCCTGCAGAAATATGGCACACCTGAGGCATGTCCAACAAGTGCCTGTCTCCGCCCAAAGGACTGGTAGACACAAGGAAGCAGTTCTCTTTCATGTCTGCCTTATTATAGAGGAGACTACTCCCTTTCCGTTCCCATTCACTCAAATAAATAAGCCCACTATTGTTACAAAGAGATTATTAAATGAAATTTGACATTTCTACATTGCTCTCTGAAGGTACCAGCATGATTATGCGCTAGATGCAAACACACCAAAAATCCTAATAGTAGCTACATGCACTTAAAACCAATGTTACTTGATAAAATGATAGTTTTTCTTTTCATTCTAGATATTCTAATGCATAAAATAATTTACTCAGTATATTGGGGGGAAAGGAAGAAGAGGGAAGAATTAAATAAAAAATATAATTTAATAGAGTGATAAAACCTGTATGTTCTTGGATTGACACATTTACAGCTTAATTCACTAGAAGCATTTATAGTAAACCCAGACAGACATCCTTCAATTACAAAATCAATGTCATTGATGAAGAAATATAATTTGAGGAGAAGAGACCCACTGAGAACTCAGGAAAAGTTCACTTTGTAATAAATACAACCAAGAAGAGTCAGAGAGCAAATCTTCGCTTGGCCACACGGAATAATGAAAAGTGATGCATGCACAAGTCAGAAAAAAGGAAGAGAGTATAGAGAGAAAGGGAGACAGAACACTCGGAGAGAAGGAATGGAGACATGGGAGGCAACTTCTCCCCAGGGAAACGGACCACAGGGATGAAGGCGCTCTCTCCAGTCCAATCCCACTATCACCCGTTGCCCTGGAGTCTTAGTCCCCATTTCTAATGTACTGACTCTGGCTTCTCATCTATGCATTTTAATGCCAATAAAGTTGCTGAAATTAAAGAGGAATTGGATTGTGAAGCTTTTTGGCATAAATAAAGTCATATTGGAAAGTCAGGGCTAATAACAACCAGGATGCCCCTTAATGCTCTTAAGAAAAACCATCTGATCTATGTAGCCCTCAATGTGGTTTGAAATTTCTCTCGACCTATAAAGGAAAATATTTTTAGCATGTAGCACACTTTGTAACAGACATATAAATGCACTGAAAATACAATTTTAGAAAAGCATCTGGGTTTGATCATTTCTTGTTATACCTCACCCCCCAAATAGGTTCTACTTTCTCAATATAAAGAACATGGCACCAGTCTGCTGCAAGCTTTGCTGTGACCACTGTAGGGATTTCTCATAAACATTTCATTACTGGCTTGTTTTTATTTTTTAAAGCAGCAAATACTCTAATGATTTAAATATAAAAGCAGCATAAAAAATGAGGTTCTCCTTCTGGACCATTTGGCCTCCATGTTTTCCCCTCCTTCAAACAGCAATCTAGAACTCACTGGGCTTTTTTTCCCCAAGGTCATTTAGGCAACAGACAAAAACAAGTACTTATTTTAATGTATCCAAATGGATCCTAGAAATAATAGTTGCCACTATTCAAGGTAAAAGTCACCTGCAGTTCTTATTGATTTGCAGGAATCTCAAGATGTTAACAACCCTAGAGAAATTTTTTTCATCTCCTGCTGGTCAGACAGGTTAATATCTGTGAATAATTGATTTGAATTACAAGCAGGCCTATTCTTCAATGATCAACCAGCATAAACACTCTTGCAGATTGATTATTACTTAAGATCTCACTCAATAATCTTTCAAATAGCAATTTTCCAGTGGGATAGAAAAGAAACACACAAACAGGGTTTCTTGTTAGTGTACATTTGTAAAAAAACAACTCTGGATGAACCAACCATATGAAAACTCTCCAATATCACTCCAAACTAAGGATAAGTTTTCAGTCTGAGGGCAATTCACTAGGTTCTCAGGGAGGGAAGGAAGACACTTAAAGGAAAAGTAAATCCAGACTTCTCTCCTCTCAGAGGTGCTCAGGCACACCTGCAGCTCAGGTCTCAGTGAAGTACCAGGCACAGCATGTAGTGACATGAGGTACAAAGCTGGTCTGGTCTTTACCCTGGCAAGCTCCCCTCACCCCACAAAGAGGCAGTGAGGACTCAGAGAAGGCAAGTGGGTCACCCATGGCCGCACAGCTTAGTGGTGTAGGGCTGCTTCCAAAGCTTCATCTACTGTATCAATTCCTCCTTCATCCAATACAACAGGGGTCCCCAACCCCCAGGCCACAGACTGGCATCCATCAGTGTGGCCTGTTAGGAATCAGGTCGCACAGCAGGAGGTGAGCAGCAGAACAACAAGCAAAGCTTCATCTGTGTTTGCAGGCACTCCCTAGCACAAGCTTCACCACCTCAGCTCCACCTCAGATCATCAGGCATTAGATTCTCATAGGAGCACTAGTCCCTGGAGCCAGAAAGGTTGAGGACTGCTGCAATATAGTATTAAGCTTGCAGAAAAATACTTCACTACACACTGCCTTGTGAAAACAGCAAAGCGGGTCTAACACAATTGACTCTACTCCACCCAGCCTCCACTCTTGCTCATTAACCTCAAAATAATGCAGCCTTGCATTTTATGCATCAAATTGTCTAGACTCCACTTAGAGCATGATGGTGGTGGTTATAACTATACAGGATCACTGAACTCCTAAAGGCCCAAGCCAGAGGACTGACCTGGAAAGATGGTGTCTTCTGCTGAGTGAGCTGAACACACTCATTACTGAGTGCCAATAAAGTGTGGACAATGGCCATGCAGAGATACATGTGTGACACTAATGCTGCCCTTTTTAAACACTCATGTGGACTTGGGCAGTTTGACAATCACTGACTGTTACCCTGAACTGTGACACACTTGCTGGCTGGCTGCCACCAGGCTGTGCCCCTGACACTCTCCTGCTCTGGATCAGCAGAGGGGACAAAAAGAGGGCAAAAGCCAGGGACTCTAGTTGGAGTTTGCTTTTGAAAGCAAACAAGAGGATATGGGAAACATCCTTGAAATGCATTAGAAGGTACATAGACAACTTTTTTGTTCAACCAATTGCTTTCTCTCCTTTACGGTTTTGGTGATCTGGTATTTATTATCTAATTTAGTTTCCATCTCAAGGGAGAAATAGCTGCATCTCTCCCAAGGTAAAGACCTACACTAATCTCTACACATGCTCACATTCATTCATACCAAAAAAATATACCAGCTATTTGATGCAATAAAGCCCAGTGTTTCCTATGCAAAATATTCATTCAGATACACAGGGCGACCATTTAGAAATACCTAAATGGAAGAAGGACATGTATTCTCATGACACATATTTATGAAAAGCCCTAGAAAGCGAGGTTCACATTACTGCATGCACAAAGCACTATTTTGTTCCTTAAAGAACAGTTTCAGGAAAAAGAGCAGTCATTGATTAGATTAAGAATCATCACTGCTTTGGGCTCTCTGCTGTATTCATTTATTATCTCTTCATAGGGCTTATAAAAACTAAGGCAAGGATGGGACGAAGCTGATTTGGAATAAAAAGAAACTTGCTAAAAACATAAAATGCCTTAGTTGGATGTACTGAAGACTGAGGGTCCTGGATAAGAGCCCCAGCTCTGCTGCTAACTAGGGCAGTGACCTTGAGCAGATGAGTCCACCCCACCCTGGGGTGCAGCTCCCCGACTGCTGAAGGGATGAATTCTTCTCTAAAACTCACTCCTACCTAGGATTCTAAAGCAGATTGAAAGTCGTGAAACACCAGAAAAGACTAATATTTAACTATAAAGCAATACAGGCCATGTCCAAGAAACATCTACTACACAGATATTAAATACATTGTATGCCTATTTTGTACGACATAATGGCTCTCCATAAAAAAGCAGCCCTGTGTTTTAAAAGCAGCCAAGTGTCCCTAATAGCTTTCCTTGTCAACAGGGGTTCGGGGGCAGATGTGGCAAAAGTCTCCAAGAGCATCACGGAGGGCCACGGTTGGAGCCACTGCCCAAAGCCTGGAGTGCAGATCTCACCACCAGCAGCTGTGCAATGTGTGCCTGCACCCATGTGCATAGCTCACTGCACTGCTGGGTCCCAGGGTGCCATCCCCCCTCAGCGTGGCAAGAGTATAATGCAGATAGAGAGCAATCTGCCTTTGATGAAGAGTCTACCAGTGTATGTCTTCAGCCTAATAAAAGAGAGAATGGGGGCGGCTCCTCTTAAAAAGTAGAATGAGATGTTTTTTTACTGACACAAAGTTTACAGTCCAAAGCTGACATCTGTGTCCTAATTCTTTGAGTTTATGTTACTCCTTCTTTCTGAAGATCTCTCTACAAAATAGATAAAGCACTGTTCCAGCAAGAGCTTATTAAACAGTATCACTCTTCACAAGAGCTACAATGTCCTTACTTAAAGGACACTCTCTGTGGCTGCATAGTATATATGAACCTGAAAAACAGGTAATGCCCATATGTCTGAAAGTGTCCCTCCGAACTTTGCACCTTGAGGACAATCACACTGGCTTCCTTGCACAATGAGCTGGCTGGCTTGTGACCGAGTGGGGTGCAGCCAGGTCCCTACCCTGCAAGCACGTTGTCTTCTAATGCACCCAGTCTCTGGCTCTGCCGAGCATGGCAAATACAGGAAGCTGACCTCTACATCTCCTCCCAGGTCCCAACTCCAGGCAGAGGCCCCTTGTGCACGCCTTGAACAGAGGTTGGTTTGTAGATGTCCCCATGGACCATGAGCTCATGGGCAGGGCTTTGTATGCCCACTGCCCAGCACAACTCTTACCATATTGGTTGAACCTATAAACTAAACCACCAAGCCAAATATTTGGTTTTCTCAGGAAGAATATAAAATTGAGGGACTCTAGAGTTTAAATTATACTCAGAAAAGGAGGAAACTTCTTTTGACAGGATATTGGTCCCAGCTCTACTTATGGAGAACCATCTTCAGCAGGTATGGGCCAAGTCCAGGATCTGTTATTTTAAACAGGTTTCTGGATGATTCTGATAACCAGATCTTGCCATAACTGGGCTAGGTGGCCCTGAGGCCTCTAACCCAAGCCTGCAAAGCCATGCTTCTGGGAAGTGCCCAGCCTTATCTCTTTATTTAAACCCATGTTTGCATAGGCCACTACCAACTGTCTCCATCGAATGGACTGAGCCAAAAAGACATTTCAAAGCTGTGGTTCCTGCTTCCTTTTCCTTCTTTCCCACAGGGCAGAACAAGTTCATCCTTAGTCCACCAAGCAAACAATGGATTTCTCTCCACAGTTACAAAGAAAATCTTCAAGGAAGAGGAAACACTTTTCATTTTCATTATTCTTTTGGAGTCTCATCTTAACTACTGTGAATAAAGTTCAAATTCTTTCTGAAATCAGGTTTTGGAAGGAAGAGAAAAGAAGGACACAGAGTTTTCATGTGGGGCACCAAAGGAAAATGTCTCCTGTTTCAACATGGTGCCTTATGCTGTGAAGAAGCCAATACATTTGGACAGTGTTAAACAAAATGCCCCTAATAATACACAATGCCCAGGACAGATTTCAGTAACCTACTTCTCTCTGGAAAGATGGACCATGAACAAAAATGACAGCAAAATTATTAGGAGCCCAAAAGCACAGCACATTATGACAACTGCTTTTATCGACATAAAAACAAACAAACAAAAAACAAACAAACAAACAAAAAACACCAAGAATCTCGAAGCACATAAAATTTAAAAATAAAATTTCTCTGGAATTTTGCAAAGTAGTCTCAATTTTCTTGAATGATCATTAAATGTACAATCCTGATGGATACCACTGAGACTGAGCATCCTAATGGGCTTTAGAACTATGTTGGTGATACTAAATAATGTATACTAAAAAGAAGTCTACAAGTTATTCCCCTATTAAACCACCTGGATTTCTCAGTGCTAAGAGTTCCAATGACAGAAAGTCTCTTACATCAAGTTTTCTCAATTTTGTGACTACAGCATTTTCCCTACAAGAGTTAAAAGTTTTCCATCATTTGCTTGTGTGGCCTTTGGCAACTTGCAGGTGTTGGCTTGGAAAGAAGTGACATTTTCCAAGATGGCACAATAACCTGCTGTTCTAAATTCTGGGATTCAGGAGCAAGTCTGGGAGCTTGAGTGGATTTCTGTCTATTTTCAGGGCACTATAGTGGTCGGCTGTTACCTGCCGTCTCTACCCTTGTTGCTGCCACTGCTGCCTATGATTTTGCCATTTGATGGCTGCTGAGCATTTTCCCCAAAGAGTAGTAGGAGGACCCACAGAAGGGCTGTGAGAGTCCTGGGTGTCTTTGAGCTACTTGTTAGTACCTTGGGAAACAGGTCGCCTTGGAATGAAAATTAAGACCCAAAGTGAAGCTAATTTGTTCCTGCCCTTCTGAGTGCCCACTGTGAACCAGCTCCCCCATAGATGGATTACGATCATCTGTGCAGTCACAGAAGATTGAAGGGTGTCTATGGATTGGTCAGCACTGTCTTTCTCCGTATATTGACAAAATAATGCCCATTAGGTGAGGGATTTTAAAGCATTATGCATTCAGGCTTTAATTCAACTCATAGCTTTACAGCAGCATCATTCAGTAGGAATCTATGCAAGCCGTATTTATCATTTAAAATTTTCTAGCTGCTATATTGAAAAAGTAAAACGTAGCAACTAAAATTAATTTGAATAACAACTGATTTTATTGGGTATATATACATTGGGTTATGAAGTATCTAAAATATTATTTTGACATGTGAGCAATATTTAAAAAATGATTAATGAGATACTTTACCTTCTTTTTTTGGTACTGATGTGTTTTCACAGTCCAAAATTTGGATGCTGAATTTTAATCAGAAATGCTTGGTCTGTATTCTGATTTAACAAAATTTATGCTGAAAAAGTAGATTCATTCATTCACATACCTAAGTTACTCCAAATAATAACTGGATTATTAGATTTTAAATTTAAATTTAGATTATTTAAATTAAAAAATTCAGCCCTCCAGGTGCACTAGATTATTTTTCAAGTGCTTAACAACAATATGTGGCTAGTATGTACTATATTGGACAGTGAGCCCCTGAGCATCTCTACCAAGTACACCACAGCAGGTAAGACAAGGATGAGACAGATAGAACCTTTGTTTCCAGGGGTGGGGGAGGGGACATATGAGACAAATACAAATAGCAACAACAAAAGACAAGTTATGATACTTGCTAAATGCAGAGAAAGGAAAGCGGTCCAAGGAAGAGAAAAGGGTATACACAAAGAAAGGCTAGCGGTAAAGCTCACCAATATTTGGAGACTGGTAATTATGGTAGGAGTAGTAGCAAATAAAGTTTAAAAAGGTAGCTTGGGGCAGTTCTGCTGGCCAAAGTTTGTTCTAAATGTATTGCTAATGGGGAAAGGTTTCCGGTTAGGATGGATCTCCGCTGTGCTTACAACAGGTTCACTTATACTGATGTGGATGATGATGGAAAGGGGGACAGTTTGGTGGCTAAAAGACCAATTAGCTACTGCACTAGCCCAAGCAAAATATAATAAAAAACTAGGGGAGGTGCTAGGAAAAGAAAGAAAATTTAAAAATTTATAAGTATGTACAAAAGGATATCAGGACCTGGCAATATGGGCAGGGAATCAAAGCAAGGGAGGAGTCAAGAGAGTTCTGTAGCAATGAAAATAAGGAAGTACAGAAAAAAAGGCTAGATAGGAAAATATATACTTCTTATATATTTGCATATAAAAGTTTTAAAAGAATATTGGAATATGTGTACATATGGGTTGGGGTGGTGGAGACCTTTGGGCAGAGATGAAAAGAAATCAAGATCTGTTTATAGAACTGTCAAATTAGCAGAATGGGAATCTTTCTTATAAATAACGTTTGCTATTCCAACAGCCAAGGTATGAGTAAATTAAATTATGGTGCCATTCATTAGAAAGCTATGTAGCTGTTAAAAATTATTGCTCTTGAATTATATCAAGGGATATGGAAAATGGCTTTTTTCCCCCCCCTTTGTGTTTTGCTTTCATTTATTTTTTGAAGAAGAGCACTAATTCAGAAAGCTTAGAAGTTCCTGAATCACTCTGGTTTTATGTCTAGCCCTTAGGAGAACATACAGGGTTAGAGAGGCACAGGGACTTAGTTACCAAACACCCATTAACTGTAATGGAAATCACATAGCAAAGTCCCCACGTGGCATACTGAATATTCACCTCTTACTGTTCTTTTAATGCATGCTTGCTTGGGTGAATATATGTTATAGACTATTAGATGTAAGATTCCTTTTTATACAGACTAAATACGGTGATTTATAATTTCCTACTTCTAAAATTGGCTAGGTACTAAATATAATGTTAATTCTTCAGCTAGTTAGCATTTTGGGTAATCAGGCAAATATAATAACCATCATAATCGAGAGCACAATAAAATAAAATCCATTTTTTTGTATAATAATTATGATAACACAAGTAGAAGAAACTGATTTTTTTGAGAAATATAAAAGTCTAACAGTTGCCTTTTTTTTTGGGTTAAATTTGCTGGAAGTCACACAGCTGGTAAAGAACAAAGTAAACTATGGACTATTTTTTTATTCCCATCCCCCTACCCCTCTTCCCTTTGGTAATCATCAGTTTGTTTTCTATGAGTCTGTTTCTGTTTTGTTCTGTTTATTCATTTGTTTTGTTTTTTAGATTCCACATATAAATGAAATCATATGGTATTTGTCTTTCTCTGACTTATTTCACTTAGCATAATACCCTCTAGGTCCATCCATGTTGTCCAAGTGGCAAGATTTCATTCTTTTTTTTATGGTTGAGTGACATTCTATTGTACATAATATATCACAACTTCTTTATCCAGTTGTCTAAAGATAGACACTTAGGATGCTTCCATATCTTGGCTATTGTAAATAATGCTGCAATGAACATAGGAGTACATATATCTCTTAGTGTTTATGTTTTCTTTGGATAAATATCCAGAAGTGGAATTGCTGGATCATATGGCAGCTTTATTTTTAATTTTTTGAGGAATCTCTATACTGTTTTCTATAGTGGCTGCACAATCCCATCAGAGGTGTACCAGGGTTCCCTTCTTTCCGCATCCTCTCCAGCACTTGTTATTTGTTGATGTATTGATGATAGCCATTCTGACAGGTGGGAGGTGACATCTCAAGGTGATTTTTTTTTTGTATTTCTCTAATGGTTAGTGATGTTGAGCCCTTTGTATATCTATTGGCCATCTGCATGTCCTCTTTGGAGAAATGCCTATTTTTAAATAGGATTTATGTGTGTGTGTGTGTGTGTGTGTGTGTGTGTGTGTGTGTGTGTGTGTGTGTGTTAAGTTGTATGAGTTCTTTATATATTTTGGACAATAACCCCTTATTGGATGTATCATTAGCAAATATCTTCTCCCATTCAGTGGGTTGTCTTTTCCTTTTGTTGATGGTTTCCTTTGCTGTGCAAAAACTCTTTAATTTGATGTAGTCTCATTTGTTTATTTTTTCTTTTGTTGCCCTTGCCTGAGGAGACATATTCAAAAAAATATTGCTAAGAGCAATGCCAGACTTTATAGCCTGTTTTCTTCTAGAAGTTTCATGGTTTCAGGCCTTACATTTAAATCTTTAATCCATTTTGAGTTTATATTTGTATATGGTGTAAGAAGGTGGTCCAATTTCTTTCTTTCCTTCTTTCTTTCTTTTCTTTCTTTTTTTTTTTTTTTGCACGTATCTGTCTAGTTTTCCCAACACTACTTGCTTAGGATATATTTTTCAATGAAGACTTTAAATTTGGATAATAAAATTCCAGTTTTGTTTAAAAGGAAAATGTACCTACTTACTATACAGCACAGAAAATGTATGGAAGGAAGAATACCAAACTGTTAACAGGCACGGATTATCTCTGGGGGGTAAGACTGAAGGTTGGAAGGGCTTTGTTTTATATTTTGCTATTGCTTGAACTTGCTATAGAGAACATATTATTTTTAAAAAGGGAGACAAAGAAAAGGGTAAACTATATATTCATACAGAAAAATGACTGAAAGGATTTATTTTCAAAATTATCTTTGCGTCATTTTTATTTTATTATAAACTTTTTAATATTGTAAAGCATATAATACTTCTATAATCAAAACAGGAAAATAATCTATAATGCCAATGCTATGATCAATTTTAAATCTGTTTGCAATGCCAAAGGTTATAGAGGGTTGGGTGTTCTTTGGATCTAATTTATTTTACTTCTTTGGGGTTCATGCTTTTATTGCTGCTGAAGCTATTTCCACATTTTAAAAAACGACTTCCAGCCAATGTGGCCAAAAAGGAAAATCGAGGCCAATCACAAGGCAAGCCTTCCTGAGAGAAGACAAAAAGCTTCTGTAACCTGTGGAATGAAAACTTCACTGGTAGAACGTGACTCTTTTGTCATGAACGACTTCAATCAATTGCTGGTGGGCAGAAATTTTTAACGAGAACAAAGAGCACTGGAGTGATTTCAGTGCTCTGGTTGTCAATCCAGGCTAAGCACACTAGTAACTTTATATTATAATGATGGAGACAAAGAACAAGGTGTCCCATTCACTGCCAGGCTCCTGCAAACAGAGGGTCTCAGCCCTTGCAGAGCCTTGGAATTCGCAAGGAGCGTGAAAAGGCTGCAAGCAGGTAAATCATCATCGACCATATAAATAATGGCAGAAAAGGGTAAAGAGATGAAAAGATGCCATCTGATCATTCACCAATGGAAAGATATGCACTAAATCAGGGTCTTTTCTGTCCAAGGCTGTTGTTTTTACCGAACAGTTAAGCACCCAAGGAAATACCAGTTGGGTCTTAAAGACAATTTATAGCTGGGTTGGCCTCGTTGCACCTGGCCGTGTTTTGACAGCAGGTTTCGTCAGTTTATAACAGAGATTCTTGTCTACACTCTAAGCTGTCACTAATGCAACTAGACCTTTGTAAGAAACATTCCGCTGAGAGGCAAATCTCTCCCCTCCACGTTCTCCTCCCCCTTTTAATGAAAAGCAAAAGCCTCCTCCTGGTGGCAAAGCCTCCACCTCTTCAGGGGAAATTATGAGCCTCCTGGTAGTGAGAGGGTCAGCCCCAGTGCTACAGCCGAGTGGGGTGCGCCTGCTCCTGGGCATGGATTAAGGACTCTTTCTGTTCTCTTCCTTCGGGGCTAACTGCTGAACACAGCGGCCTTGTTGTTTGGAGCCAGGAAATTTGGGATTCTGCTCTCTGAGCTCCCAGCTCTTCCCAGCCCAGGCCACCATAAGAATGTCTAGAAGCCATGCTACAGCCTGGCCCAGTAAACACCAGGCGGATGGCTTCAGGGGATGCCCCCGCCCCCATCTAAAACAAGGGCAAGGCTTGGCTCTTTAGGATCAGACGGACCGAAACCTTGTTTCCCCAAGATTTTTGTACTTAGCAAGCAGCCTGGTTTGAAAGCCACCATCTTAGAAAGCACAGGAGCTCATTATAATACATATGAGTTGAAAGCACTGCCTTCCAGGACCAGGTGCTGCCTTACCCATTCTTGCTTTGTTTGGCCTTTTTAGGGCTCAGGATTTTCTTCTTCTTCTTCTTCTTTTTATTTATTTATTTTTTTTTTTTGCTCCAAGAAGAACTGGGCCAAACAAGTAACTTCTAACAGGTGACACACATTCTTGAACTAAAGTCTTTCTTAGGAATGAGTCATGGTGGCTGGTGGCTGACGTCCTGTGTAGAACAGGACAAAGATTTGAGGAGGGGGATGAAAAGGTAATGGAGAACAGCCCCTCCTGTTTCTTAATTTCATGGTTCACAGACATTCATTGACATTTAGACACTCCCAAGGGGAAGCTCATATAACCAGCCATGAAACCAGAAACGAGCAGGCTAACGAGGCTGCTTGCCTGGGTCCAGGGCAGTTTCTCACCGCTGTGGGAGTCCACTCAGACAGGGGGGCCTACTATGATGGGTCTGCAGCCACACTGGGGGCGGCCCCAACTAGAAAAGCTCCAGGCCTGCAGGGTCCTTTGACCAGCCCCATCTGGGATGCCACCCTGGGACTTCCCAGGGCCCAGGCTCTAGAGAGGGATAGCACTCAGGCTGGTGAGGGGCCAGAGATACCCTCTAGGATTCAGGAAGTATAGCCAAGGGGAGTGGGGAGGTAGAGAGGAAAGAAGACTCCAGGCCAGTTGATTCCCACAGACACAGAGCCGGAGCCCTGGGGCTGGCTGGGAACTGTCTCCTGCAGCATTGCCCAGAGGCTGAAAGGAAGGGGGAAAGCAAAACCATCAGTAAGGAAAGTCCTAGTCCTTAAGACAGAAATGAATCTAAAAAGCTCATTCAGATGAGAAACCAGCCTGAGGCAGGGATACAGAACTCAAGGGGGAAGTCCAGAGGCAGCAGCACCAGGAAATGATAAGAGAAACCATGAGCGGGCCAGGTCAGTGGAAAGCTACAGGCAGCCAGCTCACTGGCTGCATCCAAAGAGCAGAGCTGGAGGCCAGCTACAAACCCACCGGCGGCACTGAACTGTGGCCTGGTAATGCTACCCAAAATATACACCATGTTTTGCAAGAGCTCATTTACACACAGTTCAGGGGAGAGCAGCATGTCCACCTATGACACAAGGTCACTTGAGGCCAAGGTCCGAGGCAGGCTGAGAAGGGGCAGGAGACCATCATTTTCCTGACTTAGGGATACTCCAACTCAGAAAGATGATTACTTTTATATTTATAAATATATAAATAAATCACTGTCATGACTAATACACTAAGTGGCAAACTTTTCTCCATTGCCTCCCCTGTAGCAGTTATCTGGAGCTCACCTGTGGTATTCCGGAACTCTCAAGCCAGTCTCGAAAGATGCTTTCAACAGACAACTCAAGCCTTTAAAAATAAAACAAGAACAACAAGGATTAAAAGTTATAGAGAACTGACGACACAGAATGGTCTCTCTAATTATTCAGGTACAGCACAGTACTGATCTTCTGGAGAAGTACCTGTTCTCTGAAGAAAGAGCACCACTGTCATAGGTTAAAGTGTGGAAGGGGACCTGGTTACACTCAGTACAGCTTATCTTCAGTCAGTAGGATGAAATCTAAAGCTCAGAGGCAGACCATGATAGGTGCCTTTCCTGCCCTGAGAGGGACTTTTTGGCTGGGAGCCAATTTGGGGAGGCTAGGTCATGTTCATAAGACACATCAACCTTGATGGCTTCCTGAGATGGTGCAGCAAAGTGAAACCTGATCATTACAACACTTAGTGCATCCAAATGAAATTCGAACTTCATAGTGATGATGAGCTATGACAAGTAAAAATGATACAAATCACTACTGGAGAAAAGCTCAGATGCATGGAACACGTGAGGCTTCCATGGCCTCTGCTTTCAAGCAGGCCCACATTCTGCTTTATTTGAAATATTATAATTGCTGGTTACGTCTGGTCCAAAGTCAGCTGAAATAATTTTGGTTTTGTGCCCTGTTGATTCGAATTCTCCTTCTCCTTAGATGTATTAAGTATCCAGTGTATTTAGGGTCAATGTCCTTTAGGTTGTGTCTTCCTGACGCTTAAAGCAATTCCTCTTTCATTCTGGATAACTCCCACTCATGCCCAGTCTCTCCACTCACAGAGGACTTCCTTGAGGTTGTGTCATATCTACCATGCTCCCTATCTTCCATGCCATGGCATCCATCATGGTTTCTGACTGATTTTTTTGGTTACTTGACTTTTAACTGTTTCCTCATTAGATCGAAGCTCTCTGAGATCAGGGTCTACCCATGTCTTACTCGTTTCATAACCCAGCACCTGAAACAGTTCTTGGTGTAAAATAGGATCTCAGTGGATCTTCTTATTTGAATGAATGAAAACACATTTTACTGTCAACACAATAAAAATTATTCCTTTTTAAGACAATAATCACCTTTCCCAATAAGATATTCCAAAGTTGTTAAAATGTGTATCTTTTCTATTTTGTTTTTTATATAGTACATTTTCTATGTATAATATTCTCTCCTTCCCTTCCTTTTGGAATTGTAAAAGAAGTTGTGGAAAGATGGGCCCTGTTTGCATTTGTTAAGGTGTGCTCGCCTTGCTTTGCTGGGTACAGGGAAAAAGGGAGGCAGGAAGCTGGCCTAGGTGGGGACTAGAAGGAGGGGACTGACTGGTACTTTCCCTTCTTTTTCTTCCCCAGGGAGAAGCATGTCACTCGTACATTTTATTCTCCCTGGCCAGGGCAAAAGCAAAGGCTGCTGAAAGAAGTGACTGTTGCGATTTCAAAACAAAAAATACACAGAGGGAAAGAGAGACTATGCAAGGAAAATGATTTGAACTCATGTTCAAGATGATGCCCATCTGTGAGATGACAGGCCAAAAAGAGAGGCAGAAGTGAATCTCTAGGGGAAGATGGCGACCTCCCTCCGAGGCTGCTGGTCCAGGTTCCCAGATTCAATGATGGTACTGAATTTTATATGCCTCATATAAAAGGCCAGATGCTACCGTCTCTGGGCCTTTCCTCATTACTTTTTTGTTGTCATTTAACAGTGTCAAACTCAATGTGAATGGCCAAGTCCCCTTTGTAAGTTATGAGAGTATGAGGTGTGCGTGCGCACTCAAGTGTGTGTGCATGCACGTGTGCACTCATGTGCCTGTGAGAGTGTGTGCACACACAGGTGGCAGGGGGTTGGCATGGGGGTGACTGGACAAGAAGAGGCAGCTCTCAGGGCACCTTACATTGAGATCATTGATTCTTTCTTGAACTTGTTTTACTTGGCTGGCTGTAGGGGGAGGGGAGCTGGAAATAGCCTTAAAGGCTGGCATAACTGCTCTGCCAGGAGAAGGAAAGTCAGACTGAAGGGGCCACTTAGATAAGTGTCCAAGGAGACTTGAAGTTGTTTTTTTGTGGTGAGTATAAGGCTGGAGGGTAAGATAAATTTTATAATTTTCGTTGAGGACAAGATGCTCAATGAAGGCCTAGTCTTATTTGAAATGAATGCAGATCATCCCCCATCTTGTCTGGCGTGTGTGTGTGTGTGTGTGTGTGTGTGTGTGCGCGCGCGCGAGGGGGGTGAGTCATTTGTTGGGGTCAAGTTCCCGCCCCAGGGCTTGAGCAGCTGTGGAGGTCCTGCAGGCACTCTATATTGTCTACCCCAATTTAGAGACAAGGCCCATTTTCTTCCCTGTCCTTCCTTCATTGGTGCTTCTCTTTAAGTGCCCCATTCATTTACTTCCTTTCCAGCCAGAGAGGGACACTCCTGTGTCCAGGGCCCTGGGGCCAAAAGCTCCAGTCACCTGTCCTTCAAAGGATACTCAGGAAAGCTTTAGCAAGAGGAGGCTGACTCTGACCTCAGCTTTACTGTGCTGTAGCATTCCAGGAAAATGGCATTCTTAAAACTTCCTCAACTTAAGAGGAAGATTTTAGAAATAATTTAGAAAGGAACAGGAGAGATGCTCAAAGAGGTAAGCACATTGGATCCAAGAGGGAGGTCAAGGGAACTGAGATTAAATACCCCAAATTAGAGAAGTCTGGAGAGTGACTTCATAGCCATTTCTGAGTGATTTCACAAAAGATGGTGAACAGCTGTTGTGCATCCCCATGAAAGAGTGCATAAGAGGACATGGACATAAATTTCCTTTGGGGAATTTTAGCTGGAAGACCCCTCTGTAGGAGTGGCATGGGGAGGAGCTGGGGAGGTGAGTGCTGGAATGTTACTGAGTGAGATCCAAGTCTTCGCTGGAGCCTTCTCTGCGTGGCAAATATTTGGTGGATACCTACTGGGTACAAGGTTCTGTGGGAGGCTGAGATGGGAAACCCCAGGGCCACGCTGTCTGACAGGGACATAGGAGGATACGAGTCAGAATGCTGCCTGTGCTTGATGCTATGTGTGTGCAAAGGGCTCTCACTGCTTCGGGTGGGACTCCAGGAAGGAGGACAACAGGAGGGGCATTAGGGGAGTCTTCGTAAAGGAGGCAGGCTTGAACTGTTATGGAGGAAGGCTGTGTTGTCCCAATTGATGGGGCAAGACCAGTAGAAATGAAATGCAAGCACAGGCAGGGTAAGGAGAGCAGAGGCAGGAGCTCAGAGCCATGGTCAGTTGGGCTGGCACACAGAATGAGATGAGAAAGGAAATGGGGTGTCCTGTGAGGATCCCAAAGTCCTGCCAAGAAGCCTTGGCTACATCAAGGAAACTGTGAAGCAAAGCTACAGAATGGCATGATTGGAATGGAGCCGAGGAAGAATAACTAAGAGAAAAGAAGCTGGAGGCAGGGAGACCAAACAAGGGGCTGTGAATGTGTTCAAATAACAGGTGATGAGAGGAGGCCTAAACGGAGGTGGGATGCAGATTTGAAAGTGGAGGGCAATTCTGGGTGAGTCCTGTTGGAGGGGTGAGAGATGGTGTGTGGATAACAAGCCCATCGCTCTCTGCAGGACAACCTTACACAGAATGTATATGCTCACGTACAGTCTACAACCTGGACAACCGGCCAGGCCAACTGTGAGGATTATTTCATTGGAAAATATTAAGACAAATTTTGCTTTCCCATGTTTCGTGTTTGCACACATATTTACTATTATAGTGGTACTAAAAGCAAAACAAACAAAATTCCTCTATCCACCACCAAGTAAAGGTGTAAAAGGAGTATCTGTTGCTTACTGAACACCTACTACGTACCACACACTACAAACAAAATCTCATTTAAATGTTACAATATCTGTGCGGACCAAAGTTATTATTCCCATCTGAGTGATGCACAAATAAAGGTTCCGAGAGGTCAGGGGACTTATCCAAGGCTACACGATTGGTATTCAAAACTAAACTATGTTGTCTGGCTGCGAAGCTCCCCCTTTTCTTTCTGTGCCAAATTCAAGTGTCATGATACATAGCTTTGTGATTTATGGTGCAGACAAGCCTGCTCCAAGCAACACTGACTCCTCCTTCTTGCTCACATCTTCTCCTGCGAAATATGGCCTGGTCCCTGCTGTGGTTGCCCTGTTCCTCTACCCTTGGATTGGAGTTCTGAAGAGATGGGGAGACCCTTGGGAGGGGCGAAAATGTGAGGGCAGGAGAATTCATCATTCAGCTGCATCCAGAAGCAAAAGACGCTCCCCCTTGAGGGAAGAGAACATGTGTTTTCAGATAACTTTCCTTTGGAAAGGTTCAAAGCATCGTATAACCATTATCACTTCATCCCTCCTAATATCCTTGTGAAGTGAGTGTCAATTGTTATCAGGCTTTTTAGCAGATGGAGAAACTGCAGCATAAGAAGACTGGCCAACGTCAACCAAGACAAAGGGCTGAAGACAAGACGGGGTTTCTGGACTCTTGGTATCGGTGCAGGCATCACACTGCCCCTACGCCTCTCTGCAGATTACTCACGTGGCACAAGGTGTTAAACTCTAAGAAGAAGATGAAAGCATTAACTCCAGCTGCTAAAAAATTGCTTTAGGATACTATAAGTGGCCTTACTTCCAAGGAAATTATGAGACTGTGTGAAAATACTTAATTTTCAAGGACTAAAACTGTATGTTGTAGGAAAAAAAGATAACAAGTAAGTAGTTTTTGCTTTTTGGTCATAACTATTGAGATGACAGTATGAGAAAATTTTTAGGTCTGGACACGGCTATACAGCAGTGGTAAAAGCGAAAGTTGACTTTTTTTCAAATCAAGACTCTCAAGGTCTAAGCCAATGGTGACCATTTCCCCTTGAGATCATGTGGCTTAAATCATCATGACAGACAAGCAGACACACTTCCACCTCCCTGGGACCCAGGACTTACAGGAAATTACTCTTCTGCATGTCTGAACACTATGAAAATTGATTTTCTACAGCCAGCTAAAAGTGCACAGACTGCGGCTACATACCCTCCAAAGACTGGTGCCCATGAGTGGCACTTCTGCCTCTTGCCTGAAGCCCTGGGGTCTCTGGAGCAGCAGCTGGGTCAAACCTCTGGCTAGAGAGTTCCCTTGCTGGACTCCTATATCCTGTAAGGCAACTCCGTGTTTTAGAGGTCCCTCTCTAGTCCCTGTGGGCTATAAACGTGGTCACACATAGTTAATGCAGCAGGGGAGAGAATATGCTGGATGCCCTGGCAAGATGTTAGTCAGAAGTCAAGAAAGTGATCAATTGCTCCTCTCCTTCATGATGTTAAAGTACATAGAAATAGACCCAGGCTTGTGTGAAAATGGTGTTGCACATACCGTGCCGCTCATTCGGTTGATCCTTGAGGGTGGAGTAACGAGGATGGGGAGTTGAGTATCAGCCATGTCTGCTACTTGTGTCTATCACCTGGTTGCTAATCAGGAGAAATGTCTTTATCCTTCCCTGTGTCCCATCTTTAGCCCCTTGAGATTCTAAAGGTCACATTCTATCCACACCTCTAGAGGAGAGCACGTGGCCTAGCAACTCCCACATGAGCTAAAGGATAGATGGGAGCGTGAGTACTGAATGGAGGCAAACTCTGGGAACTTCAGTGCTCAGGTTTGGAATGAAAAATGCTCTTGTCCTGGAGTGCAACTCACCTTCTGTGTGGCTTTTAAATTTTAGTAATTTATGTTTTTAAGTGTCCTCTCTACACGTGGATACAAATAGTATACATCTCAACATTTTGCACATGTTTATTTTATTAATCAAAAAAAGTTATTTGTGCTTGGGTAAATAATGACGGTTGCCGAGGTAACATGTGTAAATGAGTACTCCCTAGCTCTGCAGGGGTGGAAAAGTATGGAATTAAAACCAGCATAGGAACATACGCACACAAATACAAGAAGTGATGAGCAAAGAAAGAATTGGTAGCTGTTGATACTGTTGGAATATCAGGTGGTATTGGTTAAGGTACTCCCTAAAGCATTCTGTTGCCATGGCAGGCCAGCATCCGGGATTTGTCTAGATTTCTTTCTAAGCACTTCTAGCTCTTCCTTCCCTTGGTCTCATAAAACATCAGCTTTTAAACGGAACCTCTCTCTGAAGATATCTAAAACACAATTCCTCATCTTCGCACTTCCATTTTCAAATACTTCCCCTCCCACTCACTTCCTCTGTGCCACACCGATTCCCAAGACAAAATAGCCGCCCCTGTACTTATAGCTCAATTTCAGAGTATGACTGAGTGACCAAGAAGGGAAGGTTGGGCTCTTGCTGGATTCCTTCACTCAACTTCCACAATCCATCAACCAAGTCTTATCTGTGGCACCTCTCTGTAATATCTCTCAGATCTGCTCATTACTCTCAAACCCCACAGCCACCACCACCATCCCAGCCATGGTTCCAGCTCTTCATCTCTTGAGTGAACTGCTATATTGATTTCTAACTGGTCTCCTGACTTCTAGTTCTCCCTGCCCCCATCTACCTTCCACACTACCATCTATCTTTCCAGTCTGTCGATGGCACTCCCCTACTTAAAACCTTCAGTGGTACCTCTTTGCCTGAAGGCTGGAGGTACACCTTTCGCTGCGTACCCAGGACTGCAAAGCTCCCCAGAATACTTCCTACACTGGGTCATAATGATCTGTTTCATGTATGTTTTCAGCAGTAGACTCTGAGCTCCCTGAGAGCTAGGCATGAAATTTATTCCTTTCTGTTCCCTAGTGCAGGTTACCAGGCCACATAGCAAGAGGCGAGCAAGCAAAGCTTCATCTGTATTTGCAGCTGCTTCCCAGTGCTAGCATCACTGTCTCAGCTCCACCTCAGATCATCAGGCATTAGATTCTCCTAGGAGCACTGATCCCTGGTACCAAAAAGGTTGGGGACACTGCCCTAGTGTCTAGTCTAGAGTCTGGTATGGGAGGTGCTCAAGAGAGAATGTTAAATTAGTCGAAGCAAGAGAACATGCAAAGGCAGTATGACACAGAGGGTACGGGCCCCTGAATACTGACTGGCTGGTCTAATCTGAAAAACTTTGCCCTGTTCAGAACAGCTCACGGGCCTAACAGATGTGCCTGAGGATCATTTTGCAACAGGGCCAAAGATTAGAGGCTCAGGGGATAGGTGTGGGGCCTTTGGAGACCCAGATAAAATTGGTACAATATGCTGTATAGGTAAATGGGTAAACAGTCTGTTTGAATAGCTGAATTAGATTCTGAGGTTAGTTAGTAGGAAAGAAGATGTTTGAGTTTCAAAAAATATTCCAGTATACTTGTTGAAAGAGTTTACTGTGGGAATGAAACTGTCTTAACTTTTAAGGAGAATTTTTAAAAGAAATTTAAACCTGCTAGCCAAAACATGATCCTGAGAGAGGGAACCTCTCAAAGGGGGAAGGTTGGTGGTCATTGGCCACCAGTAAACAGAGATGCTGCTCTTAACTTCCACAATCACAATAAAAGTCTCTTTGTGGCCCACAGTGTGTCACCTCAATAAATATTCACAATGATAAAATCCAGGTCCCCCAGAGCCTGAGGGCTTGGGGCCATCAAATGAACTCCATAACCTTATTAGGAAGAGGATAAAAAGAAAGAAGACTTCCCAAACTACAAACTCAATTAGTTCTTTCCATGAAAATTACTGTATCTGTGCCCTAAGAAGTTATTCTGAAAGAACGCATAGTCATTACTCAGAAACAGCCCTTGGTATCAGGAGGTAATATACCATTTCTACTAATTTTCTTTTTTTCTTTTTTCGCCCCCACACTAGTTCCTAAGGAAATGCCTCCATTCTATCAGAGGACCTGAAAAGTTATGCCAGGGCAGGTACAAAAGAAAAGGGGAAAAAAATATTGCAAGTAAACGATTGTTCTTGACCTTAGGAATAATGACCACATCCGATGTGATTTTTTTCATGAAGAAAACCTGTATTTCTGCTAAAAAAAAAAGCTGGTAAACCTGAAACATTTCAGACTTTTTAAAACAAGCCACACTTCTTTCGAGCAGCCTCCTGAAAAAGCTAATTATCTTGGCCAATGATTATAGCCCCATGCAATCTCCCTGGATAGGGCTTCCTTCAGCATCAAAATGCGTGAACAAGGTGAAAATCAAGAAAATTCTCAAATAATATGGCTATGTTAATTCTGTATAATGCACTGGTTTGCTCTCTCTGTGTGTTCCCATCTGAAAGAAGGAGGAGGAGGAGGGTGGGGGAAGAAGGAGGAGGGGGAGGGGGAGGAGGGGGAGGAGAAGGAAGAAGGAAGACGGAAGTCGGAAGACAAAGACAAAGCAGCAGCAGCAGCAGCAGCAGCCTAACCATAACACTCCCAACTACTGAAGCAAGAATTGGAGGTGGAAGGTGGAAGATGGAAGATGGGAAGTTTAAACAAAAAAGGCCAAGCAAAAATCTAATGCTTAGAAAAAAATCTCCACATCGTCATGGCCCCTGGATCCTCCCCTGAATATCATGTCACCTCCTGGTAGCATAAGCCCTGACACCTTACCCTTAAAACCCCCAAATTTGGCTGCCTATAAGACAGGCTCATCAACATGGGCACATCTGGCCTTGTATGGCTCTATGGTTGGAATGAATCTAATCTAAACTTTGATGTCGGTCTTAAACCTCCTCCATGAATCCCTGTAGGTGGTCAGCCAGAATAAAAGTGGACATTTCCAAGGAAGAGGATCTCCTTCTTTCCAGGGAAGTGAGCTCATGCTGCAAAGAGCATGAGTGAGGGCCAGGCAGACTGCGTTACAATCTGCACTAGCTCCCTTGCTAACTAAGGAATCTTGGAAAGTTACTTAACCTCTGGGAGCCTCGGTTTCCTCATCTGGAACACTGTGGATAAGAGGAGAGGTTGCAGGGACAGGATGTCTGGGAGCAAATCCCAGCCCTGCCACATACAGCTGTGAGAGCCCCAGCTACTCACTCAGCACCTTGGTACCTCAGTCCTTCTACTGGTAAAACAGGGTTGGAAACACAATGCACTAGATAGTGTCATCTGGAGGATTTACTGAGTTCTTGCACATAGTAACCTCTCCAGAGTGTTGGCTTGTAATAATCACGAAGGAAGAGGGGGAGGGGGAGAAGTGCTGTAGAAGATCCAATGATCTACTGTATGCAGATCCTGTATATGTACCTGATACACAGAAGATGATGATTATTATAACTATGTCAATCATTAAATGAACACCGACTTTTCTCATGTACATTATCTCCTGCAATCCTCCGTGAAACCCTGCCAGAGAGTGGGGACAACTGAAATTTTGAGGGAAGAAGTGACCTGCTCCAAATGTTACAGTTGGGAAGGGGCAGAGCTGGGGATAGAACCTTGAAGAACCTGACTTCAAATCCCAGGCTCTTATTACTACACCACATTTTTACCTTCAATTAAACAGTTTCCTTATGTTAAGGTATGTTAACCAGAGCCATCCTGACTTTTAGAACTTTCTTCTCCATTCTTTTCCACAGCAGCCAAGGTCGCAGAGTGTCTGTCCTTGGCTCCTGATTCTGGGGCTCCCCACTGTGCCTGCTGGCTCTCAATATACACATGGGCCCATTTCTAAGTTTGGTTGATGGCACTAGGACTCCTGCTGACTGGTCTAGGTCCTCACCGCTATTGAGAGGAAGACTGAACTTTCTCAGTTGTAAAGAGCCAAACAATGGCGGGGTCATTGTTAACATTATAAGTAAAACTGGGCTCTTAATTCCTAAATTGATCCTTACCTTTTTTCTTCTGGGATGTTCTCCAACAGCATTTGAAGGAAATCCTGGCATAAGAAAAAAGCAAACCATTAAAGATGTCTATCAGTGAATAACTTCCAGGAGTCATGCCAGAGACCGAGAGTTCCCAGCTGCTGACAGCTCACCTGCTAGAGAAGCTAGGCCGATGCTGAATCATTAGACTATACGGTCAATTTATTAATTTATCAGGGCTTCGAGCCAACCAGTTAAAGAGCTTTGTTTTGTAAAAACCACAAACAAATTGAAAAATATGACGTTTGTTATTTTGACCTAACCCAATAGTTTATTTCATTTTGCATTTAACTATTTTCAAAAGGCTGTCTCTCTCTACTTTACTACGTTCTCATGTTCATGAACTTTCCCTAGAGATCTTGTTACAAACCGAACAATTTCAGCTCTAAAAGGCTAATGACTAACCAGACAGTTAATATCCCAATGGAGGAACAAAGATGTCACAATTCCAGAAATGGTTCACAGTCCCTGTCTCCATCTGCAGCCTCTTCTAGTGCCACTGTGCAACTCCTCAATTGTTTGACTTTTAGAATGTTTCAATAATAGATTTTCTAAACCTAAAGGCATGATTTAACACACACATTCATTGTTTCCTTTACTATGAAAAATTTCAAATACATTCAAAAGTAGACAAAAGAGTATAATTATCCTTCATGTACCCACCAACCCACAGCCAATCTGCCCCATCTATCTGCCTCCTGTGTTATTTAGAATGAATCCCAAATATTACATAATTCCATCAATCAATGTTTCAGTAAATATCTCTAAAACATAAAGACTCTTAAAATATAACCACAATACCATAGGTTTAAAAAAACTTCACATATGAATGTTCAAAATCACTTTTATATTTAATTTGCACTTTGAATATTGTGACCAATCTTTCCAGTCCATCTAATTCTGGAATCCTGATTTGGTCTCAACTAGCTTGTCAGGTAAAATAAAGGACATCCAGTTAAATTGGGGGCTTACTTACACTAAAAATTTATTTTTTGTTTATTTGGAATTCAAATTTAACTGGAAGTTGTATGTTTTTATTTGCTAAATTAGTGTTAACCTTCTAACATATGAAGGTTTGATAAAATATATTTTGGAAAAACACAACATGAAACAAACAAGAACAGTATTTAATTTTCTCGGGATCTACTGGAAGTTTTTCTTTTAATAAATTGAAAATCTTTTATTTATTTATTTTTTTGAAAATCTTTTAAAATGGGTCCTTTCAAGAGGACACATGCATATAAGGTCAGATGACCAACTATGATACCACCAAATGAGCGTTCCTTCAGATTGATGCCCCCTCTCCCCACGCCCACCCCAGAACCAAGCCTACAGATCCAAGGTCAGCACAGGGCTCTGCTGAGATCCATTAACTCAGAGTGTATGATGGACGCAGCAGCGCAGAACTTCAGATCACAAACAGATGAAATTACAGAGGAATGGAAATCTGCAAACAATTTGTATGACAAGGTGTTCTCTTTCTATCATCGCACTAAGTGTAGCCATTACTACACTGGCGAAGCCAGCAGTCCCTTTTCTATGAGTTTAAGGGTGGTTAGGTCCATTTTTTCCAGAGGCAAAGTGTCCATTTTAAGAGTACTAATGAAAAATTTATTTCTTGCAGCCTCAGTTCTACTTCTAAGGCTTTATGAGTCTATTGCTGCTTCACCCAAAATAAATGATACAAAGAATACCAAAACTAATATGTAAAGCATGGATCATGAAGTCAAGATGGAAGGGGACAACTACAGACAGAATAATGCCTCACATCTGAAGGTCCTTCTTGCACCTGCAGTGATACCGTATATGGAGAAAAATATTAAAGGAAATAAGAGCAATATTTAGAATGTGAAGAAATACTTTTGCTTGAGATTCTTAAAGTCATTATTTTATAGTTATTAATTTATCACAATCTGATCTATTAATAGATAACTTTGCAGATTTTTCATTGGCTAAATGGCAGTATTCTTGGTTCTTAAAAATCCAATTACTGTAAATATAATTTCTTACTAATTTCACTTATTATCTCCTTTTAGACCATATCAACTCATCCCATGTTTATCCATAATTTATGCTTAGTTATGTAAGGGGAGATTATATTAACTCAGTGGCAAAGGGGAGAATTTAATTGCATAAGAAGCAGGAAGGGCAGAACCATTCCTAATTCTGCCCCTTTGCATTTCCCAATTACAATTGGATCTTTCTTTACAGGACTACAGAACACAATGTTTCAGAATTTTGTATAAATATCAGAAAAGTCCAGGAGGTCCCCAAGGAACCCTGCTTAATTTTTTTAGAAAGATACCTATCCCACCTCCTAGCAAGTGGCCATTGGCCTCTTCCTGCCTCAGAGCTGAGACCTGTAGGCCACACAGCAGCTTGTTGGAAGCTGCCAACCAGTGCTGAGGATAACAGGCTTAGGGAATCACATTGTGTCACAAAAACCCAACAACTCAAGCATCTCTAAGACATGCTACATGAATGTCCATCTGCACTGGTAGATATTCTTCTGTCCTGGGACCCATGCAATCCAAGAAGTCACTTGGTCTCGTCTAGGCAGTCATTGCACTGTCTAGCAATGTTATCAGCCCAACTGGCTTTTCTTACTTCTTTCATAGACCTAGTTTTTAACCCTGAAATGCTAGTTTTCCTGTTTTTGTTTGTTTGTTGTTTGTTTTACTTGTTCTATTTCTGTAAATTGGCATATACCCCTGGAGTAGGCTCATCATAGGGACTTTTCCTCACTCTCCACAACCAAATGACTTAAAAAGAAAGATATCTTTCATGGTTATTCTTTCCCTCACTGCCTCTCTTCTATTCTCTCCTCTGGCTTCACTCTTTCCTTCAGTGCGTTGGCATTTTTATAAGAGTAACTTACAAATCTTAATTGGACAAGCAGGCTTTCCTTAAAGGCTGATTCTAGGATCATTGAAAGGATCTAGGACACTGAAATTGATCTAGAATCATTGACAAAGTGAGCTAGCAACAAATGCCACCTCTACAGTATGTCTGAAAAAAAAAAATTAAAACCAAAGGCAAAATAACAACAACAAAAACCCTGCTGTTCTGACAGTGGGCTGGGATGAAATTTTATCTAGATTCCTGGTAATTGTTTCAAGCCCACACCCCAGTCAAAAATACATTCTTCAGGATTTTTTTTTTTTCATTTTCTACTCTCTTAATAATCTGTATGTTAATTAGATCAGTCCCAGAGAGCTTATTTTGATTAATACCTAACGAGACTAAATTAAGCATTATGATAAAAAAAAATATTGATTTTAGTACAAGGCTAATTTGGTGATTATTTCTTAGTGAAAGTATTCAATGAAAAGCAGGTGCATGTAAATACTACTGGACAAACTGTCATTGGCTTGGTAGTTACACAGGATTAGCAGTTTCTGTCAGATATTTTATAAATGATTACCATGGTCATGGGGAGGGGGAGGTAGGAGAGGCAAAACAAAAAATCAAAATGTTGAAACAAGGACAGTGTTGGCAGGGTAAGAATGGAGAAGAAACTAAATGGCCAGGAAGAAGTCATTGCCTAGCTCAAGAGGGCAGTTTATTTGGGGCCAGAAAGATAATAATACTAAAATGCTGGACAGGTTGGGTGTTCAGAAGGAAAAGGATTAAGAAGTAAATTGGAAAAAGAAGAAATTGAAGGACTTCTGAAAGAAAATGGATTATAGCCTTCCTCATCAATAACTATCTAGCAATAGCAAAATCCATTTAAAAAAATCAGCAAAAACTTCACCAGCAGTAACCAAACAAGGGAAGAAGTACAACCTCGTGGTATAAATTTCAGAGACAACTAAGGAAAGAAATGTAAGATTCCAATACAGTTTCCAACCCTCTCTTATGCTTAGCAGTAGTGGGACTGGTGAATTGCCCAAACCCTGCAAATTCCCATAAATACCCACACATTTGGAAAGAAACGGGAATATCTTTATCTTTCCCTTTTTTTTCTTTGACTGGGAGAGACTGGAAATGTTTGCTGGAAAAAATGAGCAATACCTGGGAAATAAACAACTGACAAACTACGTAAGTTCTACAGCTCCAAGCTGAATTGGTGGAACAATATTGAGAGAGTAGCCGCAGTGGGAAAAAGTTACACCCAAATTAGGTAAAAAGAATCTTGGCTGGTGACAATTAACAAAATCTCAAGAGTTAGTGGAGCCAAATTCTTGCAACAAAGACTGTGTACATCTCCATGGAGCTCTTCCTCTCCGTCCCCTCCGTGCGTAATATCCAAGCTTCAAACCATAGCTCAGAAGGGAAGAAAAACATGTCTATGATGAGTTGGGAGAGAAATCTAGGATAATATTCCAACGACTATGAGAATAAATAAAAGGTCAGCACAGTGCTACTCATGCTGAGAATGAGCAAAAAAGAAAAGTATGCAAACTAATACAGGGAAAACCCACCAAAAAAGAGAGACAGAAATAAAAAGCATAACATAAAAGACAAAGAATCCAGTCTTGAACAAAACATAATCCAAGGATCAGAAGAAAATTCTCCGTGAATGCATTACACTCTAAAATAAATTAGCACAGGATCATAAGAAGAACATAAATTCAGTAAAATGAAAGCTCAAAGATAAGATCACGAAACAAAATGAGATAAAAAGAGAGATTTCAAAGCAAAGGAAATAAATTAAGGACCAAAATAACATCAGCATAGGAGCATTAATAAAATAGAAATGGCAAGGAAAAGAACAGATATTAAAGAAAAAACATTAATAACAATATTATAATGTTACAATGATATTAACGATAATAAAAATAATAATGTTGTTTGAGATAAACACATGCCATGAAGAACAAAAATACAAAAGCATAATAAGGCTAACCGGTCACCTTCAAGGAAAAAAAATATGTCTAAAGAAACAATTAAGATAATTTCACTGGAAGAATGGTGTTTAGCAGTAGGAATTTCCGCTAATCAGTCAACAAAGCATATAAAACTTCTGAGTCAGTTTTCAAGTTGCCTTTCCAAATACATGTTTAGGAAAATCACCTCCTCCCACAACCAAAAGAATGAGAAGAATGTAGAGATGAGAAATAGCCATCTAGTCTTATTATACTCATGCTCTTGCCTCCATGTATTCAAATCATACATGCACATCCTTTACATCTAACATCGTAGACCAAACAATGTGACCTCAAAACTGTATATGAGCACAACCGTCAAATATTAAAAAATATCCATCAGTCCAATCTGCACTGAGGCTGCATCCTCTAATATCTACGGTTACGAGCACTGTTTTTAGAGTTGTTCCCTCTTTGTTAACTTTCTTGCTATGCTCAGCTTGGCCCCATGCCCATATAAGCTGACAGAATATTTCTCTGATAGTTTTGTGGTCAGGCTGTCTGAATGTTTCAGTGCATCTTGTCATTAATCTATCTGTTTATCAAATAAGTATGGTGTATATACCGTGTGCCAAATATGGATTAAGTACTGGTGAAATAAAGAGAACAGCCTGGCCCTGATGAGCATATGTACAGAATGGAGGTGTTAGAGAAAAAAACAAATGCACCCATAAATGAAAATATAATTATAAATGAAGGCAATAACAATGAAAGCAATAAAAATGGCAAAGAGTAGAGAATAACAGGGTAGATGCATATCTGTTTAGCTGGGATTGTAGCATTCAAGCTGAGACAAAAGAATAAGAAGGCATCAACCTTGCAAAGATCATTCCAGGTAGAGGAACAGCAGAATTTTTTTGTTTTTGTTTATAAGGTCACTTTAGTTGCAACTATCCATATCACTGTACACACGACAGCTTTGGGTCACAGACTGTCCCAAAACTACAGGGGGATCACCCTCCATGAAACAACACTTCCCTGCACCCACTTCATTAACTTCTCATTTTTCCCAATGCATTAAATTGTAAATCTTTTCCCTATTTTTTAATACTCACGTTATCTAGTCCCCACATGCCACACCCCCTCCAACTGTATATCACAAACTCATAAATTACCTGGGAAAGAATCAACTGCCCATGAAATATATGCACAAATTTCCTTAAAAATGAAAAATAGGTGTCATCTCCAAGTTTTCTGGCCAGGAACCGGAGAAGAAAATAGCCCTAGAAGGAAGGAAGAAGAAGAAAAAGATGTCCATCATGGGTTCATCAAAAAAATGTTTACACAGTCAATTCTAACTCATCTGCCAGTGCTTTATGCACATCTAGAACGTTCCATCTGATGTGTCCCAGGCTACCCTTTATATTTGCAGTAGTAAGGTTGGACCTAGGAATAAAGGATCAACTACTTTGCTTTCAGTTCATCTGTTAATGACATCACCATCTTGCCTTTCCTTTGTTTATGTGAAGCCTGGTTGTCCATCACGGACCAAAAGGGAAGAGGGCTCAGCTTCTCCCTCCCTCAGCTGTCAGGAAAGTCCTGAACAACTTAAAATACTTCCTTCTTACTCCCATCTTCTAGTTGAACCCTGACAGTAATTTAAGATCCTGCTCCTCAAAGCTAACATGAAATAGGAAGAAGAAATGTACAGGGCAGGAAATAGTTTGGCTTCCTTTCACTCGTGCCTCATTTGGGGAGTATGAAGTGCTTTAATTATTGGGCAATCAGATATCTGCTCAGTCAACTGTCATTACAATGTTGATAATTTATTTTTATATGTATAACCTAAAAAATGTTGTACCATAATAACTGGCTTCTGCCACTTAGATGTTCTTACCTTTAAATAATGAACTTGCATGAAGACCTTCTCTGGATTGAGCCCATGTTTGATGAAAGATGATCCTGAGTCACTTACGTGGCCAGTTTTCTCTTTATTGGGTCTAAAATGATGCAGTAAAACTTTAAGTATAGCACATTCTTAACTGATTAGACCATAATATCGTCTTAGTTCTTATTTTCAGAGTTGCTTAACAGTGTCTTAATTTTATTCAATAGTACCAGGTATAATTTAAAACTGTTTACATTATAAATTCATATACTGAACAAGGAGGGATTTATATTTGGGTTGGCAACCTGAAGGTTGACTATTGGCATATTTTATATCATCTTATCCAAGATTAAAGCTTGCCAGACCCTCAAGGAATCTAAGCTGCAATATGAATTATTTAAGAACCTATGTGCTTTTCTTTTGGTGGGAATGATGGGTTGGAAAATGAAATGGAAAATGTAGCTCTACTTGGAAGAGTAAAGAACATAGTTTTTTCAAAAAAATTTGAAAGCCCCAATGTTAATCCACTTTTCTTGATTTGCATTTAGTAAATAAGGCTCCTTTAAGAAATATTTGTACTCTGAAGCCATTTTAGAATTGCAAAAACAAAAAGTCATAGAAGCCCAAGTTTTTTGAACAGGCAATAACCACATACTTCAACCTCCTTATTTTATAAACAAGAGAAACTGAGGCACACAGGAATTAAGTCTGCATCTGAGGACTCTGAAACCAATGTCTCATTATCAGTGTTTTCCATTATGCTCTATGGTTTCATATATTTTAAAAAATTCCTTTAATAAAATATAATCGTGTTACTGTGAAACTTTAACTAGCTAAAATCAAAATATGTGACAAGGTATCTGCAGTTTCCAGCTGTTTGAAAACCAGTCCCTTATTAGACCAACACCGAAGAGTGTATGTGAGTGTGAGTGGAAGGCAAGGGCCAACGAGAGGGCTAGCATGTCAGAAAGGCTGGTGGTGGTGGTGATATTTAAAAGGTAGTGTGGTGGGGACATTGCCTGTGGAATCCAAGAGACCTAGTATTGAATCTCAGCCCTACTTCTTAGACCTCTTACTTATCAGCATGTTAGTTAAATTCTCTAATCTTCAATTTATTCACTGCAAAATGGGAATAATCCTATCTCCTCAGGTCCTGTGGGGAATAACTGAAATAATATATGCAAAATCCCTACCAAGGACCAAGGATACAGAAATTACTCAATAAATAATAAAATATTCTAAAATTGTTAACAATAAATATTGCTAAATTCAAGGATGGTCATCTGATGTTAGAAGATTTAGGCTGTTCTTTCACTTAATCCCTATGTCCACAGACACAGTATGTAAGAATGTGGGACCCAAACGGAAGTGACTGAGGAGGACCTAGCTGCCAAATCAGTCCTTTTGCAGTGTGCTCTAGCTGCCAAGCAAAGAATAAGTCTCTGCCGAATATTCCAGTACACGATCCCATTAGACACATGGCCAGAACCAGCAGATACCTAAAGGAAAGACGACGACCAGCCGCTAGAGCAAACTGCATAGTTGCAATTTTTCTACTTATCCCCAATTTACCTACATGACCATACTTGCAGGAATAAATAGTCCCTTTCATCTACACTTAAAACTCCATTGAAAAGCATCACCTTTATTCCTGTTCTCAAGTTTGTCCTGGGGTCGAGCGCTATTATAAAGAAAACCACACTGGTTTTGATAGAGAAAGCCCACCACCCACAGCCTTGCAGGGAGGAAGGCTTGTCAAAGTCATCCTAACTTCAGATGAGTTTTCCCAGCCCCAAAAGAGACAGAGTTGCTGTAAGTAAGTTTCTTAAGCCCTGAACTCTGAATTAGACTACTAGAAGGAGGGGGGTAGGGGACACAGAAGACCAATGTAAATCTCGGCACTGAAGCCTGGCTTCCAGGCTCAAGTTCCCAATGACGCTTTTAGCTGGTGCTTTTTTCCTTTGCCTAAAAATGTCCTTCCAGAAAGCATCCCTCTTTTATTCTCTTTTTCCACTCTCTCCAAATGAAGAAGTGTTCAAGTAAATTCTTTCATGCTGACAGCATCGAAGGCAAACGTACAAGTCCCTAAGATATTCCTTTTAAAGTAGATGTGGTGCTGGAGGGAGCAGTTCCCAGGCAAGCTTTGCAGGAAATCAAAAGGGGTGGGTTTTATGAGGAAAAGACACTCCACAAGTGAAAAAAAGGGCTGACTTCCATTTCTGTGCTACGCCGGTTCTCATAATGCCACTTATCCCAGGTCTGTACAGAGACAATGCACACAGAGAAAGCAGGAAACAAATGAACTCTTACTATATGTAAGAACAGACGACTCTCACAGGTGAGTAAAGAAGTCGCACCCCAAACGAGTACAGTAGTCCCCCCTATCACATGGTTTTGCTTTCCATGGTTTCAGTTATCTGCTGTAGACCAAGGTCTGAAAATATTAAATGGCAAATTCCAGAATAAACAATTAGTAAGTTTTAAACTGCATGCCATTCTGAATACCACGATGAAATCTCACACCTTTCCACTCTATCCCACTGGGACATGATTCATCCCTTTGTCCAGTGCATCCACGTTGTTATATGCTTTTTGTCCTGTTATTCAGTTGGTAGCCTTCTTAGTGATCAGATCGGCTGTCATGGTATCGCAGTGCTTGTGTTCAAGTAACCCTTATTTTACTTCATAATGGCCCCAAAGCACAAGAGTAGTGACACTGGCAATTTGGATATAACAGAGAGAAAACATAAAATGCTTCCTTTAAGTGAAAAGAATATATATATGAAAAACCATACTACACATAGAAGTTTGTTACTATCTATGGTTTCAGGCATCCACTGGGGGTCTTGGAACATATCCTCCATGGATGGAGTGGGGAGAGACTACTGTATATACAAATGTACAGTTCCATTTAGATGGAGTCAAAGAACAGGCAAAACAGAGCTATGGGGATAGAGATCAGAAGAATGTTTACCTTTGGGAAGGAGTATTGACAGATTGGGAAACAGAGGAAGGTTTCTGGGATGCTGAGAATGTTCCATATATTGATCTGAGTGGTGCTTTCATGAGGATAAAGAGTAAAACATCTATTGAGCCATCTAGAAATATGTGTACTTCAGTGTATGCATATTTTAATAAAAAGTTAAGAAAAATAGATGTACATGAAACAGTTTAATTTTGTGAGAGTAAAAGGGAATCAGTCTAGAAGAGCCTAACTAAGCCCTTTATACCTGAGGGCTAATGCAATATATACATATTTTAAATAACAGTGTGAGAGACAGGAAGAACTATGGCGAATACAATTGGCCCAATCTACTCCCATTTTCACCCACCTTCTTCCTTGCCATTTATACAATCAAATCTGAAAAAGTTAAATGCTCACTTTCCAAGTGTTCTTGCAGCTACAAATAGTCAGAAGACATGTCCTGGGCAATGAGACAAAAGCAGAAGTCTGCTGTGGTTGAGGGTGGGGTTCTGGGAACGCTTTATCTTTCCTTACAAAATGAGGAAATATGATTGGTACTGCACCTCCTCCCCGCAAACATGGTGGATGGAGCTGCAGCAGCCACCTTGCAACTATGAAGCAGCAAATCAGTGTGCTATGGAGACGAGAAAGGAATGAAAGAAGGCATATAGTTTTTGATGGTATCATCCGCTGCTGACTGCCCAAGCCTCCTTGCCTTCAAACTTCTTGTATGGGAAAATTAACCCCCCCTTTGTTTAAGTCAGCACTGCTTACTATTCTATTAATTGCAGTTACAGTCATTCCTATTGAATGGAGAATTAAACTCATACTAACAGCTACCATTTCCTGTAATCCCCCTGGGCCAGGTACCCTGCCAAACTCTTCTTGTATATCATGCCCTTCTACTCTCACAAGTACGCGACAGGTACTATTGGGCAGGTACTATGATTATGCCCATTTAAAAGTGGAGGAAAGTGAGGCCTGGAGATAACTACAAAGGTAATCAGTGACAGGAATGAGGCTGGAACCTGGGTCTACAGAACACCAAAGTCTTTGCTGGGGCCTCCCCAAGATCTACGCCGCCACCTTGGTTGTTCTAAATACTAAATGGAGAACCTTAGACACACTGCTTACCCTCCTTGAAGCTTAGTTTCCTCACCTGTAAAAAGTGTGAGGAGACTCAGATAATATGAAAGCACTTTGTAAACCAAAAGTTTTAAGCATTTCTTAGGCATTATATGTCAGTGTTTATTTCCTTGGCTGGAATACATGGAATGCAAGAGATCAAGTTACAAAGGTCATTTGGGCTGAAATGCCCTTGGTTTCTGTTGTACCTGGCACCAAGTATAATAACTGAGATTAGCATGACATTCCCCTGCACACCTCCTTCATTTTCCACTGCACTCCCAGAAGCAATATGAACATTTAAAGAGCTGTCATATGGTGGCAATACTTGATATACAGTGATTTGGTTTGGAATCGAAGCTCTTGAAGAAAGGACTGATTCTGCAGGACTATCAACAAAGGGTAGGATTTGGGAAAATGCCTCTGAAAGGTGCTCATGTGTGTCAGGTTTGGTCTGAACACCTACTTCTCAGCTGCAGCCCAGATGGGCCATCTGCCAGAGTTATCCATCTCACACTCCTTGGCACAAGGTATGCGCATCTATAAAATAACTACTGGAGTGCTTGAGCCTGGGACTAAGCATCCCAGAAATAAGACTGGAAGGGACTAATCAGCATTTCATCATTGCTGTCTGCATAACACTTGCAGTTGCCCCACAGATTTGATGGTCCGGGAGCAGGGCCTCGCTCACCCACAAGAACAAAGGAAGTTAAAAATTACTTTTGTGTATACATTGGCCCCACAGTACTGATCTGAGCCCCAAACACACAAGTGAGATCTATAGGGGAAGCAGCATAACACACTGGTTAAGAGTTTGGGCCTGAATCTTGACTCTTAAGTGCCACGTGATCTTGAGCGAGTCACACAACCCCATGAAGCCCGGTTCTTTTGTATGTAAAAAGGGGACCAGGATAGTGACCATGGCACCTCATCGGCCTGTTGTGGTATCTAAGAGTGCTTATCCAGAGCTCTTGTTGGCATTTAGTACATAATATAAATGTACTATTATTATCATAATGCACTCTGATTAGGGTTCAGGGAATGCCAGGTCTTTCTTTGACAAGCATAGACATTAAGAAGATATCACCCTACAGTAAGTATATACGATGTTATCATTGGGGGACGCTGGCTGCAGGGTACAAGGGAACTCTGTATATGATTTTGGTAACTTCATATGAGTCTAAAATTATTCCAAAATAAAACATTTTTTAAAATAAATATGGCACATAAATGTAGCCTTACACCTTTCATTTGTGAGACCCCTGATTTTGAATGTAAATCCTTTAGAGGTTGCTCTTTAAGCCTGCTCCATGCCACGTCACCATCAGAAAATAAAAAAAAAAAAAAAAAAAAAAAAAAAAGAAACAACAAAGTTCAGGTGTTGTTTAAACTTCCAGTAAGATAGGTCTGGGCAAATTCCTTACACACACACCACAGTTTACACTACTCTGTGAAGTAATTATTAAAATCTTGGGTGAAAAATGGAAGCAGAAAATTGAAAGTATAGGAATGTTATATCCTCCATTTGTTTTTACAACTATTTTTCTATCTTAAAAAGTATGAATGAGGAACACTGGATGCTGACTTGCCTTTGGACAGTGCTACCAAAGAAAATTGGACAAAAAGTACACACCTTTAAATGATGAAGTTGTATTCTATTGAAGCTACTGGCATTTGGCAAGTTTGACTGGTTGTGTGCTTTTCACAGTGGATTTAACAGCTATTCAGCGTAAAGATTTTTTTCCCATCAGAGACCGCTATCCTATAGCAGACACAGGAGGACATTACTGTGGTGCTGAAAAAGGCTAAAATGATATAAACAGAGGGGCACCTCTCTGAGAAGTCAGGGGAAAGTGAAGAAGGTGTATTCTGTCCCCTGATAGTGAAAGGAGCCAGCAGTCAGTATCTATAGAAAGAAAGGTCAGCTGCTGAGGAGAGCAATAAGGAAAGACCCCGTAGTTAGCAGAACTGTGGAAAACACTATCAAACTCCACAAATTTTGATAAGCAGCATAGGAAAATAAAAAATGAAACTTAAAAAAATCAGAAAATAATGAGTATCAACACAAAATCAAACTTGTCCTCAGGTTTTAGGAATTCCTCTCTAAGAAACGAAATCCCAGAGAGAAAACAAGGAACAGATTAACACAATGGTCTGAGCAGTATATCGCCACATTCAACAAAGCAAGGGATAATATGGACACATTTTCAAAGGAGACAAAGAAGAAAATGGAGAGCAAAGACAACACTATGCACAGGAAGTTCCTGATAAGGTGAATTTTCAAAGGACATGTTCAAAAGATGAAAAGGGGAATGCCAGAGAAAGAAAAAAACCAAGAGCCAGGAAGCTGTAAAATTGTTGTCAGGAAGGCAGAAATTCAGAATAAGCCAATTGCTAATAGAGAATGCCCAGGACAAAAAAAAGTGGGGGTGGGGAGGTAGCTTTTTAGTAATGTCTGGAACATAAGGAAGACCAGGTGTTAAGAGGTGACAGAATGAATAGAACTACTTGACTCCCACTCTTGCTTCAACTATTTTTGCCAAGGAGAAAGATTTTCAAACTGTACATGGTAGAATAAGCACAGTTAAGTGGGAGCCTATGCTTCATATGAGGGAATTGATGCTTGGTACAGCTGGAGAGGACTCCTTTGTCCTTCAAAGGCATGCCGACTCCAGGCCCAGGTGTGATCACAGACCTCCTGAGGGATCTGGGAATCATGGAAACTGGGAAAGGGGCTGATGGAGATAGACAAATGTTATTCTCATTTGCATAGGAAGAAGGGATAAGAGAAGGGGAGGCAAAATTTGTGATTTGGTTATTGAACGGTTTGTGAGCACTTAGAAAATAATGAACTATAGTTAGCATGGGATCTCAAGAGCTGCTTCCAGAAATTCACTGTGGGCATTAGACACCCTACCTTCTACAAGAGGGTTGGCAGAATGGATGTGGTGGTGAGTGCATGGTGGTTGTTTCATGGCTTTACAGAAGGTTAAAAAGCAGAACACCAAGGCTACTGATTAATTACTTGCTATATAACCAGGAGAGAGTCCTTAGGGCTATACCTAAGGAATGATGGCTCATTGGTCTGAAAGATTTGCATAAGAGTCAAAGCTGAGAGTCTAGCTGGTTGATTGATAGACAGTATCCACCTTCAAGAACAGAAACCACAGGCTGGAATGAGCATTCAACATGACACACAAAACAATAGTTAATAAGGACAAAGAGGTTTTTAAAATTAAATATTTACCTAGGAAAAAGATTTAGTATATTAAATTGTCTGTAAACTCAACATGCAGCAAGAGGTGACTGATGTGGCTTCCAAAACAATAAACATGATGGTAGGTGAGATGGAGGAGTGACGAGGATGAAGTGGGAAGTACTACTGGGATGGTGTCAGATAGACAGGAGAGCTATGCTTAAAAACGGGGTTCTGGAGCCCACCTTACCTCTGCTTTCATCACAGCCCTGCCACTTATTAGCTATGGAAACATGGCCAACTGCTTATCATCTTCAAGCATGTTTCCTCACCTATCAAATGGGAAGGAAGATGATGCTAGTAGCTATCTCACAGAGGCATTTTGACGATTAAATGAGATGAAGTATCTAGAGTGTTGAAACAGTGTTTGGCACATGAGAAGCACTCAGTGAACGTTACTAAGGAGAAAAAAATGTATGGGAGTTGGAATGATAAGACTGCCATGAGGCGGGGCATGACACTGGGTTTAAAAAAGACATATGGTATATATGTGAGTGCATTCAACTTGCTTAACTCTTGCCCTTTCTTTTCTAGACTATCCAGATCAAGGGAAGCAGTCTTGTCCCACCGCATCCTTCACAGGCGTGACCTGAGTGCTGTTTTCAGTTCAGGTGTTATATTCAGAGAAAGTTAACAACACAGGACCAAGCCCAAGCAGGCAAACGTTCTCCCAACCTGCAGTATGACAAAATACTAAAACCTGTGACCTAGTGACCAGGACAGGAAAGAAGATGGTCTTCAGATATGTGGATTGTCTAGGTGAAAACAACGTGAATCTTGCGCAACTCTGGAGGTCAGGACTGAGAAGACCAGGCATACCCTACCGAGCAGGCAGGTTCCAGCTGATCTCAGAAAGCCATTCTCAGACAGGCTGTTGCCACAGGGATGCTGCTCCTTGCTGCAGCAATGAGATCTGGATCTTGGACATACTCAGGCAGAAGCTAGGTGGCTGACTGTCAGGGATACAGGAGGTTAAACAAAATCACTTTTAAGGTCTTTTCAGACCCTAATATTCTATGATTTTGGAAGATAAAATAACCTAGAGTATGTTTAAGCTGCAGCATTTAGAAGTAAAGCTTTGTTTATCCACTGTGGTGGAGTCAGTAGGTTTGCTATGTAGCCTTGGCCTTCCTAAATCAACATCTAGGGTAATTATGATTAGAAAAACAAAAAAAAACTAAATGAATTAGAGAAAACTTAACTGAATTTTATTCAACCGTATATATTTGGAGATAGATTTAACTTAAGAGTATAGGAGCCAAGCACAAGGCTTTCATTATACCTTTATAGTGCTGTATTCTCGGGGAGAGGGTGGAGGAAAGAGAGGTACATATACACTATACCTGACCTGGTATCCTCATTAGCCAGCTTAAAAGCGGCCTCTCACTCTATTCAGCGCTATGGTGATCATAATAAAACACAGGCTGTCAGTCTGCTACATGCATTTAGAACACAAGAATATAGAGAACCTGAAAATTATAGAAAGTAAAAGTAGAAAGGATAAAAATGGAAAACTTTTTTTGTACTATGTAAAAAAAAAAACACAAAAACCCATGACTTCATCCCAGAAAAAGGCAAATGAGACAAACACCAGTTTCATTTTACAAGGGAGACCAGAAGCACGTTTTGAACACCAACAGCATGTGTGGTGCTGTGTGCCAAGATAATGGGAAGGCTCGTCTCCTCTTATGACTCAAAGAGGAGCAGATGGTCTGTGGGAGTTGAAGAAGGACTTTTCCCTCCTCAGTGGCTTGCCTGGGTTTGAAGCCCAACATACATCAGGATGTAAAACAGGATGAGTCGTCAGGAGAGCAGCTCCCCTTCTCATTCTTATGGACAACTGTATACTGCTGAGGTCTTATACTTAACATGCTGTGCACTAACAGTAAGTGTAAAACCATTAACCACAGCTTTGTTTGTGAAAGAAAAAAATTAGAAATTGCCGAAATATCTGATGGTTAACAAATGGTTAGATGGTTATGACGAGATTGGGCACGTTCATCGTGGTATCGCCGTAGACTATAGTTATGAAATGTTCATATCCTGGGATATTCTGCAGCAGTTGAAAATAAAAGACCTACAGTGTTGATAACAGAACAATAGTCAGTATTATATTATTAAGAGAAAAATGGAAGGTACAGTGTGGGGTGAAAAAAATTGAAACACATACTTGTGCGTAGATACATGTACTTAGGGGCACTTTCTTGGCTATGAATCATCTCTGTATGGAGTTGTCATGCCACATACACTATGGAGATGTCCTCCTGGCACTCAGCACTGGGAATGGCCCCTTGGCTTTCATCCAATGCCCTGAGGACACCAGCTGCCTAATGCCATAATTTCTTCTTCCAACTTTCCTTTAGGCAATTGCTGATCAACCCCGCTAAGGCTACAGTGCCGTTATGAGATGTTATAAAACATCCATTGATTTCCATCAATCCCTCTCTTTTCAAAAAAAATGAGATATAATTCACATATCATAAAATGCACCATTCAAAAAAAATGTACAGTCTAGATGTGGTTCCATAGTGTAGCGGTTAGGCTGTCTGCTTTACATGCAGAAGGTCCTGGGTTCGTGCCCCAGTGGAGCCACAGTCCATGGTCTATGGCCATGCCACCCTGAACAAGCCCAATGTCTGATTTTGGGAACTAAACAGGGTCGGGCCTGGTTAATACTTGGATGGGAGACCACCTAGAAAGACCAGGTGCTGTAGGTATAAATAATAATAATAAATAATAAAAAAACATACAATCCAATGACTAATAATAAAA